>JANJGN010000012.1:66194112-66204112 GCA_026770705.1 Isurus oxyrinchus | reverse complement strand
ACCCACACACGCACCCAAACACACACCCACACCCACACACACAAACCGCACTCACACCCGCTCTCACACCCCACACCCGCACACAAACCCGCACTCACACCCCACACCCACACCCACACACACACCCGCACTCACACCCACACTCACACCCGCACTCACACCCCGCACCCACACCCACACACACACCCGCACTCACACCCACAAACACACCCGCACTCACACCCCACACCTACACCCACACACACACCCCCCGCACCCACACCCACACACACACCCCGCACCCAAACCCACACACACACCCGCACTCACACCCCGCACCCACACCCACAAACCGCACTCACACCCCACAACCGCACCCACACACACACCCACACCCACAAACCGCACCCACACCCACAAACCGCACCCACAAAAGCAACCAGACCTGCATTCACACCCCACACCCACACCCACAAACTGCACCTACACTCGCACTCACAGTCACACACCCACCCGCACTCACACACCTGCACCCGCACCAACACCCGCAGCCACACTCACACCCGTACCCGCACCCGCACCCACACCCGCACCCACACACACACCTGCACTCACACACCCGCACCCACACCCGCACCCGCACCCGCACCCACACCCACACCCACACCAGCACCCACACCCACACTAGCACCCGCACCCACACCAGCACCCACACCCCCACCCGCACCCACACCCGCACCCACACCAGCACCCACACCAGCACCCACACCAGCATCCACACCAGCACCCGCACCCACACCCGCATCCACACCAGCACCCACACCAGCACCCACACCCACACCAGCACCCACACCCACATCAACACCCACACCCTCACCCACACCCGCACCCACACACACACCCACACCAGCACCCACACCAGCACCCACACCCACACCAGCACCCACACCCACACCAACACCCAAACCCACACCAGCACCCACACCCACACCAGCACCCACAGCAACACCCACACCAGCACCCACACCCACACAAGCACCGACATCCACACCAACACCCACACCAACACCAACACACGCACCCACACCCACATCAGCACCCACACCCACACCAACACCCACACCCACACCAGACCCACACCCACACACGCACCCACAACTACACATGCTACCGCACCCACACCAGCACCCACACCCACACCAGCACCCACACCCACACACGCACCCACACCCACACCAGCACCCACACCCACACCAGCACCCACACCCACACCAGCACCCACACCCACACCCAAATCAACACCCGCACCCACACCAACACCAACACCCACACCCACACCCACACCAGCACCCACACCCACACCAGAACCCACACCCACACCAACACCCTCACTCACACCCACAACCGCACCCACACTCGCACCCACACCCGCACCCACACCCACACCCGCACCCACACCAACACCAGCACCAAAACCCATACCAGCACCCACACCCACACCCACAGCAGCACCCACACCCACACCCACACCAACACCCACACCCACACCCACACCCACACCCACACCAACACCCAAACCCGCACCCACACCCGCACCCACACCAACATCAGCACCAAATCCCATACCAGCACCCGCACCCACACCCACAGCAGCACCCACACCCACATCCACACCCACACCCTCACCCACACCAACACCCACACCCACACCCACACCCACAACCGCACCCACACCCGCACCCATGCACACACACACACACACACAGACACACAACCGCATCCACACACACACCCACACACGCACCCACACACCCACAGCCACACCCACACACACACCCGCACTCACACCCCACACCCACACCCACAAACCGCATTCACACCCTCAAACCGCACCCGCATCCACAAACCGCACCCACACCCACACGCTGCACTCACTTCCCACACCCACACACACACCCACACTCACACCTAGCACCCACACCCACACACACACCCGCACTCATACCCACACCCACACCCGCACTCACACCCCGCACCCACACCCACACACACACCCGCAGTCACACCCACAAACACACCCGCACTCACACCCCACACCCACACCCACACCCGCACCCGCACACACACCCACACCCACACACACACCCACACACACCCGCACTCACACTCCGCACCCACACCCACAAACCGCACTCACACCCACAAACCGCACCCACACCCACAAAGCGCACTCACACCCCACACCCACACCCACACCCACACCCACACCCACACCCGCACTCACACCCGCACTCACACCCCGCACCCACACACACACCCCGCACCCACACCAACACACACACACGCACTCACACCCCGCACTCACACCCCGCACCCACACCCACACACACACCGCCTGCACCCACACCCACACACACACACCACACCCACACCCACACACACACCCGCACCCACAACCACAAACCGCACTCACACCCACAAACCGCACTCACACCCCACACCCCTCACCCACACACACACCCACACCCACAAACCGCACTCACACCCCACACCCACACCCACACACACATCCACACCCACACCCACACACACATCCACACCCACAAACCGCTCCCACACCCACAAACCGCACTCACACCCCACACCCACACCCACACACACACCCGCACTCACACACCCGCACCCACACCCACACCCGCACCCACACCCGCACCCGCACCAACACCCGCACTCACACCCACAAACACCCGCACCCACACCCACACCCACACCCACACACACACACACACACCAGCACCCACACCCACACACACACCCGCACTCACACCCCGCACCACACCCACAAACCGCACCCACACCCACAAACCGCACTCACACCCGCACTCACACCCTGCACCCACACACACACCCCGCACCCACACCAACACACACACCCGCACTCACACCCCGCACTCACACCCCGCACCCACACCCACACACACACCACCCGCACCCACACCCACACACACACCCCGCACCCACACCCACACACACACCCGCACTCACACCCCGCACTCACACCCCGCACCCACACCCACACACACACCACCCGCACCCACACCCACACACACACCCCGCACCCACACCCACACACACACCCGCACTCACACCCACAAACACACCCGCACTCACACCCCACACCCACACCCACACCCACACCCGCACCCACACCCACACCCACACCCACACACACACACACACACACACACCCGCACTCACACTCCGCACCCACACCCACAAACCGCACTCACACCCACAAAGCGCACTCACACCCCACACCCACACCCACACCCACACCCACACCTGCACTCACACCCGCACTCACACCCTGCACCCACACCAACACACACACCCGCACTCACACCCCGCACTCACACCAACACACACACCCGCACTCACACCCCGCACTCAGACCCCGCACCCACACCCACACACACACCGCCTGCACCCACACCCACACACACACACCACACCCACACCCACACACACACCCGCACCCACAACCACAAACCGCACTCACACCCACAAACCGCACTCACACCCCACACCCCTCACCCACACACACACCCACACCCACAAACCGCACTCACACCCCACACCCACACCCACACACACATCCACACCCACAAACCGCACCCACACCCACAAATCGCACCCACAAAAGCACCCACACCTGCATTCACACCCCACACCCACACCCACAAACTGCACCTACACTCGCACTCACACTCACACACACACCCGCACTCACACACCCGCACCCACACCCACAACCGCACCCACACCCGCACCCGCACCCACACCCGCACCCACACCCGCACCCGCACCAACACCCGCACCCACACCCACACCCGCACTCACAGCCCGCACCCACACCCACACCCACACCCGCACTCACACCCACAAACACACCCGCACTCACACCCCACACCCACACCCACAGCCACACCCGCACCCACACCCACACCCACACCCACACACACACACACACCCGCACTCACACCCCGCACCCACACTCACAAACCGCACTCACCCACAAACCGCACCCACACCCACAAACCGCACTCACACCCCACACCCACACCCACACCCACACCCGCACTCACACCGCACACTCACACCCACACCCACACCCGCACTCACACCCGCACTCACACCCCGCACCCACACACACACCCCGCACCCACACCAACACACACACCCGCACTCACACCCCGCACTCACACCCCGCACCCACACCCACACACACACACTCACACCAGCACCCACACCCACAAACACAACCGCACTCACACCCCGCACCCACAACCACAAACCGCACTCACACCCACAAACCGCACTCACACCCCACACCCCTCACCCACACACACACCCACACCCACAAACCGCTCCCACACCCACAAACCGCACCCACAAAAGCACCCACACCTGCATTCACACCCCACACCCACACCCACAAACTGCACCTACACTCGCACTCACACTCACACACACACCCGCACTCACACACCCGCACCCACACCCACAACCGCACCCACACCCGCACCCGCACCCACACCCGCACCCAGACCCGCACCCGCACCAGCACCCACACCCACACCCGCACCCACACCCACACCCACACCCGCACACACACACCAGCACCCACACCCACACCCTCACCCACACCCACACCCACACCCACACCTACACTGCACCCACACCCACACCCACACCAGCACCCAAACCAGCACCCACACCCACACCCACACTCACACCCACACCAGCACCCACACCCACACCAACACCCACACCCACACCCACACACACACCCGCACTCACACCCCACACCCACACCCACAAACTGCACTGACACCCACAAAACGCACCCACTCCCACACCCTCACCAGCACCCACACCCACACCAGCACCCACACCCACACCAGCACCCACACCCACACCAGCACCCACACCAGCATCCACAACCGCACCAGCACCCACACCCACACCTACACCCACACCGACACCCACACCAGCACCCACACCCACACCAGCTCCCACACCCACACACGCACCCACACCCGCACCCACACCCACACCAGCACCCACACCCACACCAGCACCCACACCCACACCAGCAACCACACCCACACCAACACCCACACCCACACCCACATCAACACCCACACCCGCACCCACACCCGCACCCACACACACACCCACACCTGCACCCACATCAGCACCGACACCCACACCAGCACCCACACCCACACCAACACTCAAACCCAAATGAACACCAGCACCCACACCCACACCAGCACCGACACCCACACCAACACCCACACCAACACCCACACACGCACCCACACCAACACCAGCACCCACACTCACACCAGCACCCTCACCCAAATCAACACCCGCACCCACTTCAACACCCACACCCACACCAGACCCACACCCACACCAGCAGCCACACCCACACACGCACCCTCACCCACACACGCTATCACACCCAAACCAGCACCCACACCCACACCAGCACCCACACCCACAACAGCACCCACACCGACACCAGAACCCACACCCACACACACACCCGCACCCACACCCAAGTCAACATCCGCACCCACACCAAAACCAACACCCACACCCACACCCACACCAATACCCACACCCACACCCACACCCACACACACACCCGCACTCACACCCCACACCCACACCCACAAACTGCACTGACACCCACAAAACGCACCCACACCCACAAACCGCTCCCACACCCACAAACACACCCACACTCACACCCCGCCCCCACACCCACACTAACACCTGCACCCACATCCCGCACCCACACAAACACCCACACCCACACACACACCCGCACTCACACACCCCGCACCCACACAAACACCCACACACACACACACACCAGCACTCACACGCAACACCCACACCCACAAACTGCACTCACACCCACAAACCGCACACACACCCACAAACCGCACTCACACACACACCCACACCCACACACACACCCGAACTCACACCCCGCACCCACAAACCACACTCACACCCGCACTCACACCCCACACCCACACCCACAAACTGCACTCACACCCGCACACAGACCCACACCCACACAAACCCGCACTCACACCCCACACACGCACCCACACCCACACCCACACACACACCCGTACTCACACCCACACCCAGACCCGCACTCACACCCCGCACCCACATCCACATCCACACACACACCCGCACTCACACCCACACACACACCCGCACTCACACCCGCTCTCACACCCCACACCCGCACTCACACCCCGCACCCACACCCACAAACCGTACTCACACCCACAAACCGCACCCACACCCACAACCCACACACACACCCCGCACCCACACCCACACACACACCTGCACTCACACCCCACACCCACACCCACACACACACCCCGCACTCACACCCCACACTCACACCCCTCACTCACACCCCACACCCACACCCACACACACACCCCGCACCCACACCCACACACACACCCACACACACACCCACACACACATCCCGCACCCACACCCACACACACACCCGCACTCACACCCCGCACTCACACCCCGCACTCACACCCTGCACCCACACCCACACACACAACCCGCATCCACACCCACACACACACCCACACACACACCCCGCATACACACCCACACACACACCCCCACTCACACACCACACCCACACACACAAACCGCACTCACACCCACTAACCGCTCTCACACCCCACACCCACACCCACACACACACCCACACCCACAAACCGCACCTACACCCGCACTCACACCCACGCACACACCCGCACTCACACACCCCGCACCCACACAAACACCCACACCCACACACACACCAGCACTCACACGCAACACCCACACCCACAAACTGCACTCACACCCACAAACCGCACACACACCCACAAACCACACTCACACACACACCCACACCCACACACACACCCGAACTCACACCCCGCACCCACAAACCACACTCAGACCCGCACTCACACCCCACACCCACACCCACACACACACCCGCACCCACACCCAAATCAACATCCGCACCCACACCAACACCAACACCCACACCCACACCCACACCAGAACCCACACCCACACCAATACCCACACCCGCACCCACATTCGCACCCACACCCGCACCCACACCAGCACCCACACCCACACCCGCACCCACACCAACACCAGCACCAAAACCCATACCAGCACCAAAACCCATACCAGCACCCACAGCAGCACCCACACCCGCACCCACACCCACACCCACACCCACACCAGCACCCACACCCGCACCCACAACCACACCCTCACCCACACCAACACCAACACCCGCATCCACACCCACACCCACAACCACACCCACACCCGCACCCACACCCGCACACACGCACACACACACACACACACAACCGCACCAACACCCACACCCACAGCCACACACACACCCGCACTCACACCCCACACCCACACCCATAAACCGCACTCACACCCAAAATCCGCACCCACACCCACAAACCGCTGCCACACCCACACCCCGCACTCACACCCCACACCCACACCCACACACACACCCACACTCACACCCCGCACCCACACAAACACCCACACCCACACACACACCAGCACTCACACGCAACACCCACACCCACAAACTGCACTCACACCCACAAACTGCACACACACCCACAAACCGCACTCACACACAAAACTACACCCACACACACACCCGAGCTCACACCCCGCACCCACAAACCACACTCAGACCCGCACTCACACCCCACACCCACAACCACACACACACCCGCACTCACACCCCACACCCACACCCACAAACCGCACTCACATCCGCACACACACCCCACACCCACACAAACCCGCACTCACACCCCACACCCACACCCACACCCACACACACACCCGTACTCACACCCACACCCACACCTGCGCCGACACCCACACCAGCATCCACACCCACACCAGCACCCGCACCCACACCCGCACCCACACCCACACCAGCACCCACACCCACACCAAATCCCACACCCGCACCCACACCCTCATCCAAAACCAACACCCACAACCGCACACACACACACACACACAACCGCACCCACACCCGCACCCACACCAGCACCCACACACGCACCCACACACCCACACCCACACCCACACACACACCCGCACTCACACCCCACACCCACACCCACAAACCGCACCCACAAAAGCACCCACACCTGCATTCACACCCCACACCCACACCCACATCTGCACCTACACTCGCACTCACACTCACACACACACCCGCACTCACACACCCGCACCCACACCCACAACCGCACCCACACCCGCACCCGCACCCACACCCGCACCCACACCCACAACCGCACCAACACCCGCACCCACACCCACACCCGCACCAATACCCGCACACACACCCACACCCGCACCCGCAAACACACCCGCACCCACACCCACACCCGCACTCACACACTCGCACCCACACCCACATCCGCACCCGCACCCGCACCCGAACCCACACCCGCACCCGCACCCACACCCACAACCACACCCACACCAGCACCCACAACCACACCAGCACCCGCACCCACACCAGCACCCACACCAGCATCCACATCAGCACCCACACCCACACCCACACCCGCACCCAAACCCACACCAGCACCCACAACCGCACCCACACCCACACCAGCACCCACACCCACACCAGCACCCGCACCCACACCAGCACCCACACCAGCACCCACACCAGCACCCACACCCACACCTACACCGCACCCACACCAGCACCCACACCAGCACCCACACCAGCACCCACACCCACACCCACACCCACACCAGCACCCACACCAGCACCCACACCCACACCAGCACCCACACCAGCACCCACACCAGCACCCACACCAGCACCCACAACAGCACCAGCACCCACACACACACTCACACCCACACCGACACCCACACCCACACCCACACCGACACCCACACCCACACCCACACCAGCACCCACACCCACACCCGCACCCATACCCGCATCCACACCCACACCAGCACCCACACCCACACCAGCACCCACACCCACACCAGCAACCACACCCACACCAACACTCACACCCACATCAACACCCACACCCACACCCACACCAGCACCCACACACACACCCACACCCAAACCCAAATGAACACCCGCACCCACACCCACACCAGCACACACACCAACACCCACACCAGCACCCACACCCACACCAGCACCGACACCCACACCAACACCCACACATGCACCCACACCCATATCAGCACCCACACCCACACCAGCACCCACACCCAAATCAACACCCGCTCCCACACCAACACCCACACCCACACCAGACCCACACCCACACCAGCACCCACACCCACACACGCACCCACACCCACACACGCTACCACACCCACACCTGCACCCACACCCACACCAGCACCCACACACGCACCCACACCCACATCAGCACCCACACCCACACCAGCACCCACACCCACACCAACACCCGCACCCACACCCAAATCAACACCTGCACCCACACCAACACCAACACCCACACCCACACCCACACCAGCACCCACACCCACACCAGAACCCACACCCATACCAACACCCACACCCACACCCACACCCGCACCCACACCCACACCCGCACTCACACCCCGCACTCACAGCCCGCACCCACACCCACACACAAACCCCCCGCACCCACACCCACACACACACCCCGCACCCACACCCACACACACACCCCGCACCCACACCCACACACACACCCGCACTCACACCCCGCACCCACACCCACAAAACGCAATCACACCCACAAACCGCACTCACACCATACACCCCACACTCACACACACCCACACCCACAAACCGCACTCACAC
>JANJGN010000012.1:65814112-66191612 GCA_026770705.1 Isurus oxyrinchus | reverse complement strand
CACGCACCCAAACACACACCCACACCCACACACACAAACCGCACTCACACCCGCTCTCACACCCCACACCCGCACACAAACCCGCACTCACACCCCACACCCACACCCACACACACACCCGCACTCACACCCACACTCACACCCGCACTCACACCCCGCACCCACACCCACACACACACCCGCACTCACACCCACAAACACACCCGCACTCACACCCCACACCTACACCCACACACACACCCCCCGCACCCACACCCACACACACACCCCGCACCCAAACCCACACACACACCCGCACTCACACCCCGCACCCACACCCACAAACCGCACTCACACCCCACAACCGCACCCACACACACACCCACACCCACAAACCGCACCCACACCCACAAACCGCACCCACAAAAGCAACCAGACCTGCATTCACACCCCACACCCACACCCACAAACTGCACCTACACTCGCACTCACAGTCACACACCCACCCGCACTCACACACCTGCACCCGCACCAACACCCGCAGCCACACTCACACCCGTACCCGCACCCGCACCCACACCCGCACCCACACACACACCTGCACTCACACACCCGCACCCACACCCGCACCCGCACCCGCACCCACACCCACACCCACACCAGCACCCACACCCACACTAGCACCCGCACCCACACCAGCACCCACACCCCCACCCGCACCCACACCCGCACCCACACCAGCACCCACACCAGCACCCACACCAGCATCCACACCAGCACCCGCACCCACACCCGCACCCACACTCGCACCCACACCCACATCCACACCAGCACCCACACCAGCACCCACACCCACACCAGCACCCACACCCACATCAACACCCACACCCTCACCCACACCCGCACCCACACACACACCCACACCAGCACCCACACCAGCACCCACACCCACACCAGCACCCACACCCACACCAACACCCAAACCCACACCAGCACCCACACCCACACCAGCACCCACAGCAACACCCACACCAGCACCCACACCCACACAAGCACCGACATCCACACCAACACCCACACCAACACCAACACACGCACCCACACCCACATCAGCACCCACACCCACACCAACACCCACACCCACACCAGACCCACACCCACACACGCACCCACAACTACACATGCTACCGCACCCACACCAGCACCCACACCCACACCAGCACCCACACCCACACACGCACCCACACCCACACCAGCACCCACACCCACACCAGCACCCACACCCACACCAGCACCCACACCCACACCCAAATCAACACCCGCACCCACACCAACACCAACACCCACACCCACACCCACACCAGCACCCACACCCACACCAGAACCCACACCCACACCAACACCCTCACTCACACCCACAACCGCACCCACACTCGCACCCACACCCGCACCCACACCCACACCCGCACCCACACCAACACCAGCACCAAAACCCATACCAGCACCCACACCCACACCCACAGCAGCACCCACACCCACACCCACACCAACACCCACACCCACACCCACACCCACACCCACACCAACACCCAAACCCGCACCCACACCCGCACCCACACCAACATCAGCACCAAATCCCATACCAGCACCCGCACCCACACCCACAGCAGCACCCACACCCACATCCACACCCACACCCTCACCCACACCAACACCCACACCCACACCCACACCCACAACCGCACCCACACCCGCACCCATGCACACACACACACACACACAGACACACAACCGCATCCACACACACACCCACACACGCACCCACACACCCACAGCCACACCCACACACACACCCGCACTCACACCCCACACCCACACCCACAAACCGCATTCACACCCTCAAACCGCACCCGCATCCACAAACCGCACCCACACCCACACGCTGCACTCACTTCCCACACCCACACACACACCCACACTCACACCTAGCACCCACACCCACACACACACCCGCACTCATACCCACACCCACACCCGCACTCACACCCCGCACCCACACCCACACACACACCCGCAGTCACACCCACAAACACACCCGCACTCACACCCCACACCCACACCCACACCCGCACCCGCACACACACCCACACCCACACACACACCCACACACACCCGCACTCACACTCCGCACCCACACCCACAAACCGCACTCACACCCACAAACCGCACCCACACCCACAAAGCGCACTCACACCCCACACCCACACCCACACCCACACCCACACCCACACCCGCACTCACACCCGCACTCACACCCCGCACCCACACACACACCCCGCACCCACACCAACACACACACACGCACTCACACCCCGCACTCACACCCCGCACCCACACCCACACACACACCGCCTGCACCCACACCCACACACACACACCACACCCACACCCACACACACACCCGCACCCACAACCACAAACCGCACTCACACCCACAAACCGCACTCACACCCCACACCCCTCACCCACACACACACCCACACCCACAAACCGCACTCACACCCCACACCCACACCCACACACACATCCACACCCACACCCACACACACATCCACACCCACAAACCGCTCCCACACCCACAAACCGCACTCACACCCCACACCCACACCCACACACACACCCGCACTCACACACCCGCACCCACACCCACACCCGCACCCACACCCGCACCCGCACCAACACCCGCACTCACACCCACAAACACCCGCACCCACACCCACACCCACACCCACACACACACACACACACCAGCACCCACACCCACACACACACCCGCACTCACACCCCGCACCACACCCACAAACCGCACCCACACCCACAAACCGCACTCACACCCGCACTCACACCCTGCACCCACACACACACCCCGCACCCACACCAACACACACACCCGCACTCACACCCCGCACTCACACCCCGCACCCACACCCACACACACACCACCCGCACCCACACCCACACACACACCCCGCACCCACACCCACACACACACCCGCACTCACACCCCGCACTCACACCCCGCACCCACACCCACACACACACCACCCGCACCCACACCCACACACACACCCCGCACCCACACCCACACACACACCCGCACTCACACCCACAAACACACCCGCACTCACACCCCACACCCACACCCACACCCACACCCGCACCCACACCCACACCCACACCCACACACACACACACACACACACACCCGCACTCACACTCCGCACCCACACCCACAAACCGCACTCACACCCACAAAGCGCACTCACACCCCACACCCACACCCACACCCACACCCACACCTGCACTCACACCCGCACTCACACCCTGCACCCACACCAACACACACACCCGCACTCACACCCCGCACTCACACCAACACACACACCCGCACTCACACCCCGCACTCACACCCCGCACCCACACCCACACACACACCGCCTGCACCCACACCCACACACACACACCACACCCACACCCACACACACACCCGCACCCACAACCACAAACCGCACTCACACCCACAAACCGCACTCACACCCCACACCCCTCACCCACACACACACCCACACCCACAAACCGCACTCACACCCCACACCCACACCCACACACACATCCACACCCACAAACCGCACCCACACCCACAAATCG
This sequence comes from Isurus oxyrinchus, assembly GCA_026770705.1. NCBI lineage: Eukaryota > Metazoa > Chordata > Chondrichthyes > Lamniformes > Lamnidae > Isurus > Isurus oxyrinchus. The sequence goes on along the minus strand of JANJGN010000012.1, from coordinate 66,187,925 downwards.
CACCCACAAAAGCACCCACACCTGCATTCACACCCCACACCCACACCCACAAACTGCACCTACACTCGCACTCACACTCACACACACACCCGCACTCACACACCCGCACCCACACCCACAACCGCACCCACACCCGCACCCGCACCCACACCCGCACCCACACCCGCACCCGCACCAACACCCGCACCCACACCCACACCCGCACTCACAGCCCGCACCCACACCCACACCCACACCCGCACTCACACCCACAAACACACCCGCACTCACACCCCACACCCACACCCACAGCCACACCCGCACCCACACCCACACCCACACCCACACACACACACACACCCGCACTCACACCCCGCACCCACACTCACAAACCGCACTCACCCACAAACCGCACCCACACCCACAAACCGCACTCACACCCCACACCCACACCCACACCCACACCCGCACTCACACCGCACACTCACACCCACACCCACACCCGCACTCACACCCGCACTCACACCCCGCACCCACACACACACCCCGCACCCACACCAACACACACACCCGCACTCACACCCCGCACTCACACCCCGCACCCACACCCACACACACACACTCACACCAGCACCCACACCCACAAACACAACCGCACTCACACCCCGCACCCACAACCACAAACCGCACTCACACCCACAAACCGCACTCACACCCCACACCCCTCACCCACACACACACCCACACCCACAAACCGCTCCCACACCCACAAACCGCACCCACAAAAGCACCCACACCTGCATTCACACCCCACACCCACACCCACAAACTGCACCTACACTCGCACTCACACTCACACACACACCCGCACTCACACACCCGCACCCACACCCACAACCGCACCCACACCCGCACCCGCACCCACACCCGCACCCAGACCCGCACCCGCACCAGCACCCACACCCACACCCGCACCCACACCCACACCCACACCCGCACACACACACCAGCACCCACACCCACACCCTCACCCACACCCACACCCACACCCACACCTACACTGCACCCACACCCACACCCACACCAGCACCCAAACCAGCACCCACACCCACACCCACACTCACACCCACACCAGCACCCACACCCACACCAACACCCACACCCACACCCACACACACACCCGCACTCACACCCCACACCCACACCCACAAACTGCACTGACACCCACAAAACGCACCCACTCCCACACCCTCACCAGCACCCACACCCACACCAGCACCCACACCCACACCAGCACCCACACCCACACCAGCACCCACACCAGCATCCACAACCGCACCAGCACCCACACCCACACCTACACCCACACCGACACCCACACCAGCACCCACACCCACACCAGCTCCCACACCCACACACGCACCCACACCCGCACCCACACCCACACCAGCACCCACACCCACACCAGCACCCACACCCACACCAGCAACCACACCCACACCAACACCCACACCCACACCCACATCAACACCCACACCCGCACCCACACCCGCACCCACACACACACCCACACCTGCACCCACATCAGCACCGACACCCACACCAGCACCCACACCCACACCAACACCCAAACCCAAATGAACACCAGCACCCACACCCACACCAGCACCGACACCCACACCAACACCCACACCAACACCCACACACGCACCCACACCAACACCAGCACCCACACTCACACCAGCACCCTCACCCAAATCAACACCCGCACCCACTTCAACACCCACACCCACACCAGACCCACACCCACACCAGCAGCCACACCCACACACGCACCCTCACCCACACACGCTATCACACCCAAACCAGCACCCACACCCACACCAGCACCCACACCCACAACAGCACCCACACCGACACCAGAACCCACACCCACACACACACCCGCACCCACACCCAAGTCAACATCCGCACCCACACCAAAACCAACACCCACACCCACACCCACACCAATACCCACACCCACACCCACACCCACACACACACCCGCACTCACACCCCACACCCACACCCACAAACTGCACTGACACCCACAAAACGCACCCACACCCACAAACCGCTCCCACACCCACAAACACACCCACACTCACACCCCGCCCCCACACCCACACTAACACCTGCACCCACATCCCGCACCCACACAAACACCCACACCCACACACACACCCGCACTCACACACCCCGCACCCACACAAACACCCACACACACACACACACCAGCACTCACACGCAACACCCACACCCACAAACTGCACTCACACCCACAAACCGCACACACACCCACAAACCGCACTCACACACACACCCACACCCACACACACACCCGAACTCACACCCCGCACCCACAAACCACACTCACACCCGCACTCACACCCCACACCCACACCCACAAACTGCACTCACACCCGCACACAGACCCACACCCACACAAACCCGCACTCACACCCCACACACGCACCCACACCCACACCCACACACACACCCGTACTCACACCCACACCCAGACCCGCACTCACACCCCGCACCCACATCCACATCCACACACACACCCGCACTCACACCCACACACACACCCGCACTCACACCCGCTCTCACACCCCACACCCGCACTCACACCCCGCACCCACACCCACAAACCGTACTCACACCCACAAACCGCACCCACACCCACAACCCACACACACACCCCGCACCCACACCCACACACACACCTGCACTCACACCCCACACCCACACCCACACACACACCCCGCACTCACACCCCACACTCACACCCCTCACTCACACCCCACACCCACACCCACACACACACCCCGCACCCACACCCACACACACACCCACACACACACCCACACACACATCCCGCACCCACACCCACACACACACCCGCACTCACACCCCGCACTCACACCCCGCACTCACACCCTGCACCCACACCCACACACACAACCCGCATCCACACCCACACACACACCCACACACACACCCCGCATACACACCCACACACACACCCCCACTCACACACCACACCCACACACACAAACCGCACTCACACCCACTAACCGCTCTCACACCCCACACCCACACCCACACACACACCCACACCCACAAACCGCACCTACACCCGCACTCACACCCACGCACACACCCGCACTCACACACCCCGCACCCACACAAACACCCACACCCACACACACACCAGCACTCACACGCAACACCCACACCCACAAACTGCACTCACACCCACAAACCGCACACACACCCACAAACCACACTCACACACACACCCACACCCACACACACACCCGAACTCACACCCCGCACCCACAAACCACACTCAGACCCGCACTCACACCCCACACCCACACCCACACACACACCCGCACCCACACCCAAATCAACATCCGCACCCACACCAACACCAACACCCACACCCACACCCACACCAGAACCCACACCCACACCAATACCCACACCCGCACCCACATTCGCACCCACACCCGCACCCACACCAGCACCCACACCCACACCCGCACCCACACCAACACCAGCACCAAAACCCATACCAGCACCAAAACCCATACCAGCACCCACAGCAGCACCCACACCCGCACCCACACCCACACCCACACCCACACCAGCACCCACACCCGCACCCACAACCACACCCTCACCCACACCAACACCAACACCCGCATCCACACCCACACCCACAACCACACCCACACCCGCACCCACACCCGCACACACGCACACACACACACACACACAACCGCACCAACACCCACACCCACAGCCACACACACACCCGCACTCACACCCCACACCCACACCCATAAACCGCACTCACACCCAAAATCCGCACCCACACCCACAAACCGCTGCCACACCCACACCCCGCACTCACACCCCACACCCACACCCACACACACACCCACACTCACACCCCGCACCCACACAAACACCCACACCCACACACACACCAGCACTCACACGCAACACCCACACCCACAAACTGCACTCACACCCACAAACTGCACACACACCCACAAACCGCACTCACACACAAAACTACACCCACACACACACCCGAGCTCACACCCCGCACCCACAAACCACACTCAGACCCGCACTCACACCCCACACCCACAACCACACACACACCCGCACTCACACCCCACACCCACACCCACAAACCGCACTCACATCCGCACACACACCCCACACCCACACAAACCCGCACTCACACCCCACACCCACACCCACACCCACACACACACCCGTACTCACACCCACACCCACACCTGCGCCGACACCCACACCAGCATCCACACCCACACCAGCACCCGCACCCACACCCGCACCCACACCCACACCAGCACCCACACCCACACCAAATCCCACACCCGCACCCACACCCTCATCCAAAACCAACACCCACAACCGCACACACACACACACACACAACCGCACCCACACCCGCACCCACACCAGCACCCACACACGCACCCACACACCCACACCCACACCCACACACACACCCGCACTCACACCCCACACCCACACCCACAAACCGCACCCACAAAAGCACCCACACCTGCATTCACACCCCACACCCACACCCACATCTGCACCTACACTCGCACTCACACTCACACACACACCCGCACTCACACACCCGCACCCACACCCACAACCGCACCCACACCCGCACCCGCACCCACACCCGCACCCACACCCACAACCGCACCAACACCCGCACCCACACCCACACCCGCACTCACAGCCCGCACCCACACCCACACACACACCCGCACTCACACCCACAAACACACCCGCACTCACACCCCACACCCACACCCACACCCACACCCGCACCCACACCCACACCCACACCCACACCCGCACCCACACCCACACCCACACCCACACACACACACACACCCGCACTCACACCCCGCACCCACACCCACAAACTGCACTCACACCCACAAACCGCACCCACACCCACAAACTGCACTCACACCCCACACTCACACCCGCACTCACACCCGCACTCACACCCCGCATACACACACATACCCCGCACCCACACCAACACACACACCCGCACTCACACCCCGCACTCACACCCCGCACCCACACCCACACACACACCACCCGCACCCACACCCACACACACACCCCGCACCCACACCCACACACACACCCGCACTCACACTCCACACCCACAACCACAAACCGCACTCACACCCACAAACCGCACTCACACCCCACACCCCTCACCCAGACACACACCCACACCCACAAACCGCACTCACACCCCACACCCACACCCACACACACATCCACACCCACAAACCGCTCCCACACCCACAAACCGCACCCACAAAAGCACCCACACCTGCATTCACACCCACACCCACACCCACAAACTGCACCTACACTCGCACTCACACTCACACACACACCCGCACTCACACACCTGCACCCGCACCCACACCCGCACCCACACCCGCACCCGCACCCACACCCGCACCCACACCCGCATCCACACCTGCACCCGCACCAACACCCGCACCCACACCCACACCCGCACTCACACCCCGCACCCACACCCAGACACACACCCGCACTCACACCCACAAACACCCGCACTCACACCCCACACCCACACCCACAGCCACACCCGCACCCACACCCACACCCACACCCACACACACACACACACCCGCACTCACACCCCGCACCCACACCCACAAACCGCACTCACACCCACAAACCGCACCCACACCCACAAACCGCACTCACACCCCACACCCACACCCACACCCACACCCGCACTCACACCCGCACTCACACCCTGCACCCACACACACACCCCGCACCCACACCAACACACACACCCGCACTCACAACCCGCACTCACACCCCACACCCACACCCACACACACACCACCCGCACCCACACCCACACACACACCCCGCACCCACACCCACACACACACCGCCTGCACCCACACCCACACACACACCCCACACCCACACCCACAAACACACCCGCACCCACAACCACAAACCGCACTCACACCCACAAACCGCACTCACACCACACACCCCTCACCCACACACACACCCACACCCACAAACCGCACTCACACCCCACACCCACACCCACACACACATCCACACCCACACCCACACACACATCCACACCCACAAACCGCACCCACAAAAGCACCCACACCTGCATTCACACCCCACACCCACACCCACAAACTGCACCTACACTCGCACTCACACTCACACACACACCCGCACTCACACACCCGCACCCACACCCACAACCGCACCCACACCCGCACCCGCACCCACACCCGCACCCAGACCCGCACCCACACCCACACCCGCACCCACACCCGCACCCAGACCCGCACCAACACCCGCACCCACACCCACACCCGCACTCACACCCCGCACCCACACCCACTCCCGCACTCACACCCACAAACACACCCGCACTCACACCCCACACCCACACCCACAGCCACACCCGCACCCACACCCACACCCACACACACACACACACACCCGCACTCACACCCCGCACCCACACTCACAAACCGCACTCACACCCACAAACTGCACCCACACCCACAAACCGCACTCACACCCCACACCCACACCCACACCCACACCCGCACTCACACCCGCACTCACAACCTGCACCCACACACACACCCCGCACCCACACCAACACACACACCCGCACTCACACCCCGCACTCACACCCCGCACCCACACCCACACACACACCGCCTGCACCCACACCCACACACACACCCACACCCACACCCACACACACATCCCACACCCACACCCACAAACACACCCGCACCCACAACCACAAACCGCACTCACACCCACAAACCGCACTCACACCCCACATCCCTCACCCACCCACACACCCACACCCACAAACCGCACTCACACTCACACCCACACCCGCACTCACACACCCGCACCCACATCCACAACCGCACCCACACCCGCACCCGCACCCACACCCACACCCAGACCCGCACCCGCACCAACACCCGCACCCACACCCACACCCGCACTCACACCCCGCACCCACACCCACACACACACCCGCACTCACACCCACAAATACACCCGCACTCACACCCCACACACACACCCACACCAGAACCAAAAAATGCACCCACACCCACACCAGCACCCACACCCACACCAGCACCCGCACCCATACCCTCACCCACACCCGCACCCACACCCGCACCCACACCCACACCTACACTGCACCCACACCCACACCCACACCAGCACCCAAACCAGCACCCACACCCACACCCACACTCACACCCACACCAGCACACACACCCACACCAACACCCATACCCACTCCCACACCCTCACCAGCACCCACACCCACACCAGCACCCACACCCACACCAGCACCCATACCAGCATCCACAACCGCACCAGCACCCACACCCACACCCACACCCACACCGACACCCACACCAGCACCCACACCCACACCAGCTCCCACACCCACACATGCACCCACACCCGCACCCACACCCACACCAGCAACCACACCCACACCAACACCCACACCCACATCAACACCCACACCCGCACCCACACCCGCACCCACACACACACCCACACCCGCACCCACATCAGCACCGACACCCACACCAGCACCCGCACCCACACCAACACGCAAACCCAAATGAACACCAGCACCCACACCCACACCAGCACCGACACCCACACCAACACCCACACCAACACCCACACACGCACCCACACCAACACCAGCACCCACACTCACACCAGCACCCTCACCCAAATCAACCCCCGCACCCACACCAACACCCACACCCACACCAGACCCACACCCACACCAGCAGCCACACGCACACACGCACCCTCACCCACACACGCTATCACACCCAAACCAGCACCCACACCCACACCAGCACCCACACCCACAACAGCACCCACACCGACACCAGCACCCACACCCACACACACACCCGCACCCACACCCAAATCAACATCCGCACCCACACCAACACCAACACCCACACCCACACCCACACTAGAACCCACACCCACATCAATACCCACACCCGCACCCACACCCGCGCACACGCACACACACACACACACACACAACCGCACCCACACCAGCACCCACACACGCACCCACACACCCACACCCACACCCACACACACACCCGCACTCACACCCCACACCCACACCCACAAACTGCACTGACACCCACAAAACGCACCCACACCCACAAACCGCTCCCACACCCACACACCGCACCCATACCCACACCCACACCTGCACCCACATCCCGCACCCACACAAACACCCACACCCACACACACACCAGCACTCACACGCAACACTCACACCCACAAACTGCACTCACACCCACAAACCGCACACACACCCACAAACCGCACTCACACACACACCCACACCCACACACACACCCGAACTCACACCCCACACCCACACACAAAAACCACACTCACACCCGCACTCACACCCCACACCCACACCCACACACACACCCGCACTCACACCCCACACCCACACCCACAAACTGCACTCACACCCGCACACACACCCACACCCACACAAACCCGCACTCACACCCCACACACGCACCCACACCCACACACACACACACACCCGTACTCACACCCACACCCACACCCGCACTCACGCCCCGCACCCACATCCACATCCACACACACACCCGCACTCACACCCACACACACACCCGCTCTCACACCCCACACCCGCACTCACACCCCGCACCCACACTCACAAACCGTACTCACACCCACAAACCGCACCCACACCCACAACCCACACACACACCCCGCACCCACACCCACACACACACCTGCACTCACACCCCGCACTCACACCCCGCACTCACACCCCACACCCACACCCACACACACACCCCGCACCCACACCCACACACACACCCGCACTCACACCCCGCACTCACACCCCGCACTCACACCCCACACCCACACCCACACACACACCCCACACCCACACCCACACACACACCCGCACTCACACCCCACACTCACACCCCTCACTCACACCCCACACCCACACCCACACACACACCCCGCACCCACACGCACACACACACCCACACTCACACCCTGCACCCACACCCACACACACAACCCGCATCCACACCCACACACACACCCACACACACACCCCGCATACACACCCACACACACACCCACACTCACACACCACACCCACACCCACAAACCGCACTCACACCCACTAACCGCTCTCACACCCCACACCCACACCCAAACACACACCCACACCCACAAACCGCACCTACACCCGCACTCACACCCACAAACACACCCGCACTCACACACCCCGCACCCACACAAACACCCACACCCACACACACACCAGCACTCACACGCAACACCCACACCCACAAACTGCACTCACACCCACAAACCGCACACACACCCACAAACCGCACTCACACACACACCCACACCCACACACACACCCGAACTCACACCCCGCACCCACAAACCACACTCAGACCCGCACTCACACCCCACACCCACACCCACACACACACCCGCACCCACACCCAAATCAACATCCGCACCCACACCAACACCAACACCCACACCCACACCCACACCCACACCAGAACCCACACCCACACCAATACCCACACCCGCACCCACATTCGCACCCACACCCGCACCCACACCAGCACCCACACCCACACCCGCACCCACACCAACACCAGCACCAAAACCCATACCAGCACCAAAACCCATACCAGCACCCACAGCAGCACCCACACCCACAACCACACCCTCACCCACACCAACACCAACACCTGCACCCACACCCACACCCACAACCGCACCCACAACCGCACCCACACCCGCACACACGCACACACACACACACACAACCGCACCAACACCCACACCCACAGCCACACACACACCCGCACTCACACCCCACACCCACACCCACAAACCGCACTCACACCCACAATCCGCACCCACACCCACAAACCGCTGCCACACCCACACCCCGCACTCACACCCCACACCCACACCCACACACACACCCACACTCACACCCCGCACCCATACCCACACCCACACAAACACCCACACCCACACACACACCAGCACTCACACGCAACACCCACACCCACAAACTGCACTCACACCCACAAACTGCACACACACCCACAAACCGCACTCACACACAAAACTACACCCACACACACACCCGAGCTCACACCCCGCACCCACAAACCACACTCACACCCGCACTCACCCCACACCCACAACCACACACACACACGCACTCACACCCCACACCCACACCCACAAACCGCACTCACATCCGCACACACACCCCGCACCCACACAAACCCGCACTCACACCCCACACCCACACCCACACCCACACACACACCCGTACTCACACCCACACCCACACCTGCGCCGACACCCACACCAGCATCCACACCCACACCAGCACCCGCACCCATACCCGCACCCACACCCACACCAGCACCCACACCCACAACCGCACCCACACCCGCACCCACACCAGCACCCACACACGCACCCACACACCCACACCCACACCCAAACACACACCCGCACTCACACCCCACACCCACACCCACAAACCGCACTCACACCCACAAAACGCACCCACACCCACAAACCGCTCCCACACCCACACACCGCACTCACACCCCACACCCACACCCACAAACACACCCACACTCACACCCCGCACCCACACCCACACTAACACCTGCACCCACATCCCGCACCCACACAAACACCCACACACACACCAGCACTCACACGCAACACCCACACCCAGAAACTGCACTCACACCCACAAACCGCACACACACCCATAAAGCGCACTCACACACACACCCACACCCACACACACACCCGAACTCACACCCCACACCCACACCCACAAACCACACTCACACCCGCACTCACACCCCACACCCACACCCACACACACACCCGCACTCACACCCCACACCCACACCCACAAACTGCACTCACACCCGCACACACACCCACACCCACACAAACCCACACTCACACCCCACACACACACCCACACCCACACCCACACACACACCCGTACTCACACCCACACCCACACCCGCACTCACACCCCGCACCCACATCCACATCCACACACACACCCGCACTCACACCCACACACACACCCGCTCTCACACCCCACACCCGCACTCACACCCCGCACCCACACCCACAAACCGTACTCACACCCATAAACCGCACCCACACCCACAACCCACACACACACCCCGCACCCACACCCACACACACACCCGCACTCACACCCCGCACTCACACCCCACACTCACACCCCACACCCACACCCACACACACACCCCACACCCACACACACACACACACCCGCACTCACACCCCGCACTCACACCCCTCACTCACACCCCACACCCACACCCACACACACACCCCGCACCCACACCCACACACACACCCACACTCACACCCCGCACCCACACCCACACACACACCCACACACACATCCCGCACACACACCCGCACTCACACCCCGCACCCACACCCACACACACAACCCGCATCCACACCCACATCCACAAACCGCACCTACACCCGCACTCAAACCCACACACACACCCGCACTCACACACCCCGCACCCACACAAACACCCACACCCACACACACACCAGCACTCACACGCAACACCCACACCCACAAACTGCACTCACACCCACAAACCGCACACACACCCACAAACCGCACTCACACACACACCCACACCCACACACACACCCGAACTCACACCCCGCACCCACAAACCACACTCACACCCGCACTCACACCCCACACCCACTCCCACACACACACCCGCACCCACACCCAAATCAACATCCTCACCCACACCAACACCAACACCCACACCCACACCCACACCAGAACCCACACCCACACCAATACCCACACCCGCACCCACATTCGCACCCACACCCGCACCCACACCAGCACCCACACCCACACCCGCACCCACATCAACACCAGCACCAAAACCCATACCAGCACCAAAACCCATACCAGCACCCACAGCAGCACCCACACCCGCACCCACACCCACACCCACACCCACACCAGCACCCACACCCGCACCCACAACCACACCCTTGCCCACACCAACACCCACACCCGCACCCACACCCACACCCACAACCGCACCCACACCCGCACCCACACCCGCACACACGCACACACACACACGCACACAACCGCACCAACACCCACACCCACACCCACACACACACACGCACTCACACCCCACACCCACACCCACAAACCGCACTCACACCCACAATCCGCACCCACACCCACAAACCGCTGCCACACCCACACCCCGCACTCACACCCCACACCCACACCCACACACACACCCACACTCACACCCCGCACCCATACCCACACCCACACCTGCACCCACACCCCGCACCCACACAAATACCCACACCCACATACACACCAGCACTCACACGCAACACCCACACCCACAAACTGCACACACACCCACAAACCGCACTCACACACAAAACTACACCCACACACACACCCGAGCTCACACCCCGCACCCACAAACCACACACACACCCGCACTCACCCCACACCCACAACCACACACACACCCGCACTCACACCCCACACCCACACCCACAAACCGCACTCACATCCGCACACACACCCCACACCCACACAAACCCGCAATCACACCCCACACCCACACCCACACCCACACACACACCCGTACTCACACCCACACCCACACCCACACTGACACCCACACCAGCATCCACACCCACACCAGCACCCGCACCCACACCCGCACCCACACCCACACCAGCACCCACACCCACACCAAATCCCACACACGCACCCACACCCTCATCCACACCAACACCCACAACCGCACCTACACCCACAACCGCACCCACACCAGCACCCACACACGCACCCACACACCCACACCCACACCCACACACATACCCGCACTCACACCCCACACCCACACCACAAACTGCACTCACACCCACAAAACGCACCCACACCCACACACCGCACTCACACCCCACACCCACACCCACAAACACACCCACACTCACACCCCGCACCCACACCCACACTAACACCTGCACCCACATCCCGCACCCACACAAACACCCACACCCACACACACACCAGCACTCACACGCAACACCCACACCCACAAACTGCACTCACACCCACAAACCGCACACACACCCACAAACCGCACTCACACACACAGCCACACCCACACACACACCCGAACTCACACCCCGCACCCACAAACCACACCCACACCCGCACTCACACCCCACACCCACACCCACAAACTGCACTCACACCCGCACACAGACCCACACCCACACAAACCCGCGCTCACACCCCACACACACACCCACACCCACACCCACACACACACCCGTACTCACACCCACACCCACACCCGCACTCACACCCCGCACCCACATCCACATCCACACACACACCCGCACTCACACCCACACACACACCCGCTCTCACACCCCACACCCGCACTCACACCCCACACCCGCACTCACACCCCACACCCGCACTCACACCCCACACCCACAAACCGTACTCACACCCACAAACCGCACCCACACCCACAACCCACACACACACCCCGCACCCACACCCACACACACACCCGCACTCACACCCCGCACTCACACCCCGCACTCACACCCCACACCCACACCCACACACACACCCCACACCCACACCCACACACACACCCACACTCACACCCCGCACCCACACCCACACACACACCCACACACACATCCCGCACCCACACACACACACACACCCGCACTCACACCCCGCACTCACACCCCGCACTCACACCCCGCACCCACACCCACACACACAACCCGCATCCACACCCACACACACACCCCGCATACACACCCACACACACACCCACACTCACACACCACACCCACACCCACAAACCGCACTCACACCCACAAACCGCTCTCACACCCCACACCCACACCCACACACACACCCACACCCACAAACCGCACCTACACCCGCACTCACACCCCACACACACACCCGCACTCACACACCCCCGCACCCACACAAACACCCACACCCACACACACACCAGCACTCACACGCAACACCCACACCCACAAACTGCACTCACACCCACAAACCGCACACACACCCACAAACCGCACACACACACACACCCACACCCCACACACACACCCGAACTCACACCCCGCACCCACAAACCACACTCACACCCGCACTCACACCCCACACCCACACCCACACACACACCCGCACCCACACCCAAATCAACATCCGCACCCACACCAACACCAACACCCACACCCACACCCACACCAGAACCCACACCCACACCAATACCCACACCCGCACCCACATTCGCACCCACACCCGCACCCACACCAGCACCCACACCCACACCCGCACCCACACCAACACCAGCACCAAAACCCATACCAGCACCAAAACCCATACCAGCACCCACAGCAGCACCCACACCCGCACCCACACCCACACCCACACCCACACCCACACCAGCACCCACACCCGCACCCACAACCACACCCTCGCCCACACCAACACCCACACCCGCACCCACACCCACACCCACAACCGCACCCACACCCGCACCCACACCCGCACACACGCACACACACACACACAACCGCACCAACACCCACACCCACACCCACACACACACACGCACTCACACCCCACACCCACACCCACAAACCGCACTCACACCCACAATCCGCACCCACACCCACAAACCGCTGCCACACCCACACCCCGCACTCACACCCCACACCCACACCCACACACACACCCACACTCACACCCCGCACCCATACCCACACCCACACCTGCACCCACACCCCGCACCCACACAAACACCCACACCCACATACACACCAGCACTCACACGCAACACCCACACCCACAAACTGCACTCACACCCACAAACTGCACACACACCCACAAACCGCACTCACACACAAAACTACACCCACACACACACCCGAGCTCACACCCCGCTGCCACAAACCACACTCACACCCGCACTCACCCCACACCCACACCCACACACACACCCGCACTCACACCCCACACCCACACCCACAAACCGCACTCACATCCGCACACACACCCCACACCCACACAAAACCGCACTCACACCTCACACCCACACCCACACCCACACTCACACACACACCCGTACTCACACCCACACCCACACCCGCACCGACACCCACACCAGCATCCACACCCACACCAGCACCCGCACCCACACCCGCACCCACACCCACACCAGCACCCACACCCACACCAAATCCCACACCCGCACCCACACCCTCATCCACACCAGCACCCACAACTGCACCCACACCCACACCCACAACCGCACCCACACCCGCGCACACGCACACACACACACACACACACACAACCGCACCCACACCAGCACCCACACACGCACCCACACACCCACACCCACACCCACACACACACCCGCACTCACACCCCACACCCACACCCACAAACACACCCACACTCACACCCCGCACCCACACCCACACTAACACCTGCACCCACATCCCGCACCCACACAAACACCCACACCCACACACACACCAGCACTCACACGCAACACTCACACCCACAAACTGCACTCACACCCACAAACCGCACACACACCCACAAAGCGCACTCACACACACACCCACACCCACACACACACCCGAACTCACACCCCACACCCACACCCACAAACTGCACTCACACCCGCACACACACCCACACCCACATAAACCCGCACTCACACCCCACACACACACCCACACCCACACCCACACACACACCCGTACTCACACCCACACCCACACCCGCACTCACACCCCGCACCCACATCCACATCCACACACACACCCGCACTCACACCCACACACACACCCGCTCTCACACCCCACACCCGCACTCACACCCCGCACCCACACCCACAAACCGTACTCACACCCACAAACCGCACCCACACCCACAACCCACACACACACACCGCACCCACACCCACACACACACCCACACTCACACCCCGCACCCACACCCACATACACACCCACACACACATCCCGCACCCACACCCACACACACACCCGCACTCACACACCGCACCCACATCCACACACACAACCCGCATCCACACCCACACACACACCCACACACACACCCCGCATACACACCCTCACACACACCCACACTCACACACCACACCCACACCCACAAACCGCACTCACACCCACAAACCGCTCTCACACCCCACACCCACACCCACACACACATCCACACCCACAAACCGCACCTACACCCGCACTCACACCCACACACACACCCGCACTCACACACCCCGCACCCACACAAACACCCACACCCACACACACACCAGCACTCACACGCAACACCCACACCCACAAACTGCACTCACACCCACAAACCGCACACACACCCACAAAGCGCACTCACACACACACCCACACCCACACACACACCCGAACTCACACCCCGCACCCACAAACCACACTCACACCCGCACTCACACCCCACACCCACACCCACACACACACCTGCACCCACACCCAAATCAACATCCGCACACACACCAATACGAACACCCACACCCACACCCACACCAGAACCCACACCCACACCAATACCCACACCCGCACCCACATTCGCACCCACACCCGCACCCACACCAGCACCCACACCCATACCCGCACCCACACCAACACCAGCACCAAAACCCATACCAGCACCAAAACCCATACCAGCACCCACAGCAGCACCCACACCCGCACCCACACCCACACCCACACCCACACCCACACCCACACCACACCCACACCCACACCAGCACCCACACCCACAACCACACCCTCACCCACACCAACACCCACACCCGCACCCACACCCACACCCACAACCGCACCCACACCCGCACCCACACCCGCACTCACACCCCACACCCACACCCACAAACCGCACTCACACCCACAATCCGCACCCACACCAACAACCGCTGCCACACCCACACACCGCACTCACACCCCACACCCACACCCACACCCAGACCCACACCCGCACCCACACCCACAAACCGCACCCACACCCACAAACCGCACCCACAAAAGCACCCACACCTGCACTCACACCCGCACCCACACCCACAAACTGCACTCACTCCCACAAACCGCACTCACACCCCACACCCCACACCCACACACACACCCACACACACAAACCGCACTCACACCCACAAACCGCACTCACACCCCACACCCCACACCCACACACACACCCACACCCACAAACCGCACTCACACCCACAAACCGCACTCACACCCGCACCCACACCCACACCAGCACCCACACCACCACCCGCACCCACACCAGCACCCACACCCCCACCAGCACCCACAACCACACCCACACCAGCACCCACACCAGCACCCACACCCACACCAGCACCCACACCCACACCCGCATCCACACCCGCACCCACACCCACACCCACACCAGCACACACACCCGAACCCACACACACACCAGCACCCACATCCACACCAGCACCCGCACCCATACCCGCACCCACACCCATACCCACACCAGAACCCACACCAGCACCCACACCAGCTCCCACACCCGAACCCACAACCACACCAGCACCCACACCCACAGCAGCACGCGCACCCACACCCAAATCAACACCCGCACGTGCACCAACACCAATACCCACACCCACACCAGCACCCACACCCACACCAGAACCCACACCCACACCAACACCCACACCCACACCCACACCCACACCCACACCCGCACCCACACCCACGCCCGCACCCACACCAACAGCAACGCCAAAACCCATACCAGCACCCACACCCACACCCACAGCAGCAGCCACACCCACACCCACACCCACACCCACACCCACATGAACACCCACACCCACACCCACACCCGCACCCAAACCCGCACCCACACCCACACCCGCATCAAAACCCATACCAGCACCCGCACCCACACCCACAGCAGCACCCACACCCACATCCACACCCACACCAACACCAGCACCCGCACCCACACCCACACCCACAACCGCACCCACACCCGCACCCACACACGCACACCCACACACACGCACACACACACACGCATCCACACCCACACCAACAACCGCACCCAAACCCAAAGCAGCGCCCACACCCACACACGCACCCACACTCACACCAACACCTATGCTCACACCAACACCCACACCAGCACCCACACCAACACTCACATGCACACGCACACCAGCACCCACACCCACAACAGCACCCACAGCCGCACCCGCACTCACACCCACACCCACACACACACCAACACCCGCACCCACACCAACACCCACACCCACACCAGAACCCACGCGTGCACCTGCACACACGCCCACACTAACACCCACATCCACACCAACAACCACACCCAAACCAACACCCGCACCCACACCCACACCAGCACCCACACCCTCACCAGCACCAAAACCCGCACCCACACCCACACCAACACCCACACCCACACCCGCACCAACACCCACACCAGCACCCACACCCACAACAGCACTCACACCCGCACCCGCACTCACACCCACACCCACACACACACCAACAACCGCACCCACACCAACACCCACACCCACATCAGAACACACGCCCACACCAGCACACACGCCCACACTAACGCCCACACACACACCAACACCCACACCCAAACCAACACCCGCATCCACACCCACAACAGCACCCACACCCTCACAAGCATCAAAACCCGCACCCACACCCACACCAACACCCACAGGAACACCCACACCCACACCCGCACCAATACCCACACCAGCACCCACACCCACACCAGCACCCACATCAACACCCACAGGAACAACCACACCCACACCCGCACCGACACCCACACCAGCACCCGCACCCACACCCGCACCCACACCCACACCAGCACCCACACCCACACCAAATCCCACACCCGCACCCTCATCCACACCAACACCCACAACCGCACCCACACCCACACCCACAATCGCACCCACACCCGCACCCACACCCGCGCACACGAACACACACACACACACACAAACTGCACTCACACCCACAAACCGCTCCCACAACCACACACCGCACTCACACCCCACACCCACACCCACAAACACACCCACACTCACACCCCGCACCCACACCCACACTAACACCTGCACCCACATCCCGCACCCACACAAACACCCACACCCACACACACACCAGCACTCACACGCAACACCCACACCCACAAACTGCACTCACACCCACAAACCGCACACACACCCACAAACCGCACTCACACCCCACACCCAGACCCACACCCACACCCGAACTCACACCCAGACCCACACCCACACACACACCCGCACTCACACCCACACACACACCCGCACTCACACCCGCACACACACCCACACCCACACAAACCCGCACTCACACCCCACACACACACCCACACCCACACCCACACACACACCCGTACTCACACCCACACCCACACCCGCACTCACACCCCGCACCCACATCCACATCCACACACACACCCGCACTCACACCCACACACACACCCACACCCACAACCACACACACACCCGCACTCACACCCCACACACACACCCACACACACACCCACACCCACACCCACACACACACCCGCACTCACACCCCGCACTCACACCCCGCACTCACACCCCACACACACACCCGCACTCACACCCCAAACCCGCACTCACACCCCGCACCCACACCCACAAACCGTACTCACACCCACAAACCGCACCCACACCCACAACCCACACACACACCCCGCACCCACACCCACACACACACCCGCACTCACACCCCGCACTCACACCCCACACCCACACCCACACACACACCCCACACCCACACCCACACACACACCCACACACACATCCCGCACCCACACCCACACACACACCCGCACTCACACCCCGCACTCACACCCCGCACTCACACACCGCACCCACACCCACACACACATCCCGCATCCACACCCACACACACACCCACACACACACCCCGCATACACACCCACACACACACCCACACTCACACACCACACCCACACCCACAAACCGCACTCACACCCACAAACCGCTCTCACACCCCACACCCACACCCACACACACACCCACACCCACAAACCGCACCTACACCCGCACTCACACCCACACACACACCCGCACTCACACACCCCGCACCCACACACACACCAGCACTCACACGCAACACCCACACCCACAAACTGCACTCACACCCACAAACCGCACACACACCCACAAACCGCACACACACCCACAAACCGCACTCACACACACACCCACACCCACACACACACCCGAACTCACACCCCGCACCCACAAACCACACTCACACCCGCACTCACACCCCACAACCACACCCACACACACACCCGCATTCACACCCCACACCCACACCCACAAACCGCACTCACATCCGCACACACACCCCACACCCACACAAACCCGCACTCACACCCCACACCCACACCCACACCCACACACACACCCGTACTCACACCCACACCCACACCCGCACTCACACCTGCACCCACACCCATACCCACACCAAAACCCACACCAGCACCCACACCAGCTCCCACACCCGCACCCACAACCGCACCAGCACCCACACCCACACCAACACGCGCACCCACACCCAAATCAACACCCGCATGCACACCAACACCAATACCCACACCCACACCCACACCAGCATTCACACCCACACCAGAACCCACACCCACACCAACACCCACACCCACACACGCACACACACCCGCACTCACACCAGCACCCACACCCATGCCCGCACCCACACCAACACCAGCACCAAAACTCATACCAGCACCCACACCCACACCAACAGCAGCAGCCACACCCACACCCACACCCACACCCACATGAACACCCACACCCACACCAGAACCCACACCAGCACCCACACCAGCTCCCACACCCGAACCCACAACCACACCAGCACCCACACCCACAGCAACACGCGCACCCACACCCAAATCAACACCCGCACGTGCACCAACACCAATACCCACACCCACACCAGCACCCACACCCACACCAGAACCCACACCCACACCAACACCCACACCCACACACGCACCCACACCCGCACCCACACCCGCACCCACACCCACGGCCGCACCCACACCAACAGCAACGCCAAAACCCATACCAGCACCCACACCCACACCCACAGCAGCAGCCATACCCACACCCACACCCACACCCACACCCACATGAACACCCACACCCACACCCACACCCGCACCCAAACCCGCACCCACACCCACACCCGCATCAAAACCCATACCAGCACCCGCACCCACACCCACAGCAGCACCCACACCCACATCCACACCCACACCAACACCCACACCCGCACCCACACCCACACCCACAACCGCACCCACACCCGCACCCACACCCGCACACACGCACACACACCCGCACCCACACCCGCA
This sequence comes from Isurus oxyrinchus, assembly GCA_026770705.1. Taxonomy (NCBI): domain Eukaryota; kingdom Metazoa; phylum Chordata; class Chondrichthyes; order Lamniformes; family Lamnidae; genus Isurus; species Isurus oxyrinchus. Next base: position 66,165,952 of record JANJGN010000012.1, on the reverse strand, counting down.
CACACGCACCCACACACACACCCACACACGCACCCACACACCCACACCCACATCCACACACACAATCGCACAAGCACCCACACACGCATCCACACCCACACCAACACCCGCACCCACACCCAAAGCAGCACCCACAACCACACACGCACCCACACTCACACCAACACCCACACTCACACCAACACCCACACCAGCACCCACACCAACACTCACACCCACACGCACACCAGCACCCACACCCACAACAGCACCCACAGCCGCACCCGCACTCACACCCACACCCACACACACACCAGCACCCACACCCTCACCAGCACCAAAACCCATACCCACGCCCACACCAACACCCACAGGAAAACCCACACCCACACCCCCACCAACACCCACACCAGCACCCACACCCACACCAGCACGCACACCCACACCCACACCAACACCCACAGGAACAACCACACCCACACCCGCAACGACACCCACACCAGCATCCACACCCACACCAGCACCCGCACCCACACCCGCACCCACACCCACACCAGCGCCAACACCCACACCAAATCCCACACCCGCACCCACACCCTCACCCACGCCAACACCCACACCCGCAACCACACCCACACCCACAACCGCACCCACACCCGCACCCACATCCGCACACACGCACACACACACACACACAACCGCACCCACACACCCACACCCACACCCACAAACCGCAATCACACCCACAAACCGCTCCCACACCCACACCCACACCCACACACACACCCACACTCACACCCCGCACCCACACCCACACCCACACCTGCACCCACACCCCGCACCCAAACAAACACCCAGAACCACACACACACCAGCACTCACTCGCAACACCCACACCCACAAACCGCACTCACACACGCACCCACACCCACACACACACCCGAACTCACACCCCGCACCCACACCCACAAACCACACTCACACCCGCACTCACACCCCACACCCACACCCACACACACACCCGCACTCACACCCCACACCCACACCCACAAACCGCACTCACACCCGCACACACACCCACACCCACACAAACCCGCACTCACACCCCACACACACACCCACACCCACACCCACACACACACCTGTACTCACACCCACACCAACACCCGCACTCACACCCCGGACCCACACCCACACCCACACACACACCCGCACTCACACCCATACACACACCCGCTCTCACACCCCAAACCCGCACTCACACCCCGCACCCACACCCACAAACCGTACTCACACCCACAAACCGCACCCACACCCACAACCCACACACACACCCCGCACCCACACCCACACACACACCCGCACTCATACCCCGCACTCACACCCCGCACTCACACCCCGCACCCACACCCACACACACACCAACACTCACACCCCGCACCCACACCCACACACACACCCACACACACACCCCGCACCCACACTCACACAAACACCCGCACTCACACCCCGCACTCACAACCCGCATTCACACCCCACACCCACACCCACACACACAACCCGCACCCACACCCACACACACACCCACACACACACCCCGCACCCACACACACACACACCCACACTCACACCCCACACCCACACCCACAAACTGCACTCACACCCACAAACCGCACTCACACCCCACACCCCACACTCACACACACACCCACACCCACAAACCGCACTCACACCAGCACACACACCTCAAACCCACACAAACCCGCACTCACACCCCAGACCCACACCCACACCCGCACTCACACCCTGCACTCACGCCCCGCACTCACACCCCGCACTCACACCCCGCACTCACACCCCGCTCCCACACCCACACACACAACCCGCACCCACACCCACACACACACCCCGCACCCACACCCACACACACACCCGCACTCACACCCCGCACTCACACCCCACACTCACACCCCGCTCCCACACCCACACACACAACCCGCACCCACACCCACACACACACCCGCACTCACACCCCGCACCCACACCCACACACACACCCACACACACACCACGCACCCACACCCACACAAACACCCGCACTCACACCCCGCACTCACACCCCGCACCCACACCCACACACACAACCCGCACCCACACCTACACACACACCCACACACACACCCCGCACCCACACCTACAAAATGCACTCACACCCACAAACCACACTCAAACCCCACACCCAACACCCACACACACACCCACACCCACAAACCGCACTCACACCCGCACACACACCCCACACACACACAAACCCGCACTCACACCCCACACCCACACCCACACACGCACTCACACCCCGCACTCACACCCCGCACTCACAACCCGCACTCACACCCCGCACTCACACCCCGCACTTACACCCCGCTCCCACACCCACACACACAACCCGCACCCACACCCACACACACACCCGTACTCACACCCACACCCACACCCGCACTCACACCCCGCTCCCACACCCATACCTACACACACACCCGCACTCACACCCACACACACACCCGCTCTCACACCCCACACCCGCACTCACACCCCGCTCCCACACCCATACCTACACACACACCCGCACTCACACCCACACACACACCCGCTCTCACACCCCACACCCGCACTCACACCCCGCTCCCACACCCATACCTACACACACACCCGCACTCACACCCACACACACACCCGCTCTCACACCCCACACCCGCACTCACACCCCACACCCACACCCACAAACCCTACTCACACCCACAAACCGCACCCACACCCACAAAGCACACACACACCCCGCACCCACACCCACACACAGACCCGCACTCACACCCCGCACTCACACCCCGCACTCACACCCCGCAACCACACCCACACACACACCAACACTCACACCCCGCACCCACACCTACACACACACCCACACACACGCCCCGCACCCACACACACACACACACCTGCACTCACAACCGGCACTCACACCCCGCACTCACACCCCGCACCAACACCCAAACACACAACCCGCACCCACACCCACACACACACCCACACACACACCCCGCACCCACACCCACACACACACCCACACTCACACCCCACACCCACACCCACAAACTGCACTCACACCCACAAACCGCACTCACACCCCACACCCCACACACACACACACACCCACACCCACAAACCGCACTCACACCCGCACACACACCCACACCCACACAAACCCGCACTCACACCCCACACCCACACCCACACCCGCACTCACACCCCGCACTCACACCCCGCACTCACACCCCGCACTCACACCCCCGCACTCACACCCCGCACTCACACCCCGCTCCCACACCCACACCCACATCCACACCCACACACACACCCCGCACCCACACCCACACACACACCCACACTCACACCCCGCACCCACACCCACAAACCGCACTCACACCCACAAACCGCACTCACACCCCACACCCACACACACACCCACACCCACAAACCACACTCACACCCACAAACCGCACTCACACCCCACACCCACACCCACACACACACCCACACCCACAAACTGCACCCATACCCACAAACCGCACACACAAAAGCACCCACACCTGCACTCACACCCCACACCCACACCCACAAACCACACCCGCACCCTCACTCACACCCACACACACACCCGCACTCACACACCCGCACCCACACCCACACCCGCACCCACACACGCACCCGCACCAGCACCCGCACCCACACCCGCACCCGTACCCACACCCGCACCCACACACACACCCGCACTCACACACCCACACCCGCACCCGCACCCACACCCGCACCCACACCCACACCCACACCCACACCCAAACCAGCACCCGCACCCACACCCGCACCCACACCCATACCCACACCAGAACCCGCACCAGCACCCACACCAGCTCCCACACCCGCACCCACAACCGCACCAGCACCCACACCCACACCAACACGCGCACCCACACCCAAATCAACACCCGCACGCACACCAACACCAATACCCACACCCACACCCACACCAGCACCCACACCCACACCAGAACCCACGCCCACACCAACACCCACACCCACACACGCACCCACACCCGCACCCACACCCGCACCTACACCCACGCCCGCACCCACACCAACACCAGCACCAAAACCCATACCAGCACCCACACCCACACCCACAGCAGCAGCCACACCCGCACCCAAAACCGCACCAACACCCACACCCGCAGCAAAACCCATACCAGCACCCGCACCCACACCCACAGCAGCACCCACACCCACATCCACACCCACACCAACACCCACACCCGCACCCACACCCACACCCAAAACCGCACCCACACTCACACCCACACCCGCACACACGCACACACACACACACACACTCACACCCACACCCGCACACACGCACCCACACTCACACCAACACCCACACTCACACCAACACCAGCACCCACACCAAAACTCACACCCACACGCACACCAGCACCCACACCCACACACAAACCAACACCCACACCAGCACCCACACCCGCACCCGCACCCACACCCACAACAGCACCCACACCCGCACCCGCACTCACACCCACACCCACACCCACACCAACACCCACACCCACACCAGAACCCACGCCCACACCAGCACACACGCATCCACACCCACACCCACACATGCACCCACACTCACACCAACACCCATACTCACACCAACAGCCACACCAGCACCCACACCAACACTCACACCCACACGCACACCAGCACCCACACCCACAACAGCACCAACACCCTCAACAGCACCAAAACCCGCACCCAGACCCACACCAACACCCAAAGGAACACCCACACCCACACCTGCACCAACACCCACACCAGCACCCACACCCACAACAGCACCCACACCCGCACCCGCACCTACACCCACACCCACACACACACCAACATCCGCACCCACACCAACACCCACACCCACACCAGAACCCACGCCCACACCAGCACACACGCCCACACTAACGCCCACACCCACACCAACACCCACACCCAAACCAACACCCACACCAACACCCACACCCAAACCAACGCCCGCATCCACACCCACACCAGCATCCACACCCTCACCAGCATCAAAACCCGCACCCACACCCACACCGACCCCCACAGGAACACCCACACCCACACCCGCACCAATACCCACACCAGCACCCACACCCACACCAGCACCCACATCAACACCCACAGGAACAACCACACCCACACCCGCGCCGACACCCACACCAGCATCCACACCCACACCAGCACCCGCAACCACACCCGCACCCACACCCACTCCAGCGCCCACACCCACCCCAAATCCCACACCCGCACCCACACCCTCACCCAAACCAACACCCACACCCGCACCCATACCCACACCCACAACCGCAGACACACCCGCACCGACACCCGCACACATGCACACACACACACACACACACACACACACACACACACACACACAACCGCACCCACACCAGCACCCACACACGCACCCACAAACTCACACCCACACCCACACACACACCCGCACTCACACCCCACACCCACACCCACAAACCGCACCCACACCCACAAACCGCTCCCACACCAACACACCGCACTCACACCCCACACCCACACCCACAAACACACCCACACTCACACCCCGCACCCACACCCCCACCCACACCTGCACCCACACCCTGCACCCACACAAACACCCACACCCACACACACACCAGCACTCACACGCAACACCCACACCCACAAACTGCACTCACACCCACAAACCGCACACACACCCACAAACCGCACTCACACACACACCCACACACACACACACCCGAACTCACACCCCGCACCCACACCCACAAACCACACACACACCCGCACTCACACCCCACACCCACTCCCACACACACACCCGCTCTCACACCCCACACCCACACCCAAAAAGCGCACTCACACCCGCACACAAACCCCACACCCACACAAACCCGCACTCACACCCCACACCCACACCCACACCCACACACACACCTGTACTCACACCCACACCCACACCTGCACTCACACCCCGCACCCACACCCACACCCACACACACACCCGCACTCACACCCACACACACACCCGCTCTCACACCCCACACCCGCACTCACACCCCGCACCCACACCCACAAACCGCACCCACACCCACAACCCACACACACACCCCGCACCCACACCCACACACACACCCGCACTCACACCCCGCAATCACACCCCGCACTCACACCCCGCACTCACACCCCGCACCCACACCCACACACACACCCCGCACCCACACCCACACACACACCCACACTCACATCCCACACCCACACCCACACACACACCCACACACACACCCCGCACCCACACCCACACACACACCCGCACTCACACCCCGCACTCACACCCCGCACCCACACCCCGCACCCACACACACACACACAACCGCACCCACACCAGCACCCACACATGCACCCACACACCCACACCCAGTCCCACACACACACCCGCACTCACACCCCACACCCACACCCACAAACCGCACTTACACCCACAAACCGCACCCACACCCACAAACCGCTCACACACCCACACACCGCACTCACACCCCACACCCACACCCACACACACACCCACACTCACACCCCGCACCCACACCCACACCCACACCTGCACCCACACCGTGCACCCACACCCACACCAGCACCCACACCCACACCAGCGCCCACACCCGCACCCAAACCTACACGAGCACCCACACGCACACCCGCACCCACACCCACACCAGCACCCGCACCCATTCCCGCACCCACACCCACACCAACACCCACACCCGCACCCACACCCGCACCCACATCCGCACCCACAACAGCACCCACACCCTCAACAGCACCCACACCCACACCAGCACCCACACCAACACCAACACCAGCACCCGCACTCACAGCAGCACCCGTAGCCACACCAGCACCCTCATCCGCACCAGCACCCGCACCCACACCCACACCAGCACCCACACCCACACCAGAACTCACACCCACACCAACAACCACACCCACACCCACACCTGCATTCACATCTAACACACCCACACCCACAAATTGCACCCCTACACTCGCACTCACACTCACACACACACCCGTACTCACACACCCGCACACACACCCACACCCGCACCCACACTCGCACCCGCACCCACACACGCACCCATACCCGCACCCACACCCCCACCCGCACCAACACCCACACCCACACCAGCACCCACACCCAGACCAGCACCCACACCAACACCCACACCAGCACCCACACCCACACCAGCACCGACACCCACACCAACACCCACGCCAACACCAACACACGCACCCACACCCACACCAGCACCCACACCCACACCAGTATCCACACCCAAATCAACACCTGCACCCACACCAACACCCACACCCACACCAGACCCACACCCACACCAGCACCCACACCCACACACGCACTCACACCCACACATGCACCCACACCCACACCAGCACACACATTCACACCCAAACCCACAGTAGCACCCACACCCACACCAACACCCGCACCCACACCCAAATCAACAACCGCACCCACACCAACACCAATACCCACACCCTCACCCACACCCGCACCCACACCCACAACAGAACCCACACCCACACCAACACCCACAACCACACCCACACCCGCACCCACACTTGCACCCACACCCGCACTCAAACCAACACCAGCACCAAAACCCATACCAGCACCCGCACCCACACCCACACCAGCTCCCACACCCACACCAACACCCACACCAACACCAACACACGCACCCACACCCACACCAGCACCCACACCCACACCAGCACCCACACCCAAATCAACACCAACACCCACACCAACACCCACACCAACACCCACACCCACATGCACACCAGCACCCACACCCACACACAACCAACACCCACACCAGCACCCACACCCGCACCCGCACGCACACCCACAACAACACCCACACCCACACCAACACCCACACCCAAACCAACACCCGCACCCACACCCATACCAGCACCCACACCCTCACCAGCACCAAAACCCGCACCCACACCCACACCAACACCCACAGGAACACCCACACCCACACCCGCACCAACACCCTCACCAACACCCACACCCACACCAGCACCCACATCAACACCCACAGGAAAACCCACACCCACACCCGCACCGACACCCACACCAGCACCCACACCCACACCAGCTCCTGCACCCACACCCGCACCCACACTCACAGCAGCGCCCACACCTACACCAACACCCACACCCTCACCCACACCCACACCAGCACCCACACCCACACCAGCGCCCACACCCGCACCCACACCTACACGAGCACCCACACGCACACCCGCACCCACACCCATTCCCGCACCCACACCCACACCAACACCCACACCCGCACCCACACCCGCACCCACACCCTCAATAGCACCCACACCTACATCCACACACCCACACCCAGTCCCACACACACACCCGCACTCACACCCCGCACTCACACCCCGCACCCACACCCCGCACCCACACACACACACACAACCGCACCCATACCCGCACCCACACCCCCACCCGCACCAACACCGACACCCACACAAGCACCCACACCCAGAGCAGCACCCACACCAACACCCACACCAGCACCCACACCCACACCAGCACCGACACCCACACCAACACCCACACCAACACCAACACACGCACCCACACCCACACCAGCACCCACACCCACACCAGTACCCACACCCAAATCAACACCCGCACCCACACCAACACCCACACCCACACCAGACCCACACCCACACCAGCACCCACACCCACACACGCACTCACACCCACACATGCACCCACACCCACACCATCACCCACACCCACACCCACACCCACACCAGCACCCACACCCACACCAACACCCGCACCCACACCCAAATCAACAACCGCACCCACACCAACACCAATACCCACACCCACACCCACACCCGCACCCACACCCACACCAGAACCCACACCCACAACAACACCCACACCCACACCCACACCCGCACCCACACTTGCACCCACACCCGCACTCAAACCAACACCAGCACCAAAACCCATACCGGCACCCGCACCCACACCCACAGCAGCAGCCACACCCACACCCACACCCACACCAACACCCACACCCACACCCACACCCACACCCACACCCACATCAACACCCACACCGACACCAACACCCACTCCCGCACGCAAACCCGCACCCACACCCACACCCGCAGCAAAACCCATACCAGCTCCCGCACCCACACCCACAGCAGCACCCACACCCACATCCACACCCACACCAACACTCACACCTGCACCCACACCCACACCTGCACCCACACCCACACCCACAACCGCACACACACCCGCACCCACACCCGCACTCATGCAGACACACACACACGCACACAACCGCACCCACACACACACCCACACACGCACCCACACACCCACACCAACACCCGCACCCACACCCAAAGCAGCACCCTCACCCACACCCGCACCCACACTCACACCAACACCCACACTCACACCAACACACACACCAGCACCCACACCAACACTCACACCCACACGCACACCAGCACCCACACCCACACACAAACCAACACCCACACCAGCACCCACACCCACACCCGCACCCACACCCACAACAACACCCACACCCACACCAACACCCACACCCAAACCAACACCCGCACCCACACCCATACCAGCACCCACACCCGCATCAGCACCAAAATCCGCACCCACACCCACACCAACACCCACAGGAACACCCACACCAACACCCACACCCACACCAGCACCCACATCAACACCCACAGGAAAACCCACACCCACACCCGGACCGACACCCACACCAGCACCCACACCCACACCAGCACCCGCACCCACACCAACACCAACACCCGCAACCACATCCACACCACCACCCACACTCACCAGCGCCCACACCCGCACCCACACCCACACGAGCACCCACACCCACACCCGCACCCACACCCACACCAGCACCCGCACCCATTCCCGCACCCACCCCCACAGCAACGCCCACACCCGCACCCAAACCCACACGAGCACCCACACCCACACCCGCACCCACACCCACACCAGCACCTGCACCAATTCCCGCACCCACACCCACACCAACACCCACACCCGCACCCACACCCACACCCACAACAGCACCCACATCCACAACAGCACCCACACCTACACCCACACAAACACCCACACCCAAATGAACACCAGCACCCACACCCACAACAGCACCCACACCAACACCCACACCAGCACCCGCACCCACAGCAGCACCCGTAGCCACACCAGCACCCTCATCCGCACCAGCACCCGCACCCACACCCACACCAGCACCCACACCCACACCAGAACTCACACCCACACCAACAACCACACCCACACCTGCATTCACATCTAACACACCCACACCCACAAACTGCACCTACACTCGCACTCACACTCACACACACACCCGCACTCACACACCCGCACACACACCCACACCCGCACCCACACTCGCACCCGCACCCACACCCGCACCCATACCCGCACCCACACCCCCACCCGCACCAACACCCACACCCACACCAGCACACACACCCAGACCAGCACCCACACCAACACCCACACCAGCACCCACACCCACACCAGCACCGACACCCACACCAACACCCACACCAACACCAACACACGCACCCACACCCACACCAGCACCCACACCCACACCAGTACCCACACCCAAATCAACACCCGCACCCACACCAACACCCACACCCACACCAGACCCACACCCACACCAGCACCCACACCCACACACACACTCACACCCACACATGCACCCACACCCACACCAGCACCCACACCCACACCCACACCCACACCAGCACCCACACCCACACCAACACCCGCACCCACACCCAAATCAACAACCGCACCCACACCAACACCAATACCCACACCCACACCCACACCCGCACCCACACCCACACCGGAACCCACACCCACACCAACCCCCACACCCACACCCACACCCGCACCCACAATTGCACCCACACCCGCACTCAAACCAACACCAGCACCAAAACCCATACCAGCACCCGCACCCACACCCACAGCAGCAGCCACACCCACACCAACACCCACACCCACACCCACACCCACACCCACATCAACACCCACACCGACACCAACACCCACTCCCGCACGCAAACCCGCACCCACATCCACACCTGCAGCAAAACCCATACCAGCACCCGCACCCACACCCACAGCAGCACCCACACCCACATCCACACCCACACCAACACTCACACCTGCACCCACACCCACACCTGCACCCACACCCACACCCACAACCGCACCCACACCCGCACCCTCACCCGCACACATGCAGACACACACACACGCACACAACCGCACCCACACACACACCCACACGCGCACCCACACACCCACACCAACACCCGCACCCACACCCAAAGCAGCACCCTCACCCACACCCGCACCCACACTCACACCAACACCCACACTCACACCAACACACACACCAGCACCCACACCAACACTCACACCCACACGCACACCAGCACCCACACCCACACACAAACCAACACCCACACCAGCACCCACACCTGCACCCGCACCCACACCCACAACAGCACCCACACCCACACCAACACCCACACCCAAACCAACACCCGCACCCACACCCATACCAGCACCCACACCCGCATCAGCACCAAAACCCGCACCCACACCCACACCAACATCCACAGGAACACCCACACCCACACCCGCACCAACACCCACACCAACACCCACACCCACACCAGCACCCAATTCAACACCCACAGGAAAACCCACACCCACACCCGCACCGACACCCACACCAGCACCCACACCCACACCAGCACCCGCACCCACACCCGCACGAACACCCACACCAGCGCCCACACCTACACCAACACCCACACCCGCACCCGCATCCACACCACCACCCACACTCACACCAGCGCCCACACCCGCACCCACACCCACACGAGCACCCGCACCCACACCCACAACAGCACCCACACCCGCACCCGCACCTACACCCACACCCACACACACACCAACATCCGCACCCACACCAACACCCACACCCACACCAGAACCCACGCCCACACCAGCACACACGCCCACACTAACGCCCACACCCACACCAACACCCACACCCAAACCAACACCCACACCAACACCCACACCCAAACCAACGCCCGCATCCACACCCACACCAGCATCCACACCCTCACCAGCATCAAAACCCGCACCCACACCCACACCGACCCCCACAGGAACACCCACACCCACACCCGCACCAATACCCACACCAGCACCCACACCCACACCAGCACCCACATCAACACCCACAGGAACAACCACACCCACACCCGCGCCGACACCCACACCAGCATCCACACCCACACCAGCACCCGCAACCACACCCGCACCCACACCCACTCCAGCGCCCACACCCACCCCAAATCCCACACCCGCACCCACACCCTCACCCAAACCAACACCCACACCCGCACCCATACCCACACCCACAACCGCAGACACACCCGCACCGACACCCGCACACATGCACACACACACACACACACACACACACACACACACACAACCGCACCCACACCAGCACCCACACACGCACCCACAAACTCACACCCACACCCACACACACACCCGCACTCACACCCCACACCCACACCCACAAACCGCACTCACACCCATAAACCGCACCCACACCCACAAACCGCTCCCACACCAACACACCGCACTCACACCCCGCACCCACACCCACAAACACACCCACACTCACACCCAGCACCCACACCCCCACCCACACCTGCACCCACACCCTGCACCCACACAAACACCCACACCCACACACACACCAGCACTCACACGCAACACCCACACCCACAAACTGCACTCACACCCACAAACCGCACACACACCCACAAACCGCACTCACACACACACCCACACCCACACACACACCCGAACTCACACCCCGCACCCACACCCACAAACCACACACACACCCGCACTCACACCCCACACCCACTCCCACACACACACCCGCTCTCACACCCCACACCCACACCCAAAAAGCGCACTCACACCCGCACACAAACCCCACACCCACACAAACCCGCACTCACACCCCACACCCACACCCACACCCACACACACACCTGTACTCACACCCACACCCACACCTGCACTCACACCCCGCACCCACACCCACACCCACACACACACCCGCACTCACACCCGCACACATGCAGACACACACACACGCACACAACCGCACCCACACACACACCCACACGCGCACCCACACACCCACACCAACACCCGCACCCACACCCAAAGCAGCACCCTCACCCACACCCGCACCCACACTCACACCAACACCCACACTCACACCAACACACACACCAGCACCCACACCAACACTCACACCCACACGCACACCAGCACCCACACCCACACACAAACCAACACCCACACCAGCACCCACACCCGCACCCGCACCCACACCCACAACAGCACCCACACCCACACCAACACCCACACCCAAACCAACACCCGCACCCACACCCATACCAGCACCCACACCCGCATCAGCACCAAAACCCGCACCCACACCCACACCAACATCCACAGGAACACCCACACCCACACCCGCACCAACACCCACACCAACACCCACACCCACACCAGCACCCAATTCAACACCCACAGGAAAACCCACACCCACACCCGCACCGACACCCACACCAGCACCCACACCCACACCAGCACCCGCACCCACACCCGCACGAACACCCACACCAGCGCCCACACCTACACCAACACCCACACCCGCACCCGCATCCACACCACCACCCACACTCACACCAGCGCCCACACCCGCACCCACACCCACACGAGCACCCGCACCCACACCCACAACAGCACCCACACCCGCACCCGCACCTACACCCACACCCACACACACACCAACATCCGCACCCACACCAACACCCACACCCACACCAGAACCCACGCCCACACCAGCACACACGCCCACACTAACGCCCACACCCACACCAACACCCACACCCAAACCAACACCCACACCAACACCCACACCCAAACCAACGCCCGCATCCACACCCACACCAGCATCCACACCCTCACCAGCATCAAAACCCGCACCCACACCCACACCGACCCCCACAGGAACACCCACACCCACACCCGCACCAATACCCACACCAGCACCCACACCCACACCAGCACCCACATCAACACCCACAGGAACAACCACACCCACACCCGCGCCGACACCCACACCAGCATCCACACCCACACCAGCACCCGCAACCACACCCGCACCCACACCCACTCCAGCGCCCACACCCACCCCAAATCCCACACCCGCACCCACACCCTCACCCAAACCAACACCCACACCCGCACCCATACCCACACCCACAACCGCAGACACACCCGCACCGACACCCGCACACATGCACACACACACACACACACACACACACAACCGCACCCACACCAGCACCCACACACGCACCCACAAACTCACACCCACACCCACACACACACCCGCACTCACACCCCACACCCACACCCACAAACCGCACTCACACCCATAAACCGCACCCACACCCACAAACCGCTCCCACACCAACACACCGCACTCACACCCCGCACCCACACCCACAAACACACCCACACTCACACCCAGCACCCACACCCCCACCCACACCTGCACCCACACCCTGCACCCACACAAACACCCACACCCACACACACACCAGCACTCACACGCAACACCCACACCCACAAACTGCACTCACACCCACAAACCGCACACACACCCACAAACCGCACTCACACACACACCCACACCCACACACACACCCGAACTCACACCCCGCACCCACACCCACAAACCACACACACACCCGCACTCACACCCCACACCCACTCCCACACACACACCCGCTCTCACACCCCACACCCACACCCAAAAAGCGCACTCACACCCGCACACAAACCCCACACCCACACAAACCCGCACTCACACCCCACACCCACACCCACACCCACACACACACCTGTACTCACACCCACACCCACACCTGCACTCACACCCCGCACCCACACCCACACCCACACACACACCCGCACTCACACCCACACACACACCCGCTCTCACACCCCACACCCGCACTCACACCCCGCACTCACACCCACAAACCGTACTCACACCCACAAACCGCACCCACACCCACAACCCACACACACACCCCGCACCCACACCCACACACACACCCGCACTCACACCCCGCAATCACACCCCGCACTCACACCCCGCACTCACACCCCGCACCCACACCCACACACACACCCCGCACCCACACCCACACACACACCCACACTCACATCCCACACCCACACCCACACACACACCCACACACACACCCCACACCCACACCCACACACACACCCGCACTCACACCCCGCACTCACACCCCGCACCCACACCCCGCACCCACACACACACACACAACCGCACCCACACCAGCACCCACACATGCACCCACACACCCACACCCAGTCCCACACACACACCCGCACTCACACCCCACACCCACACCCACAAACCGCACTTACACCCACAAACCGCACCCACACCCACAAACCGCTCACACACCCACACACCGCACTCACACCCCACACCCACACCCACACACACACCCACACTCACACCCCGCACCCACACCCACACCCACACCTGCACCCACACCGTGCACCCACACCCACACCAGCACCCACACCCACACCAGCGCCCACACCCGCACCCACACCTACACGAGCACCCACACGCACACCCGCACCCACACCCACACCAGCACCCGCACCCATTCCCGCACCCACACCCACACCAACACCCACACCCACACCCACACCAGCACCCACACCAACACCAACACCAGCACCCGCACTCACAGCAGCACCCGTAGCCACACCAGCACCCTCATCCGCACCAGCACCCGCACCCACACCCACACCAGCACCCACACCCACACCAGAACTCACACCCACACCAACAACCACACCCACACCCACACCTGCATTCACATCTAACACACCCACACCCACAAATTGCACCTACACTCGCACTCACACTCACACACACACCCGTACTCACACACCCGCACACACACCCACACCCGCACCCACACTCGCACCCGCACCCACACACGCACCCATACCCGCACCCACACCCCCACCCGCACCAACACCCACACCCACACCAGCACCCACACCCAGACCAGCACCCACACCAACACCCACACCAGCACCCACACCCACACCAGCACCGACACCCACACCAACACCCACGCCAACACCAACACACGCACCCACACCCACACCAGCACCCACACCCACACCAGTATCCACACCCAAATCAACACCTGCACCCACACCAACACCCACACCCACACCAGACCCACACCCACACCAGCACCCACACCCACACACGCACTCACACCCACACATGCACCCACACCCACACCAGCACACACATTCACACCCAAACCCACAGTAGCACCCACACCCACACCAACACCCGCACCCACACCCAAATCAACAACCGCACCCACACCAACACCAATACCCACACCCTCACCCACACCCGCACCCACACCCACAACAGAACCCACACCCACACCAACACCCACAACCACACCCACACCCGCACCCACACTTGCACCCACACCCGCACTCAAACCAACACCAGCACCAAAACCCATACCAGCACCCGCACCCACACCCACACCAGCTCCCACACCCACACCAACACCCACACCAACACCAACACACGCACCCACACCCACACCAGCACCCACACCCACACCAGAACCCACACCCAAATCAACACCAACACCCACACCAACACCCACACCAACACCCACACCCACATGCACACCAGCACCCACACCCACACACAAACCAACACCCACACCAGCACCCACACCCGCACCCGCACGCACACCCACAACAACACCCACACCCACACCAACACCCACACCCAAACCAACACCCGCACCCACACCCATACCAGCACCCACACCCTCACCAGCACCAAAACACGCACCCACACCCACACCAACACCCACAGGAACACCCACACCCACACCCGCACCAACACCCTCACCAACACCCACACCCACACCAGCACCCACATCAACACCCACAGGAAAACCCACACCCACACCCGCACCGACACCCACACCAGCACCCACACCCACACCAGCTCCTGCACCCACACCCGCACCCACACTCACAGCAGCGCCCACACCTACACCAACACCCACACCCTCACCCACACCCACACCAGCACCCACACCCACACCAGCGCCCACACCCGCACCCACACCTACATGAGCACCCACACGCACACCCGCACCCACACCCACACCAGCACCCGCACCCATTCCCGCACCCACACCCACACCAACACCCACACCCGCACCCACACCCGCACCCACACCCTCAATAGCACCCACACCTACATCCACACAAACACCCACACACAAATGAACACCAGCACCCACACCCACACCAGCACCCACACCAACACCCACACCAGCACCCGCACCCACAGCAGCACCCGTACCCACACCAGCACCCTCATCCGCACCAGCACCCGCACCCACACCCACACCAGCACCCACACCCACACCAGAACTCACACCCACACCAACAACCACACCCACACCTGCATTCACATCTAACACACCCACACCCACAAACTGCACCTACACTCGCACTCACACTCACACACACACCCGCACTCACACACCCGCACACACACCCACACCCGCACCCACACTCGCACCCGCACCCACACCCGCACCCATACCCGCACCCACACCCCCACCCGCACCAACACCGACACCCACACAAGCACCCACACCCAGAGCAGCACCCACACCAACACCCACACCAGCACCCACACCCACACCAGCACCCACACCCACACCAACACCCACACCAACACCAACACATGCACCCACACCCACAGCAGCACCCACACCCACACCAGTACCCACACCCAAATCAACACCCGCACCCACACCAACACCCACACCCACACCAGACCCACACCCACACCAGCACCCACACCCACACACGCACTCACACCCACACATGCACCCACACCCACACCATCACCCACACCCACACCCACACCCACACCAGCACCCACACCCACACCAACACCCGCACCCACACCCAAATCAACAACCGCACCCACACCAACACCAATACCCACACCCACACCCACACCCGCACCCACACCCACACCAGAACCCACACCCACAACAACACCCACACCCACACCCACACCCGCACCCACACTTGCACCCACACCCGCACTCAAACCAACACCAGCACCAAAACCCATACCGGCACCCGCACCCACACCCACAGCAGCAGCCACACCCACACCCACACCAACACCCACACCCACACCCACACCCACATCAACACCCACACCGACACCAACACCCACTCCCGCACGCAAACCCGCACCCACACCCACACCCGCAGCAAAACCCATACCAGCTCCCGCACCCACACCCACAGCAGCACCCACACCCACATCCACACCCACACCAACACTCACACCTGCACCCACACCCACACCTGCACCCACACCCACACCCACAACCGCACACACACCCGCACCCACACCCGCACACATGCAGACACACACACACGCACACAACCGCACCCACACACACACCCACACACGCACCCACACACACACCCACACACGCACCCACACACCCACACCAACACCCGCACCCACACCCAAAGCAGCACCCTCACCCACACCCGCACCCACACTCACACCAACACCCACACTCACACCAACACACACACCAGCACCCACACCAACACTCACACCCACACGCACACCAGCACCCACACCCACACACAAACCAACACCCACACCAGCACCCACACCCACACCCGCACCCACACCCACAACAACACCCACACCCACACCAACACCCACACCCAAACCAACACCCGCACCCACACCCATACCAGCACCCACACCCGCATCAGCACCAAAATCCGCACCCACACCCACACCAACACCCACAGGAACACCCACACCAACACCCACACCCACACCAGCACCCACATCAACACCCACAGGAAAACCCACACCCACACCCGGACCGACACCCACACCAGCACCCACACCCACACCAGCACCCGCACCCACACCCGCACGAACACCCACACCAGTGCCCACACCTACACCAACACCCACACCCGCAACCACATCCACACCACCACCCACACTCACCAGCGCCCACACCCGCACCCACACCCACACGAGCACCCACACCCACACCCGCACCCACACCCACACCAGCACCCGCACCCATTCCCGCACCCACCCCCAGAGCAACGCCCACACCCGCACCCAAACCCACACGAGCACCCACACCCACACCCGCACCCACACCCACACCAGCACCTGCACCAATTCCCGCACCCACACCCACACCAACACCCACACCCGCACCCACACCCACACCCACAACAGCACCCACATCCACAACAGCACCCACACCTACACCCACACAAACACCCACACCCAAATGAACACCAGCACCCACACCCACAACAGCACCCACACCAACACCCACACCAGCACCCGCACCCACAGCAGCACCCGTACCCACACCAGCACCCTCATCCGCACCAGCACCCGCACCCACACCCACACCAGCACCCACACCCACACCAGAACTCACACCCACACCAACAACCACACCCACACCTGCATTCACATCTAACACACCCACACCCACAAACTGCACCTACACTCGCACTCACACTCACACACACACCCGCACTCACACACCCGCACACACACCCACACCCGCACCCACACTCGCACCCGCACCCACACCCGCACCCATACCCGCACCCACACCCCCACCCGCACCAACACCCACACCCACACCAGCACACACACCCAGACCAGCACCCACACCAACACCCACACCAGCACCCACACCCACACCAGCACCGACACCCACACCAACACCCACACCAACACCAACACACGCACCCACACCCACACCAGCACCCACACCCACACCAGTACCCACACCCAAATCAACACCCGCACCCACACCAACACCCACACCCACACCAGACCCACACCCACACCAGCACCCCCACCCACACACGCACTCACACCCACACATGCACCCACACCCACACCATCACCCACACCCACACCCACACCCACACCAGCACCCACACCCACACCAACACCCGCACCCACACCCAAATCAACAACCGCACCCACACCAACACCAATACCCACACCCACACCCACACCCGCACCCACACCCACACCAGAACCCACACCCACACCAACACCCACACCCACACCCACACCCGCACCCACACTTGCACCCACACCCGCACTCAAACCAACACCAGCACCAAAACCCATACCGGCACCCGCACCCACACCCACAGCAGCAGCCACACCCACACCCACACCCACACCAACACCCACACCCACACCCACACCCACACCCACATCAACACCCACACCGACACCAACACCCACTCCCGCACGCAAACCCGCACCCACACCCACACCCGCAGCAAAACCCATACCAGCACCCGCACCCACACCCACAGCAGCACCCACACCCACATCCAAACCCACACCAACACTCACACCTGCACCCACACCCACACCTGCACCCACACCCACACCCACAACCGCACCCACACCCGCACCCTCACCCGCACACATGCAGACACACACACACGCACACAACCGCACCCACACACACACCCACACACGCACCCACACACCCACACCAACACCCGCACCCACACCCAAAGCAGCACCCTCACCCACACCCGCACCCACACTCACACCAACACCCACACTCACACCAACACAGACACCAGCACACACACCAGCACCCGCACCCATTCCCGCACCCACCCCCACAGCAACGCCCACACCCGCACCCAAACCCACACGAGCACCCACACCCACACCCGCACCCACACCCACACCCACACCAACACCCACACCCACACCCACACCCACACCCACACCCACATCAACACCCACACCGACACCAACACCCACTCCCGCACGCAAACCCGCACCCACATCCACACCTGCAGCAAAACCCATACCAGCACCCGCACCCACACCCACAGCAGCACCCACACCCACATCCACACCCACGCCAACACTCACACCTGCACCCACACCCACACCTGCACCCACACCCACACCCACAACCGCACCCACACCCGCACCCTCACCCGCACACATGCAGACACACACACACGCACACAACCGCACCCACACACGCACCCACACGTGCACCCACACACCCACACCAACACCCGCACCCACACCCAAAGCAGCACCCTCACCCACACCCGCACCCACACTCACACCAACACCCACACTCACACCAACACACACACCAGCACCCACACCAACACTCACACCCACACGCACACCAGCACCCACACCCACACACAAACCAACACCCACACCAGCACCCACACCCGCACCCGCACCCACACCCACAACAACACCCACACCCACACCAACACCCACACCCAAACCAACACCCGCACCCAGACCCACACCAGCACCCAAACCAGCACCCAAACCAGCATCCACACCAGCATCCACACCAGCATCCACACCAGCACCCACACCCGCACCCCCACCCACACCTGCAACGCACCCACACCAGCACCCACACCAGCACCCACACCAGCACCCACACCCACACCGACACCCAAACCCACACCAGCACCCACACCCACACCAGCACCCACACCCACACCAGTACCCACACCAACATCAACACCCGTACCCACACCCAAATCAACACCCGAAACCACACCAACACCAGCACCAAAACCCATACCAGCACCCACACCCACACCCACAGCAGCACGCAAACCCACACCCACACCCACACCAACACCCACACCCACACCCACACCCACACCCACACCCACTCCAGCACCCACACCCGCACCACACCCACACCCACACCCACACCAACACCAGCACCAAAACCCATACCAGCACCTGCACCCAAACCCACAGCAGCAGCCAGACCCACATCCACACCCACACCCACACCCACAACCGCACCCACTCCCTCACACACGCACACACACTCACACACACATTTACACACACACACACACACAACCGCACCCACACCCCGCACCCACACAATCACCCACACACCCACACCCTCACCCACACACACACCCGCACTCACACCCCACACCCACACCCACAAACCGCACTCACACACACAAACCGCACTCACACCCCACACCCCACACCCACACACACACACACACACACAAACCGCACTCACACCCCACACCGACACCCACACACACATCCACACCCACAAACCGCACCCACAAAAGCACCCACACCTGCATTCACACCCCACACCCACACCCACAAACCGCACCTACACTCGCACTCACACTCACACACACACCCGCACTCACACACCCGCACCCACCCCCACAGCAACGCCCACACCCGCACCCACACCCGCACCCACAACAGCACCCACACCCACAACAGCACCCACACCTACACCCACACAAACACCCACACCCAAATGAACACCAGCACCCACACCTACACCAGCACCCACACCAACACCCACACCAGCACCCGCACCCACAGCAGCACCCGTACCCACACCCATTCCCGCACCCACACCCACAGCAACACCCACACCCGCACCCACACCCGCACCCACAACAGCACCCACATCCACAACAGCACCCACACCTACACCCACACAAACACCCACACCAAAATGAACACGAGCACCCACACCCACACCAGCACCCACACCAACATCCAAACCAGCACCCGCACACACAGCAGCACCCGTACCCACACCAGCACCCTCATCCGCAGCAGCACCCGCTCCCACACCCACACCAGCACCCACACCCACACCAGCACCCACACCAGCATTCACACCAGCACCCACACCCACACCAGCACCCGCACCCACACGCACACCCACACCCGCACCCACACCCACACCTACAACGCACCCACACCAGCACCCAAACACACACCCACACCAGCACCCACACCCACACCAGCACCCGCACCCACAACAGCACCCACACCTGCACCCGCACCCAGACCCGCACCCACACTAGCACCCACACCCACACCAGCACCCACACCAGCATCCACACCAGCACCCACACCCACACCAGCACCCGCACCCACACCCACACCTACAACGCGCCCACACCAGCACCCACACCAGCACCCACACCAGCACACACACCCACACCCACACCCAAACCCACACCAGCACCCACACCCACACCAGCACCCACACAAGCACCCACACCCTCACCCACACCCAAATCAACACCCGAAACCACACCAACACCAACACCCACACCCACACCAGCACCCACACCCACACCAGAACCCACACCCACACCAACATCCACACCCACACCCACACCCGCACCCACACCCGCGCCCACACCCACACCCACACCCACACCCGCACCCACACCAATACCAGCACCAAAACCCATACCAGCACCCACGCCCACACCCACAGCAGCACCCACACCCACACCCACACCCACACCAAAACCCACACCCACACCCACACCCACACCCACACCCACACCAGCACCCACACCCGCACCACACCCACACCCACACCAACACCAGAACCAAAACCCATACCAGCACCTGCACCCACACCCACAGCAGCACACACACCAACATCCTCTCCCCCACACACACACACGCCAACAACCACACCCGCACCCACACCCACACCCACAACCGCACCCACACCCGTACCCACACCCGCACACACGCACACACACTCACACGCACACATACACACACACACACACAACCGCACCCACACCAGCACCCACACAAGCACCCACACACCCACACCCACACCCACACACACACCCGCACTCACACTCCACACCCACACCCACAAACTGCACTCACACCCACAAACCGCACTCACACCCCACACCCCACACCCACACACACACCCACACCCACAAACCACACTCACACCCCACACCCACACCCACACACACACCCACGCCCACAAACTGCTCCCACACCCACAAACCGCTCCCACAAAAGCACCCACACCTGAATTCACACCCCACACCCACACCCACAAACCGCACCTACACTCGCACTCACACTCACACACACACCCGCACTCACACACCCGCACCCACACCAACACCCGCACCCACATCCGCACCCACAACAGCACCCACACAAGCACCCACACCCACACCAGCACCCGCACCCACACCCGCACCGAAACCAGCACCCACACCTGCACCCACACCCGCACCCACAACCGCACCAGCACCCACACCCACACCCACACCAGCACCTACACCCACACCCGCACCCACACCCGCACCCACACCCACACCCACACCAGCACCCACACCCACACCAGCACCCACACCAGCATCCACACCCACACCAGCACCCACACCCACTCCCACACTGACACCCACACCCACACCCACACCAGCACCCACACCCACACCAGCACCCACACCCACACCAACACCCAAACCCAAATGAACACCCGCACCCACACCCACACCAGCACCCACACCAGCACCCACTCCCACACCAGCACCGACACCCACACCAACACCCACACCAACACCAACACACGCACCCACACCCACACCAGCACCCACACCAACACCAGCACCCACACCCAAATCAACACCCGCACCCACACCAACACCCACACCTACACCAGACCCACACCCACACCCACATCCACACGAGCGCCCACACCCACACCCGCACCCACACTCACACCAGCACCCGCAAACACACCCACATCCACACCCACACTCACACCAGCACCCACACCCACACACACAACCGCACTCACACCCCGCACCCACACCCACAAACCGCACTCACACCCACAATCCGCACTAACACCCCACACCCACACCCACACACACACCCACACCCACACACCGCACCTACACTCGCACTCACACTCACACACACACCCGCACTCACACATCCGCACCCACACCCACACCCACACCCGCACCCATACCTGCACCCGCACCAACACCCGCACCCACACCCGCACCCACACACACACCCGCACTCACACACCCGCACCCACACCCACACCCGCACCCGCACCCGCACCAACACCCACTCCCACACCAGCACCCACACCCACACCAGCACCCGCACCCACAACAGCACCCACACCTGCACCCGCACCCAGACCCGCACCCACACCAGCACCCACACCCACACCAGCACCCACACCAGCATCCACACCAGCACCCACACCCACACCCGCACCCACACCCACAACTACAACGCACCCACACCAGTACACACACCAGCACCCACACCAGCACCCACACCCACACCCACAGCCAAACCCACACCAGCACCCACACCCACACCAGCACCCACACCCACACCCTCACCCACACCCAAATCAACACCCGAAACCACACCAACACCAACACCCACACCCACACCAGCACCCACACCCACACCAGAACCCACACCCACACCAACATCCACACCCACACCCACACCCGCACCCACACCCGCGCCCACACCCGCACCCGCACCCACACCCGCACCCACACCTGCACCCACACCAACACCTACAACGCACCCCCACCAACACCCACACCAACACCAACACACGTACCCACACCCACACCAGCACCCACACCAACACCAGCACCCACACCCAAATCAACACCCGCACCCACACCATCACCCACACCCACACCAGACCCACACCCACACCAGCACCCATAGCCACACACGCACCCACACCCACACACGCAACCACACCCACACCAGCACCCACACCCACACCAGCACCCACACCACACCAGCACCCACACCCACACCAACACTCGCAGCCTCACCCAAATCAACACCCGCACCCACACCAACAACAATACACACACCCACACCCACACCAGCACCCAAACCCATACCAGAACCCACACCCACACTAACACCAACACCCACACCCGCACCCGCACCCACACCCGCACCCACACCCGCACCCAAACCAACACCAGCACCAAAACCAATACCAGCACCCGCACCCACACCCACAGCAGCAGACACACCCGCACCCACACCAACAACCACACCCACACCCACACCCACATCAACACTCACACCCACACCCACACCCACACCCGTACGCAAACCCACACCCACACCCACACCCGCAGAAAAACCCATACCAGCACCCGCACCCACATCCACAGCAGCACCCACACCCACACCAGCACCCACACCCACACCCACACCAGCACCCACACCCACACCAGCACCCGCACCCACACCCACACCCACACCCACACCAGCTCCCACAACCACACCAACACCCACACCCGCACCCACACCCACACCAGCACCCAAACCCACACCAGCGCCCACACCCGCACCCAAATCCACACGAGCACCCACACCCACACCCGCACCCACAGCCACACCAGCACCCGCACCCACACCCACATCCACACCCACACTCACACCAGCACCCACACCCACACAAACACCCGCACTCACACCTCACACCCACACCCACAAACTGCACTCACACCCACAAACCGCACTCACACCCCACACCCCACACCCACACACACACTCACACACACAAACCGCACTCACACCCCACACCCACACCCACAACAGCACCCAAACCCGCACCTGCACCCACACCCACACACACCAGCACCCTCACCGACAACAGCACCCACACCAGCATCCACACCAGCACCCACACCCACACCAGCACCCGCACCCTCATCCGCATCCACACCCGCACCCACACCGACACCTACAACACACCCACACCAGCACCCACACCCACACCAGCGCCCACACCCGCACCCACATCCACACGAGCACCCACACCCACATCCACACCCACACCCACACCAGCACCCGCACCCACACCCACATCCACATCCACACTCACACCAGCACCCACACCCACACACACACCCGCACTCACACCCCGCACCCACACCCACAAACCGCACTCACACCCACAAACCGCACTCACACCCCACACCCACACACACACCCACGCACACAAACGGCACTCACACCCCACACCCACACCCACAACAGCACCCAAACCCACACCCGCACCCACACCCGCACCCACACCAGCACCCACACCCACACCAGCACCCACACCAGCATCAACACCAGCACCCACGCCCAAACCAGCACCCACACCCACACCCGCACCCACACCCGCACCCACACCCACACCTACAACGCACCCACACCAACACCCACACCCAAACCCACACCAGCACCCACACCCACACCAGCACCCACACCCACACCCACACCCACACTCACCAGCACCAACACCAACTCCGACACCCGCACCCACACCCAAATCAACCAACGAAACCACACCAACGCCAACACCCACACCCACACCAGTGCCCACACCCACACCAGAACCCACACCCACACCAACATCCACTCCCACACCCACACCCGCACCCACACCGGCGCCCACACCCGCACCCACACCCACACCCGCACCCACACCCACACCCACACCCGCGCCCACACCTGCACCCACACCAGCACCCACACCCACACCAGAACCCACACCCACACCAACATCCACACCCACACCCACACCCACACCCACACCTGCGCCAACACCCGCAGCCACACCCACACTCACACCCACACCCACACCAACACCAGCACCAAAACCCATACCAGCACCCGCACCCACACCCACAGCAGCACCCACACCAAAATCCACAACCACACGCACACACAGACCAACACCCACACCCGCCCCCACACCCACACCCACAACCGCACCGACACCCGCACCCAAACCAGCACACACGCACACACACTCACACACACACATGCACACACACACACACACACACACACAACCACACCCACACCAGCACCCGCACACGCACCCACACACCCACACCCACACCCACACACACACCCGCACTCACACCCCACACCCACACCCACAAACCGCACTCACACCCCACACCCACAAACCGCTCCCACACCCACAAACCGCACCCACAAAAGCACCCACACCAGCACCGACACCCAAACCAGCACCCACACCCACACCCACACCACACCAGTACCCAAATCCACACCCACACCAGCACCCACACCGCCACCCACACCAGCACCCACACCCAAACCCACACCAGCACCCACACCCACACCAGCACCCGCACCCACACCCGCACCCACACCCACACCAGCTCCCACAACCACACCAACACCCACACCAGCACCCACACCCACACCAGCGCACACACCCGCACCCACATCCACACGAGCACCCACACCCACACCCGCACCCACACCCACACCAGCACCCGCACCCACACCCACATCCACACCCACACTCACACCAGCACCCACACCCACACACACCCCCGCACTCACACCCCGCACCCACACCCACAAACCGCACTCACACCCACAAACCGCACTCACACCCCACACACCACACCCATACACACAAACCGCACTCACGCCCCACACCCACACCCACAACAGCACCCAAACCCGCACTCGCACCCACACCCACACCCACACCAGCACCCACACCCACACCAGCACCCACACCATCATCCACACCAGCACCCACACCCACACCAGCACCCGCACCCACACCCGCACCCACACCCGCACCCACACCCACTCCTACAACGCATCCACCCCAGCACCCACACCCACACCAGCGCCCACACCCGCACCCACATCCACACGATCACCCAAACCCAAACCTGCACCCACACCCACACCCACATCCACACCCACACCTACACCAGCACCCGCACCCACACCCACATCCACACCCAGACTCACACCAGCACCCACACCCACACACACACCCGCACTCACACCCCGCACCTACATGCACAAACCGTACTCACACCCACAAACCGCACTCACACCCCACACCCCACACCCACACACACACCCACACACACAAACCGCACTCACACCCCACACCCACACCCACAACACCACCCAAACCCACACTCGCACCCACACTCGCACCCACACCAGCACCCACACCCACACCAGCACCCACACCAGCATCCACACCAGCACCCACACCCACACCAGCACCCGCACCCACACGCACACCCACACCCGCACCCCCACCCACACCTACAACGCACCCACACCAGCACCCAAACACACACCCACACCAGCACCCACACCCACACCAGCACCCGCACCCACAACAGCACCCACACCCGCACCCGCACCCAGACCTGCACCCACACTAGCACCCACACCCACACCAGCACCCACACCAGCATCCAGACCAGCACCCACACCCACACCAACACACGCACCCACACCCACACCTACAACGCGCCCACACCAGCACCCACACCAGCACCCACACCAGCACCCACACCCACACCTACACCCAAACCCACACCAGCACCCACACCCACACCAGTACCCACACCCACACCCACTCCCTCACCCACACCCAAATCAACACCCGAAACCACACCAACACCAACACCCACACCCACACCAGCACCCACACCCACACCAGAACCCACACCCACACCAACATCCACACCCACACCCACACCCACACCCACACCCACCCCCACACCAATACCAGCACCAAAACCCATACCAGCACCCACACCCACACCCACAGCAGCACCCACACCCACACCCACACCCGCATCAAAACCCACACCCACACCCACACCAGCACCCGCACCCACAAGCACACCCACACCCGCACCCACACCCACACCTACAACGCACCCACACCAGCACCCAAACACACACCCACACCAGCACCCACACCCACACCAGCACCCGCACCCACAACAGCACCCACACCCACACCCGCACCCAGACCCGCACCCACACTAGCACCCACACCCACACCAGCACCCACACCAGCATCCACACCAGCACCCACACCCACACCAGCACCCGCACCCACACCCACACCTACAACGCGCCCACACCAGCACCCACACCAGCACCCACACCAGCACCCACACCCACACCCACACCCAAACCCACACCAGCACCCACACCCACACCAGCGCCCACACCCACTCCCACACTGACACCTGCACCCACACCAACACCCACACACACACCAGCAACCAAACCCAAACCAGCAACCTCACCCACACCAACACCCACATCAACATCCACACCAGCACCCACAGCCACACCCACACCAGCACCCACACCCACACCTGCACCCACACCCACACCAACACCCAAACCCAAATGAACACCCGCAGCCACACCCACACCAGCACCCACTCCCACACCAGCACCGACACCCACACCAACACCCACACCAACACCAACACACGCACCCACACCCACACCAGCACCCACACCAACACCAGCACCCACACCCAAATCAACACCCGCACCCACACCAACACCCACTCCCACACCAGACCCACACCCGCACCCACATCCACACGAGCACCCACACCCACACCCGCACCCACACTCACACCAGCACCCGCAAACACACCCACATCCACACCCACACTCACACCAGCACCCACACCCACACACACAACCGCACTCACACCCCGCACCCACACCCACAAACCGCACTCACACCCACAAACCGCACTAACACCCCACACCCACACCCACACACACACCCACACCCACAAACCACACCCACAAAAGCACCCACACCTGCATTCACACCCCACACCCACACACCGCACCTACACTCGCACTCACACTCACACACACACCCGCACACACACATCTGCACCCACACCCACACACACACCCGCACCCATACCCGCACCCGCACCAACACCCGCACCCACACCCGCACCCACACACACACCCGCACTCACACATCCGCACCCACACCCACACCCGCACCCGCACCCACACCAGCACCCGCACCCACAACAGCACCCACACCTGCACCCGCACCCAGACCCGCACCCACACCAGCACCCACACCCACACCAGCACCCACACCAGCATCCACACCCGCACCGACACCCACACCCGCACCCACACCCACACCTACAACGCACACACACCAGCACCCACACCAGCACCCACACCAGCACCCACACCCACACCCACAGCCAAACCCACACCAGCACCCACACCCACACCAGCACCCACACCCACACCCACACTCTCACCCACACCCAAATCAACACCCGAAACCACACCAACACCAACACCCACACCCACACCAGCACCCACACCCACACCAGAACCCACACCCACACCAACATCCACACCCACACCCACACCCGCACCCACACCCGCGCCCACACCCGCACCCACACCCACACCCGCACCCACACCAATACCAGCACCAAAACCCATACCAGCACCCACACCCGCACCCACAACAGCACCCACACCAACACCTACAACGCACCCACACCAACACCCACACCAGCACCCACACCCACACCAGCACTGACACCCATACCAACACCCACACCAACACCAACACACGTACCCACACCCACACCAGCACACACACCAACACCAGCACCCACACCCAAATCAACACCCACACCCACACCAACACCCACACCCACACCAGACCCACACCCACACCAGCACCCACACCCACACACGCACCCACACCCACACACGCACCCACACCCACACCAGCACCCACACCCACACCAGCACCCACACCACACCAGCACCCACACCCACACCAACACTCGCACCCTCACCCAAATCAACACCCGCACCCACACCAACAACAATACCCACACCCACACCCACACCAGCACCCAAACCCATACCAGAACCCACACCCACACTAACCCCCACACCCACACCCACACCCGCACCCACACCCGCACCCACACCCGCACCCAAACCAACACCAGCACCAAAACCCATACCAGCACCCGCACCCACACCCACAGCAGCAGCCACACCCGCACCCACACCAACAACCACACCCACATCCACACCCACACCCACACCCACATCAACACTCACACCCACACCCACACCCGTACGCAAACCCACACCCACACCCACACCCGCAGAAAAACCCATACCAGCACCCGCACCCACACCCACAGCAGCACCCACACCCACATCCACACCCACACCAACAGTCACACCTGCACCCACACCCACACCTGCACCCACACCGACACCCACAACCGCACCCACACCCGCACCCACACCCGCACACACGCACACACACACAACCACACCCACAACCACACCCACACACGCACCCACACACCCACACCCACTTCCACACACACAATCGCACAAGCGCCCACACATGCATCCACACCCACACCCACACCCGCACCCACACCCAAAGCAGCACCCACACCCACACACGCACCCACACTCACACCAACACCCACACTCACAGCAACACGCACACCAGCACCCACACCAAAACTCACACCCACACGCACACCAGCACGCACACCCACACACAAACCAACACCCACACCCGCACCCGCACCCACACCCACAACAGCACCCACACCCGCACCCGCACTCACACCCACACCCACAAACACACCAACAGCCGCACCCACACCAACACCCACACCCACACCAGATCCCATGCCCACACCAGCACACACGCCCACAGTAACACCCACACCCACACCAACTCCCACACCCAAACCAACACATGCACCCACACCCACACCAGCACCCACACCCAAACCAACACACGCACCCACACACATACCAGCACCCACACCCTCGCCAGCACCAAAACACGCACCCACACCCTCACCAACACCCACAGGAACACCCATACCCACACCCGCACCAACACCCACACCAGCACCCACATCCACACCAGCACCCGCACCCACACCCGCACCCACACCCAAACCAGCACCCACACCCACACCAACACCCACACCCACACCAGCACCCACACCCACACCAGCGCCCACACCCACACCCACATCCACACGAGCACCCACACCCACACCCGCACCCACACCCACACCAGCACCCACACCCACACCTGCAACCACACACACACCCACACCAACACCCACACCAGCACCCACAACCGCACCCGCACCCACACCCGCACCCACACCAGCACCCACACCCACAACAGCACCCACACCTACACCCACACAAACACCCACACCCAAATTAACACCAGCACCCACACACAAACCAGCACCCACACCAACACCCACACAAGCACCAGCACCCACAGCAGCACCCGCACCCACACCAGATCCCTCATCCGCACCAGCACCCGCACCCACACCCACACCAGCACCCACACCCACACCCGCACCCACACCCACACCAGCACCCACACCCACACCAGCATCCACACCCGCACCCATACCCACACCAGCACCCACACCCATACCAGCACCCACACCCACACCCGCGCTCACACCAACACCCACACCAAAACCCACACCCACACCAGCACCCACACCAGCACCCACACCCACACCAGCACCCACACCAGTACCTGCACCTGTCCCCGCAACCTGCACCCGCACCAGCACCCACACCCACACCAGCACCCATACCAACACCCACACCAGCACCCACACCCACACCAGCACCCTCATCCGCACCAGCACCCACACCCACACCCACACTCACACCAACACCCACACCAGCACCCACACCCACACCCGCACCCACACACACACCAGCACCCACACCCACACCAACACCCACACCCGCACCCAGACCCACACCAGCACTCACACCCACACCAGCACCCACACCCACAACCACACTCACATCAACACCCACACCAAAACCCACACCCACACCAGCACCCACACCAGCACCCACACCAGCACCCACACCCACTCCAGCACCCACACCAGCACCCACACCCAAACCCACACCCACACCAGCACCCACACCCACACCCACACCAGCACCCACAACCACAAAAGCTCCCACACCCACCCCCACACCCAAACCAACACCAGCAATCACACCAGCACCCACACCCACACCCACACCCGCACCCACACCAACACCAACACCCACACCAACACCCACTCCCGCACCCACACCAGCACCCACACCAGAACCCACACCCACACCCAAATCAACACCCGCACCAACACCCAAATCAACACCCGCACCCACACCCACAGCAGACCCACACCCACATCAGCACCCACACCCACACCCACACCCACACCAGCACCCAAATCCACACCCACACCAGCACCCACACCCCCACCCACACCAGCACCCACACCCACACCCACACCAGCACCCACACGCACACCAGCACCCGCACCCACACCCGCACCCACACCCACACCAGCTCCCACAACCACACCAACACCCACACCCGCACCGACACCCACACCAGCACCCACACCCACACCAGCGCCCACACCAAAATCCACACCCACACACACACACACACCAACACCCACACCCACACCCACACCCACTACCGCACCCACACCCGCACCCACACCAGCACACATGCACACACACTCACACACACACATACACACACACACACACACACAACCATTCCCACACCAGCACCCACACACGCACCCAAAAACCCACACCCACACCCACACACACACCAGCACTCACACCCCACACCCACACCCACAAACCGCACTCACACCCCACACCCCACACCCACACACACACCCAGACACACAAACCGCACTCACATCCCACACCCACAAACCGCTCCCACACCCACAATCCGCACCCACAATAGCACCCACACGAGCACCGACACCCACACCAGCACCCACACCCACACCCACACCACACCAGCACCCAAATGCACACACACACCAGCACCCACACCCCCACCCACACCAGCACCCACAGCC
Source organism: Isurus oxyrinchus (assembly GCA_026770705.1). Lineage (NCBI taxonomy): Eukaryota > Metazoa > Chordata > Chondrichthyes > Lamniformes > Lamnidae > Isurus > Isurus oxyrinchus. Next base: position 66,130,614 of record JANJGN010000012.1, on the reverse strand, counting down.
ACACCCACACCAGCACCCACACCCACACCAGCACCCGCACCCACACCCGCACCTACACCAGCTCCCACAACCACACCAACACCAACACCCACACCCACACCCACACCAGCACCCACACCCACACCAGCGCGCACACCTGCACCCACATCCACACGAGCACCCACACCCACACCCGCGCCCACACCCACACCAGGACCCGCACCCACACCTACAACGCTTCCAAGCCAGCACCCACAAACACACCAGCGCCCACACCGGCACCCACATCCACACGAGCACCCACACCCACACCCGCACCCACACCCACATCCACACCCACACCTACAGCAGCACCCGCACCCACACCCACATCCACACCCACACTCACACCAGCACCCACACCCACACACACACCCGCACTCACACCCCGCACCCACACCCACAAACCGCACTCACACCCACAAACCGCACTCACACCGCACACCCCACACCCACACACACACCCACACACACAAACCGCACTCACACCCCACACCCACACCCACAACAGCACCCAAACCCACACCCGCACCCACACCAGCACCCACACCCACACCAGCACCCACACCCACACCTACAAAGCACCCACACCAGCACCCACACACACACCCACACCAGCACCCACACCCACACCCAAACCCACACCAGCACCCACACCAACACCCACACCAACCCCACACCAACACCAACACCCGCACCCACACCCAAATCAACACCCAAAACCACACCAACACCAACACCCACACCCACACTCACACCAGCACCCACACCCACACACACACCCGCACTCACACCCCGCACCCACACCCACAAACCGCACTCACACCCACAAACCCCACTCACACCCCTCACCCCACACCCACACACACACCCACATACACAAACCGCACTCACACCCCACACCCACAACAGCACCCAAACCCGCACCCGCACCCACACCCGCACCCACACCAGCACCCACACACACAACAGCACCCACACCAGCATCCACACCAGCACCCACACCCACACCAGCACCCGCACCCACACCCGCACCCACACCCGCACCCACACCCACACCAGCGCCCACACCCGCACCCACATCCACACGAGCACCCACATCCACACCCGCACCCACACCCACACCAACACCCACACCCACAACAGATCCCACGCCCACACCAGCACACACGACCACACTAACACCCACACCCACACCAACTCCCACACCCAAACCAACACACGCACCCACATACATACCAGCACCCACACCCTCGCCAGCACCAAAACCCGCACCCACACCCACACCAACACCCACAGGAACACCCACACCCACACCCGCACCAAAACCCACACCCGCACCCACACCCACACCAGCACCCACACCCACACCAACACCCACACCCGCACCCACACCCACACCAGCACCCACACCCACACCAGCACCCACACCCACACCAACATCCTCACGAGCACGCACACCCACACCCGCACCCACACCCACACCAGCACCCACACCCACACCAACACCCACAGGAACACCCACACCCACACCCGCACCAAAACCCACACCCACACCAGCACCCACACCCACACCAACACCCACACCTGCACCCACACACACACCCACACCCACACCCACACCAGCACCCACAACCACACCCGCACCCACACCCGCACCCACACCAGCACCCACACCCACAACAGCACCCACACCTACACCCACACAAACACCCACACCCAAATTAACACTAGCACCCACACCCACACCAACACCCACACAAGCACCCGCACCCAGAGCAGCACCCGCACACACACCAGATCCCTCATCCGCACCAGCACCCGCATCCACACCCACACCAGCACCCACACCCACACCCGCACCCACACCCACACCAGCACCCACACCCACACCAGCATCTACACCCGCACCCATACCCACACCAGCACCCACACCCATACCAGCTCCCACACCCACACCCGTGCTCACACCAACACCCACACCAAAACCCACACCCACACCAGCACCCACACCAGCACCCACACCAGCACCCACACCCACACCAGCACTTGCACCTGTCCCCGCAACCTGCACCCGCACCAGCACCCACACCCAAATCAACACGCGCACCCACACCCACACCCACACCAGCACCCACACCAACACCCACACCAGCACCCACACCCACACCAGCACCCTCATCTGCACCAGCACCCACACCCACACCAGCACCCACACCCACACCCGCACCCACACACACACCAGCACCCACAACCACACCAGCACTCACACCCACACCAGCACCCACACCCACCCCACACTCACATCAACACCCACACCAAAACACACACCCACACCAGCACCCACTCCAGCACCCACACCAGCACCCACACCCACTCCAGCACCCACACCAGCACCCGCACCCACCCCCACACCCACTCCAGCACCCACGCCCAAACCCACACCATCACCCACACGCACAAAAGCTCCCACACCCACCCCCACACCCAAACCAACACCAGCACTCACACCAGCACCCACACCCACACCCACACCCGCACCCACACCAACACCAACACCCACACCAACACCCACTCCCGCACCCACACCAGCACCCACACCAGAACCCACACCCACACCCAAATCAACACCCGCACCAACACCCAAATCAACACCCGCACCCAAACCCACAGCAGACCCACACCCACACCAGCACCCACACCCACACCCACACCAGCACCCAAATCCACACCCACACAAGCACCCACACCCCCACCCACACCAGCACCCACACCCACACCCACACCAGCACCCACACCCACACCAGCACCCGCACCCTCACCCGCACCCACACACACACCAGCTCCCACAACCACACCAACACCCACACCCGCACCGACACCCAGACCAGCACCCACACCCACACCTGCACCCACACACACACCCACACCCACACCCACACCAGCGCCCATACCCACACCCACATCCACACGAGCACCCACACCCACACCCGCACCCACACCCACACCAGCACCCACACCCACACCTGCACCCACACACACACCCACACCCACACCCACACCAGCACCCACAACCACACCCGCAGCCACAACCGCACCCACAGCAGCACCCACACCCACAACAGCACCCACACCTACACCCACACAAACACCCACACCCAAATTAACACCAGCACCCACACCCACACCAGCACCCGCACCAACACCCACACAAGCACCCGCACCCAGAGCAGCACCCGCACCCACACCAGATCCCTCATCCGCACCAGAACCCGCATCCACACCCACACCAGCACCCACACCCACACCCGCACCCACACCCACACCAGCACCCACACCCACACCCACACCAACACCAACACCCACACCAACACCCACTCCCGCACCCACACCAGCACCCACACCAGCACCCACACCCACACCCAAATCAACACGCGCACCAACACCCAAATCAACACCCGCACACAAACCCACAGCAGACCCACACCCACACCAGCACCCACACCCACACCCACACCAGCACCCACACCCACACCCACACCAACACCAACACCCACACCAACACCCACTCCCGCACCCACACCAGCACCCACACCAGCACCCACACCCACACCCAAATCAACACGCGCACCAACACCCAAATCAACACCCGCACACAAACCCACAGCAGACCCACACCCAAACCAGCACCCACACCCACACCCACAACCACACCAGCACCCAAATCCACACCCACACCAGCACCCACACCCCCACCCACACCATCACCCACACCCACACCCACACCAGCACCCACACCCACACCAGCACCCGCACCCACACCCGCACCCACACACACACCAGCTCCCACAACCACACCAACACCCACACCCGCACCGACACCCAGACCAGCACCCACACCCACACCAGCGCCCACACCCGCACCCACATCCACACGAGCACCCAGACCGACACCCGCACCCACAGCCAATCCAGCCCCCGCACCCACACCCAAATCCACACCCACACTCACACCAGCACCCACACCCACACACACCCCCGCACTCACACCCCACACCCACAGCCACAAACCGCACTCACACCCACAAACCGCACTCACACCCCACACCCCACACCCACACACACACCCACACACACAAACCGCACTCACACCCCACATCCACACCCACAACAGCACCCAAACCCGCACCCGCACCCACACCCGCACCCACAGCAGCACCCACACCCACAACAGCACCCACACCAGCATCCACACCAGCACACACACCCACACCAGCACCCGCACCCACACCCGCACCCACACCCGCACCCTCATCGACACCTACAACGCACCCACACCAGCACCCACACCCACAACAGCACCCACACCAGCATCCACACCAGCACACACACCCACACCAGCACCCGCACCCACACCCGCACCCACACCCTCACCCTCATCGACACCTACAACGCACCCACACCAGCACCCACAACCACACCAGCGCCCACACCCGCACCCACATCCACACGAGCACCCACACCCACACCCGCACCCACACCCACACCAGCACCCTCACCCACACCCACATCCACACCCACACTCACACCAGCACCCACACCCACACACACCCGCACTCACACCCCGCACCCACACCCACAAACCGCACTCACACCCACAAAACGCACTCACACCCCACACCCACACACACACCCAAACACACAAACCGCACTCACACCCCACACCCACACCCACAACAGCACCCAAACCCGCACCTGCACCAACACCCGCACCCACAGCAGCACCCACACCCACACCCGCGCCCACACCCGCACCCACACCAGCACTCACACCAACACCAACACCCGCACCCACACCCAAATCATCACCCGAAACCACACCAACACCAACACCCACACCCACACCAGCACCCGCACCCACACCCGCACCCACACCCGCACCCACACCCACACCCACATCCACACCCACACCTACACCAGCACCCGCACCCACACCCACATCCACACCCACACTCACACCAGCATCCACACCCACACACACACCCGCACTCGCACCCCGCACCCACACCCACAAACCGCACTCACACCCACAAACCGCACTCACACCCCACACCCCACACCCACACACACACCCACACGCACAAACCGCACTCACACCCCACACCCACACCCACAACAGCAGCCAAACCCGCACCCGCGCCCGCACCCGCACCCACACCAGCACCCACACCCACAACAGCACCCACACCAGCATCCACACCAGCACCCACACCCACACCAGCACCCGCACCCACACCCGCACCCACACCCACACCTACAACGCACCCACACCAGCACCCACACACACACCCACACCAGCACCCACACCCACACCCACATCCAAACCCACACCAGCACCCACACCCAAACCAGCACCCACAACCACACCCACACCAACACCAGCCCCCACACCAACACCAACACCCACACCCACACCCAAATCAACACCCGAAACCACAACAACACAAACACCCACACCCACACCAGTCACCACACCCACACCAGAACCCACACCCACAACAACATCCACACCCACACCCACAACCACACCCGCGCCCACACACCCACACCCACACCCACACCCACACCCGCACCCACACCAATACCCACACCCACACCCACACCCGCGCCCACACCCACACCCACACCAGCCCCCACACCAACACCAACACCCGCACCCACACCCAAATCAACACCTGAAACCACACCAACACCAACACCCACACCAACACCAGCACCCACACCCACACCCGCACCCACACCAACACCAGCACTAAAACCCATACCAGCACCCACACCCACACCCACAGCAGCACCCAAACCCACACCCACACCCACACCAACACCCACACCGACACCCGCACCCACACCCGCACCCACACCAGCACCCACACCCACACCAGCACCCACACCCACACCCACACCAGCCCCCACACCAACATCAACACCCGCACCCACACCCAAATCAACACCCGAAACCACACCAACACCAACACCCACACCCACACTCACACCAGCACCCACACCCACACACACACCCGCACTCACACCCCGCACCCACACCCACAAACCGCACTCACACCCACAAACCGCACTCACACCTCACACCCACACACACACCCACAGACACAAACCGCACTCACATCCCACACCCACACCCACAACAGCACCCAAACCCGCACCCGCACCCACACCCGCACGCACAGCATCACCCACACCCACACCAGCACCCACACCAGCATCCACACCAGCACCCACACCCACACCAGCACCCGCACCCACACTCGCACCGACAGCAGCACTCACACCCACACCTACAACGCACCCTCAGCAGCTTCCACACACACACCCACACCAGCACCCACACCCACACCCACATCCAAACACACACCAGCACCCACACCCACACCTGCACGCACACCCACACCCACACCCACACCAGCCCCCACACCAACACCGACACCCGCACCCACACCCAAATCAACACCCGAAACCACACCAACACCAACACACACCCACACCAGCACCCACACCCACACCAGAAACCACACCCACACCAACATCCACACCCTCACCGACACCCGCACCCACACCCGTGCCCACACCCGCACCCACACCCACACCCGCACCCACACCCACACCCGCGCCCACACCCGCACCCACACCAGCACCCACACCAACACCAACACCAACACCCGCACCCACACCCAAATCATCACCCGAAACCACAACAACACCAACACCCACACCCACACCAGCAACCACACCCACACCAGATCCCACACCCACACCAACATCCACACCCACACCCGCACCCACACCTGCGCCCACACCTGCACCCACACCCACACCCACACCCACACCCACACCCACACCCACACCAAACCAGCACCAAAATCCATACCAGCACCCACACCCACACCCACAGCAGCACTCACACCCACACCCACACCCACACCAGCACCCACACCCGCACCACACGCACACCCACACCCACACCAACACCAACACCAAAACCCATACCAGCACCCGCACCCACACCCACAGCAGCACCCACACCAAAATCCACACCCACACACACACACACACCAACACACACACCCGCACCCACACCCCCACCCACAACCGCACCCACACCCGCACCCACACCAGCACACACGCACACACACTCACACACACACATACACACACACACACACACACACACACACACACAACCACACACACACCAGCACCCACACACCCACACCCATACCCACACACACACCCGCACTCACACCCCACACCCACACCCACAAACCGCACTCACACCCCACACCCCACACCCACACACACACACACACACACAAACCGCACTCACAGCCCACACCCACAAACCGCTCCCACACCCATAAACCGCACCCACAAAAGCACCCACACCAGCACCGACACCCACAACAGCACCCACACCCACACCCACACCCACACCAGGACCCAAATCCACACCCGCACCAGCACCCACACCCGCACCCACACCAGCACCCACACCCACACCGGCACCCACACCAGCATCCACACCAGCACCCACACCCACACCAGCACCCGCACCCACACCCGCACCCACACCCGCACCCACACCCACACCTACAACGCATCCACACCAGCACCCATCCGCACACCAGCGCCCACACCCGCACCCACATCCACACGAGCACCCACACCCACACCCGCACCCACACCCACACCCACATCCACACCCACACCTACACCAGCACCCGCACCCACACCCACATCCACACCCACACTCACACCAGCACCCACACCCACACACAAACCCGCACTCACACCCCGCACTCACACCCACAAACCGCACTCACACCCCACACCCTACACCCACACACACACCCACACACACAAACCGCTCTCATACCCCACACCCACACCCACAACAGCACCCAAACCCACACCCGCACCCACACCCGCACCCACACCACCACCCACACCCACACCCGCACACACACCAGCATCCACACCAGCACCCACAGCCACACCAGCACCCGCACCCACACCAGCACCCACACCCGCATCCACACCCACACCTACAATGCACCCTCACCAGCACCCACACACACACCCACACCAGCACCCACACCCGCACCCGCACCCACACCCACAACAGCACCCACACCCGCACCCGCACTCACACCCACACCCACACACACACCAACACCCGCACCCACACCAACACCCACACCCACACCAGATCCCATGCCCACACCAGCACACACGCCCACACTAACACCCACACCCACACCAACTCCCACACCCAAACCAACACACGCACCCACACACATACCAGCACCCACACCCTCGCCAGCACCAAAACCCGCACCCAAACCCACAACCACACCCAGAGGAACACCCACACCCACACCCGCACCAACACCCACACCCGCACCCACACCCACACCAGCACGCACACCCACACCAACACCCACACCCGCACCCACACCCACACCAGCACCCACACCCACACCAGCGCCCACACACACACCCACACCCACACCCACACCAGCACCCACAACCACACCCGCACCCACACCCGCACCCACACCAGCACCCACACCCACAACAGCACCCACACCTACACCCACACAAACACCCACACCCAAATTAACACCAGCACCCACACCCACACCAGCACCCGCACCAACACCCACACAAGCACCCGTACCCAGAGCAGCACCCGCACCCACACCAGATCCCTCATCCGCACCAGCACCCGCATCCACACCCACACCAGCACCCACACCCACACCCGCACCCACACCCACACCAGCACCCACACCCACACCCACACCAACACCAACACCCACACCAACACCCACTCCTGCACCCACACCAGCACCCACACCAGCACCCACACCCACACCCAAATTAACACCAGCACCCACACCCACACCAGCACCCGCACCAACACCCACACAAGCACCCGCACCCAGAGCAGCACCCGCATCCACACCAGATCCCTCATCCGCACCAGCACCCGCATCCACACCCACACCAGCACCCACACCCACACCAGCACCCACACCCACACCAGCACCCACACCCACACCCACACCAACACCAACACCCACACCAACACCCACTCCCGCACCCACACCAGCACCCACACCAGCACCCACACCCACACCCAAATCAACACGCGCACCAACACCCAAATCAACACCCGCACACAAACCCACAGCAGACCCACACCCACACCAGCACCCACACCCACACCCACACCAGCACCCACACCCACACCCACACCAACACCAACACCCACACCAACACCCACTCCCGCACCCACACCAGCACACACGCACACACACTCACACACACACATACACACACACACACACACACACACACACACAACCACACACACACCAGCACCCACACACCCACACCCATACCCACACACACACCCGCACTCACACCCCACACCCACACCCACAAACCGCACTCACACCCCACACCCCACTCCCACACACACACACACACACACAAACCGCACTCACAGCCCACACCCACAAACCGCTCCCACACCCATAAACCGCACCCACAAAAGCACCCACACCAGCACCGACACCCACAACAGCACCCACACCCACACCCACACCAGGACCCAAATCCACACCCGCACCAGCACCCACACCCGCACCCACACCAGCACCCACACCCACACCGGCACCCACACCAGCATCCACACCAGCACCCACACCCACACCAGCACCCGCACCCACACCCGCACCCACACCCGCACCCACACCCACACCTACAACGCATCCACACCAGCACCCATCCGCACACCAGCGCCCACACCCGCACCCACATCCACACGAGCACCCACACCCACACCCGCACCCACACCCACACCCACATCCACACCCACACCTACACCAGCACCCGCACCCACACCCACATCCACACCCACACTCACACCAGCACCCACACCCACACACAAACCCGCACTCACACCCCGCACTCACACCCACAAACCGCACTCACACCCCACACCCTACACCCACACACACACCCACACACACAAACCGCTCTCATACCCCACACCCACACCCACAACAGCACCCAAACCCACACCCGCACCCACACCCGCACCCACACCACCACCCACACCCACACCCGCACACACACCAGCATCCACACCAGCACCCACAGCCACACCAGCACCCGCACCCACACCAGCACCCACACCCGCATCCACACCCACACCTACAATGCACCCTCACCAGCACCCACACACACACCCACACCAGCACCCACACCCGCACCCGCACCCACACCCACAACAGCACCCACACCCGCACCCGCACTCACACCCACACCCACACACACACCAACACCCGCACCCACACCAACACCCACACCCACACCAGATCCCATGCCCACACCAGCACACACGCCCACACTAACACCCACACCCACACCAACTCCCACACCCAAACCAACACACGCACCCACACACATACCAGCACCCACACCCTCGCCAGCACCAAAACCCGCACCCACACCCACAACCACACCCAGAGGAACACCCACACCCACACCCGCACCAACACCCACACCCGCACCCACACCCACACCAGCACGCACACCCACACCAACACCCACACCCGCACCCACACCCACACCAGCACCCACACCCACACCAGCGCCCACACACACACCCACACCCACACCCACACCAGCACCCACAACCACACCCGCACCCACACCCGCACCCACACCAGCACCCACACCCACAACAGCACCCACACCTACACCCACACAAACACCCACACCCAAATTAACACCAGCACCCACACCCACACCAGCACCCGCACCAACACCCACACAAGCACCCGTACCCAGAGCAGCACCCGCACCCACACCAGATCCCTCATCCGCACCAGCACCCGCATCCACACCCACACCAGCACCCACACCCACACCCGCACCCACACCCACACCAGCACCCACACCCACACCCACACCAACACCAACACCCACACCAACACCCACTCCTGCACCCACACCAGCACCCACACCAGCACCCACACCCACACCCAAATTAACACCAGCACCCACACCCACACCAGCACCCGCACCAACACCCACACAAGCACCCGCACCCAGAGCAGCACCCGCATCCACACCAGATCCCTCATCCGCACCAGCACCCGCATCCACACCCACACCAGCACCCACACCCACACCAGCACCCACACCCACACCAGCACCCACACCCACACCCACACCAACACCAACACCCACACCAACACCCACTCCCGCACCCACACCAGCACCCACACCAGCACCCACACCCACACCCAAATCAACACGCGCACCAACACCCAAATCAACACCCGCACACAAACCCACAGCAGACCCACACCCACACCAGCACCCACACCCACACCCACACCAGCACCCACACCCACACCCACACCAACACCAACACCCACACCAACACCCACTCCCGCACCCACACCAGCACCCACACCAGCACCCACACCCACACCCAAATCAACACGCGCACCAACACCCAAATCAACACCCGCACACAAACCCACAGCAGACCCACACCCACACCAGCACCCACACCCACACCCACACCAGCACCCAAATCCACACCCACACCAGCACCCACACCCCCACCCACACCATCACCCACACCCACACCCACACCACACCAGCACCCAAATCCACACCCACACCAGCACCCACACCCGCACCCACACCAGCACCCACACCCACACCAGCACCCACACCCACACCAGCACCCGCATCCACACCCGCACCCACACCCACACCAGCTCCCACAACCACACCAACACCCACACCCGCACCCACACCCACACCAGCACCCACACCCACACCAGCGCACACACCCGCACCCACATCCACACGAGCACCCACACCCGCACCCACACCCACACCAGCACCCGCACCCACACCCACATCCACACCCACACTCACACCAGCACCCACACCCACACACAAACCCGTACTCACACCCCGCACCCACACCCACAAACCGCACTCACACCCACAAACCGCACTCACACCCCACACCCCACACCCACACACACACCCACACACACAAACCGCACTCACACCCCACACCCACACCCACAAAAGCACCCAAACCCACACCCGCACCCACACCCGCACCCACACCAGCACCCACACCCACACCAGCACCCACACCAGCATCCACACCAGCACCCACACCCACACCAGCACCCGCACCCACACCCGCACCCACACCCACACCTACAACGCATCCACACCAGCACCCACACCCACACCAGCGCCCACACCGGCACCCACATCCACACGAGCACCCACACCCACACCTGCACCCACACCCACACCCACATCCACACCCACACCTACACCAGCACCCGCACCCACACCCACATCCACACCCACACTCACACCAGCACCCACACCCACACACAAATCCGCAATCACACCCCGCACCCACACCCACAAACCGCACTCACACCCACAAACCGCACTCACACCCCACACCCCACACCCACACACACACCCACACACACAAACCGCACTCACACCCCACACCCACACCCACAACAGCACCCAAACCCACACCCGCACCCACACCCGCACCCACACCAGCACCCACACCCACACCCACACCCACACCAGCACCCGCACCCACACCCACACCCACACCCACACCCACACCCACACCTACAACGCACCCACACCAGCACCCACACACACACCCACACCAGCACCCACACCCACACCAGCACCCACACCCACACCCACACCAGCCCCCACACCAACACCAACACCTGCACCCACACCCAAATCAATACCCGAAACCACACCAACACCAAAACCAACACCCACACTAACACCAGCACCCACACCCACACACACACCCGCACTCACACCCCGCACCCACACCCACAAACTGCACTCACACACACACAAACCGCACTCATACCCCACACCTCTCACCCACACACACACCCACACACACAAACCGCACTCACACCCCACACCCACACCCACAACAGCACCCAAACCCGCACCCGCACCCACACCCGCACCCACACCAGCACCCACACCCACAACAGCACCCACACCAGCATCCACACCAGCACCCACACCCACACCAGCACCCGCACCCACACCCGCACCCACACCCGCACCCACACCAACACCTACAATGCACCCACACCAACACCCACACCAGCACCCACACCCACACCAGCACCGACACCCACACCAACACCCACACCAACACCAACACACGTACCCACACCCACACCAGCACCCACACCAACACCAGAACCCACACCCAAATCAACACCCGCACCCACACCAACACCCACACCCACACCAGACCCACACCCACACCAGCACCCACACCCACACTCGCACCCACACCCACACATGCACCCACACCCACACCAGCACCCACACCCACACCCACACCCACACCACACCAGCACCCACACCCACACCAACACTCGCACCCTCACCCAAATCAACACCCGCACCCACACCAACAACAATACCCACACCCACACCCACACCAGCACCCAAACCCACACCAGAACCCACACCCACACTAACCCCCACACCCACACCCACACCCGCACCCACACCCGCACCCACACCCACACCCAAACCAACACCAGCACCAAAACCCATAACAGCACCCGCACCCACACCCACAGCAGCAGCCACACCCACACCCACAGCAGCAGCCACACCCACACCCACACCAACACCCACACCCACACCCACACCCACACCCACATCAACACTCACACCCACACCCACACCCACACCCGTACGCAAACCCACACCCACACACACACCCGCAGAAAAACCCATACCAGCACCCGCACCCACACCCACAGCAGCACCCACACCCACATCCACACCCACACCCGCACCCACACCCACACATGCACCCACACCCACACCAGCACCCACACCCACACCCACACCCACACCACACCAGCACCCACACCCACACCAACACTCGCACCCTCACCCAAATCAACACCCGCACCCACACCAACAACAATACCCACACCCACACCCACACCAGCACCCAAACCCACACCAGAACCCACACCCACACTAACCCCCACACCCACACCCACACCCGCACCCACACCCGCACCCACACCCACACCCAAACCAACACCAGCACCAAAACCCATAACAGCACCCGCACCCACACCCACAGCAGCAGCCACACCCACACCCACAGCAGCAGCCACACCCACACCCACACCAACACCCACACCCACACCCACACCCACACCCACAGCAGCACCCACACCCACATCCACACCCACACCAACAGTCACACCTGCACCCACACCCACACCTGCACCCACACCGATACCCACAACCGCACCCACACCCGCACCCATACCCACACACACGCACACACACACAACCGCACCCACACACACACCCACACACGCACCCACACACCCACACCCTCATCCACACACACAATCGCACAAGCACACACACACGCATCCACACCCACACCAACACCCGCACCCACACCCACACACGCACCCGCACCCGCACTCACACCCACACCCACACACACACCCACACCCGCACCCACACCCAAAGCAGCACCCACACCCACACACGCACCCACACTCACACCATCATCCACACTCACAGCAACACGCACACCAGCACCCACACCAAAACTCACACCCACACGCACACCAGCACGCACACCCACACACAAACCAACACCCACACCAGCACCCACACCCGCACCCGCACCCACACCCACAACAGCACCCACACCCGCACCCGCACTCACACCCACACCCACATACACACCAACAGCCGCACCCACACCAACACCCGCACCCACACCAGATCCCACGCCCACACCAGCACACACGCCCACAATAACACCCACACCCACACCAACTCCCACACCCAAACCAACACACGCACCCACACCCACACCAGCACCCACACCCAAACCAACACACGCACCCACACACATACCAGCACCCACACCCTCGCCAGCACCAAAACACGCACCCACACCCACACCAACACCCACAGGAACACCCATACCCACACCCGCACCAACACCCACACCAGCAGCCACACCCACACCAGCACCCTCATCAACACCCACAGGAACACCCACACCCACATCCGCACCGACACCCACACCAGCTCCCACACCCACACCAGCACCCACACCCACACCAACACCAACACCCGCACCCACACCCACACCAGCACGCACACCCACACCAGCGCCCACACCAACACCCACATCCACACGAGCACCCACACCCACACCCGCACCCACACCCACACCAGCACCCACACCCACACCTGCACCCACACACACACCCACACCCACACCCACACCAGCACCCACAACCGCACCCGCACCCACACCCGCACCCACACCAGCACCCACACCCACAACAGCACCCACACCTACACCCACACAAACACCCACACCCAATTTAACACCAGCACCCACACCCAAACCAGCACCCACACCAACACCCACACAAGCACCCGCACCCACAGCAGCACCCGCACCCACACCAGATCCCTCATCCACCCCAGCACCCCGCACCCACACCCACACCAGCACCCACACCCACACCCACACCCACACCCACACCAGCACCCACACCCACACCAGCATCCACACCCGCACCCATACCCACACCAGCACCCACACTCATACCTGCACCCACACCCACACCCGCACTCACACCAACACCCACACCAAAACCCACACCCACACCAGCACCCACACCAGCACCCACACCAGCACCCACACCCACACCCACACCCACACCAGCACCCACACCAAAACCCACACCAGCACCCACACCCACACCAGCACCCTCATCCGCACCAGCACCCACACCCACACCAGCACCCACACCCACACCCGCACCCACACACACACCAGCACCCACACCCACACCAACACCCATACCCGCACCCAGACCCACACCAGCACTCACACCCACACCAGCACCCACACCCACACCCACACTCACATCAACACCCACACCAAAACCCACATCCACACCAGCACCCACACCAGCACCCACACCAGCACCCACACCCACTCCAGCACCCACACCAGCACCCGCACCCACACCCACACCCACACCAGCACCCACACCCACACCCACACCAGCACCCACAACCACAAAAGCTCCCACACCCACCCCCACACCCAAACCAACACCAGCACTCACACCAGCACCCACACCCACACCCACACCCGCACCCACACCAACACCAACACCCACACCAACAACCACTCCCGCACCCAAACCAGCACCCACACCAGAACCCACACCCACACCCAAATCAACACCCGCACCAACACCCAAATCAACACCCGCACCCACACCCACAGCAGACCCACACCCACACCAGCACCCACACCCACACCCACACCCACACCAGCACCCAAATCCACACCCACACCAGCACCCACACCCCCACCCACACCAGCACCCACACCCACACCCACACCAGCACCCACACCCACACCAGCACCCGCACCCACACCCGCACCCACACCCACACCAGCTCCCACAACCACACCAACACCCACACCCGCACCCACACCCACACCAGGACCCACACCCACACCAACACCCACACCAAAATCCACACCCACACACACACACCAACACCCACACCAACACCCACACCCACACCCACACCCACAACCGCACCCACACCCGCACCCACACACGCACCCACACACCCACACCCACACCCACACACACACCCGCACTCACACCCCACACCCATACCCACAAACCGCACTCACTTCCCACACCCCACACCCACACAGACACCCAGACACACAAACCGCACTCACATCCCACACCCACAAACCGCTCCCACACCCACAAACCGCACCCACAAAAGCACCCACACCAGCACCGACACCCACACCAGCACCCACACCCACACCCACACCACACCAGCACCCAAATCCACACCCACACCAGCACCCACACCCCCCACCCACACCGGCACCCACACCCACACCCACACCCAAACCCACACCAGCACCCGCAGCCACACCAGCACCCACACCCACACCAGCCCCCACACCAACACCAACACCCACACCCACACTCACACCAGCACCCATACCCACACACACACCCGCACTCACACCCCGCACCCACAACCACAAACCGCACTCACACCCTCAAACCGCACTCACACCCCACACCCCACACCCACACACACACCCACACACACAAACCGCACTCACACCCCACACCAACACCCACAACAGCACCCAAACACGCACCCGCACCCACACCCACACCCACACCAGCACCCACACCCACAACAGCACCCACACCAGCATCCACACCAGCACCCACACCCACACCAGCACCCGCACCCACCCTCGCACCCACACCCGCACCCACACCGACACCTACAACGCACCCACACCAGCACCCACACCCACACCAGTGCCCACCCCCGCACCCACATCCACACGAGCACCCACACCCACACCCGCACCCACACCCACACCAGCACCCGCACCCACACCCACAGCAGCACCCACACCCACATCCACACCCACACCAACACTCACACCTGCACCCACACCCACACCTGCACCCACACCGACACCTACAACCGCACCCACACACACACCCACACCCGCACACACGCACACACACACAACCGCACCCACACACACACCCACACACGCACCCACACACCCACACCCACATCCACACACACAATCGCACAAGCGCCCACACACGCATCCACACCCACACCAACACCCGCACCCACACCCAAAGCAGCACCCACACCCACACACGCACCCACACTCACACCAAAAACCACACTCACACCAACACGCACACCAGCACCCACACCAAAACTCACACCCACACGCTCACCAGCACCCACACCCACACACAAAACAACACCCACACCAGCACCCACACCCGCACCCGCACCCACACCCACAACAGCACCCACACCCGCACCCGCACTCACACCCACACCCACACACACACCAACACCCGCACCCACACCAACACCCACACCCACACCAGATCCCATGCCCACACCAGCACACACGCCCACACTAACACCCACACCCACACCAACTCCCACACCCAAACCAACACACGCACCCACACACATACCAGCACCCACACCCTCGCCAGTACCAAAACCCGCACCCACACCCACACCAACACCCACAGGAACACCCACACCCACACCCGCAACAACACCCACACCCGCACCCACACCCACACCAGCACCCACACCCACACCAACACCCACACCCGCACCCACACCCACACCAACACCCACACCCACATCCACACGAGAACCTACACCCACACCCGCACCCACACCCACACCAGCACCCACACCCTCACCTGCACCCACACACACACCCACACCCACACCCACACCAGCACCCACAACCACACCCGCACCCACACCCGCACCCACACCAGCACCCACACCCACAACAGCACCCACACCTACACCCACACAAACACCCACACCCAAATTAACACCAGCACCCACACCCACACCAGCACCCTCACAAACACCCACACAAGCACCAGCACCCACAGCAGCACCCGCACCCACACCAGATCCCTCATCCACACCAGCACCCGCATCCACACCCACACCAGCACCCACACCCACACCCACACCAGCACCCACACCCACACCAGCATCCACACCCGCACCCATACCCACACCAGGACCCACACCCACACCAGCACCCAAACCCACACCCGCGCTCACACCAACACCCACACCAAAACCCACACCCACACCAGCACCCACACCAGCACCCACACCAGCACCCACACCCACACCAGCACCTGCACCTGTCCCCGGAACCTGCACCCGCACCAGCACCCACACCCAAATCAACACGCGCACCCACACCCACACCCACACCAGCACCCACACCAACACCCACACCAGCACCCACACCCACACCAGCACCCTCATCTGCACCAGCACCCACACCCACACCAGCACCCACACCCACACCCGCACCCACACACACACCAGCACCCACACCCACACCAACACCCACACCCGCACCCAGACCCACACAAGCACTCACACCCACACCAGCACCCACACGCACCCCCACACTCACATCAACACCCACAACAAAACACACACCCACACCAGCACCCACACCCACTCCAGCACCCACACCAGCACCCGCACCCACCCCCACACCCACACCAGCACCCACACCCACACCCACACAAGCACCCACATGCACAAAAGCTCCCACACCCACCGCCACACCCAAACCAACACCAGCACTCACACCAGCACCCACACCCACACCCACACCCGCACCCACACCCACACCAACACCCACACCAACACCCACTCCCGCACCCACACCAGCACCCACACCAGCACCCACACCCACACCCAAATCAACACCCGCACCAACACCGAAATCAACACGTGCACCCAAACCCACAGCAAACCCACACCCACACCAGCACCCACACCCACACCCACACCCACACCAGCACCCAAATCTACTCCCACACCAGCACCCACACCCCCACCCACACCAGCACCCACACCCACACCCACACCAGCACACACACCCACACCAGCACCCGCACCCACACCCGCACCCACACACACACCAGCACCCACACCCGCACCCACATCCACACGAGCACCCACACCCACAACCGCATCCACAGCCACACCAGCACCCGCACGCACACCCACATCCACACCCACACTCACACCAGCACCCACACCCACACACACCCCCGCAGTCACACCCCACACCCACACCCACAAACCGCACTCACACCCACAAACCGCACTCACACCCCACACCCCACACCCACACACACACCCACACACACAAACCGCACTCACACCCCACATCCACACCCACAACAGCACCCAAACCTGCACCCGCACCCACACCCGCACCCGCACCAGCACCCACACCCACAACAGCACCCACACCAGCATCCACTCCAGCACACACACCCACACCAGCACCCGCACCCACACCCGCACCCACACCCTCACCCTCATCGACACCTACAACGCACCCACACCAGCACCCACAACCACACCAGCGCCCACACCCGCACCCACATCCACACGAGAACCCACACCCATACCCGCAACCACACCCAAACCAGCACCCGCACCCACACCCACATCCACACCCACACTCACACCAGCACCCAGACCCACACACACCCGCACTCACACCCCGCACCCACACCCACAAACCGCACTCACACCCACAAACCGCACTCACACCCCACACCCACACACACACCCAAACACACAAACCGCACTCACACCCCACACCCACACCCACAACAGCACACAAACCTACACCCGCACCCACACCCGCACCCACACCAGCACCCACACCCACACCCGCACCCACACCAGCATCCACACCCACACCCGCACCCACACCCGCACCCACACCCACACCTACAATGCACCCACACCAGCACCCACACACACACCCACACCAGCACCCACACCCGCACCCGCACCCACACCCACAACAGCACCCACACCCGCACCCGCACTCACACCCACACCCACACACACACCAACACCCGCACCCACACCAACACCCACACCCACACCAGATCCCATGCCCACACCAGCACACACGCCCACACTAACACCCACACCCACACCCACACCAACTCCCACACCCAAACCAACACACGCACCCACACACATACCAGCACCCACACCCTCGCCAGCACCAAAACCCGCACCCACACCCACAACAATACCCACAGGAACACCCACACCCACACCCGCACCAACACCCACACCCGCACCCACACCCACACCAGCACGCACACCCACACCAACACCCACACCCGCACCCACACCCACACCAGCACCCACACCCACACCAGCGCCCATACCCACACCCACATCCACACGAGCACCCACACCCACACCCGCACCCACACCCACACCAGCACCCACACCCACACCTGCACCCACACACACACCCCACACCCACACCAGCACCCACAACCACACCTGCACCCACACCCGCACCCACAGCAGCACCCACACCCACAACAGCACCCACACCTACACCCACACAAACACCCACACCCAAATTAACACCAGCACCCACACCCACACCAGCACCCGCACCAACACCCACACAAGCACCCGCACCCAGAGCAGCACCCGCACCCATACCAGATCCCTCATCCGCACCAGCACCCCGCATCCACACCCCACACCAGCACCCACACCCACACCCGCACCCACACCCACACCAGCACCCACACCCACACCAACACCAACACCCACACCAACACCCACACCAACACCCACTCCCGCACCCACACCAGCACCCACACCAGCACCCACACCCACACCCAAATCAACACGCGCACCAACACCCAAATCAACACCCGCACACAAACCCACAGAAGACCCACACCCACACCAGCACCCACACCCACACCCCACACCCACACCAGCACCCACACCCACACCCACACCAACACCAACACCCACACCAACACCCACTCCCGCACCCACACCAGCACCCACACCAGCACCCACAACCACACCCAAATCAACACCCGCACACAAACCCACAGCAGACCCACACACACACCAGCACCCACACCCACACCCAAACCCACACCAGCACCCAAATCCACACCCACACCAGCACCCACACCCCCACCCACACCAGCACCCACACCCACACCCACACCAGCACCCACACCCACACCAGCACCCGCACCCACACCCGCACCCACACACACACCAGCTCCCACAACACCACCAGCACCCACACCCACACCAGCGCCCACACCCGCACCCACATCCACACGAGCACCCACACCGACACCCGCACCCACAGCCACACCAGCACCCACACCCACACCCAAATCCACACCCACACTCACACCAGCACCCACACCCACACACACCCCCGCACTCACACCCCACACCCACACCCACAAACCGCACTCACACCCACAAACCGCACTCACACCCCACACCCCACACCCACACACACACCCACACACACAAACCGCACTCACACCCCACATCCACACCCACAACAGCACCCAAACCAGCACCCGCACCCACACCCGCACCCGCACCAGCACCCACACCCACAACAGCACCCACACCAGCATCCACACCAGCACACACACCCACACCAGCACCCGCACCCACACCTGCACCCACACCCTCACCCTCATCGACACCTACAACGCACCCACACCAGCACCCACAACCACACCAGCGCCCACACCCGCACCCACATCCACACGAGCACCCACACCCACACCCGCACCCACCCCCACACCAGCACCCGCACCCACACCCACATCCACACCCACACTCACACCAGCACCCACACCCACACACACCCGCACTCACACCCCGCACCCACACCCACAAACCGCACTCACACCCACAAAACGCACTCACACCCCACACCCACACACACACCCAAACACACAAACCGCACTCACACCCCACACCCACACCCACAACAGCACACAAACCCGCACCCGCACCAACACCCGCACCCACAGCAGCACCCACACCCACACCCGTGCCCACACCCGCACCCACACCAGCACTCACACCAACACCAACACCCGCACCCACACCCAAATCATCACCCGAAACCACACCAACACCAGCACCCACGCCCACACCAGCACCCGCACCCACACCCGCACCCACACCCGCACCCACACCCACACCCACATCCACACCCACACCTACACCAGCACCCGCACCCACACCCACATCCACACCCACACTCACACCAGCATCCACACCCACACACACACCCGCACTCACACCCCGCACCCACACCCACAAACCGCACTCACACCCACAAACCGCACTCACACCCCACACCCCACACCCACACACATACCCACACGCACAAACCGCACTCACACCCCACACCCACACCCACAACAGCAGCCAAACCCGCACCCGCACCCGCACCCGCACCCACACCAGCACCCACACCCACAACAGCACCCACACCAGCATCCACACCAGCACCCACACCCACACCAGCACCCGCACCCACACACGCACCCACACCCACACCTACAACGCACCCACACCAGCACCCACACACACACCCACACCAGCACCCACACCCACACCCACATCCAAACCCACACCAGCACCCACACCCACACCAGCACCCACAACCACACCCACACCAACACCAGCCCCCACACCAACACCAACACCCACACCCACACCCAAATCAACACCCGAAACCACAACAACACAAACACCCACACCCACACCAGTCACCACACCCACACCAGAACCCACACCCACAACAACATCCACACCCACACCCACACCCACACCCACACCCGCGCCCACACACCAGCACCCACACCCACACCAGCACCCACAACCACACCCACACCAACACTAGCCCCCACACCAACACCAACACCCACACCCACACCCAAATCAACACCCGAAACCACAACAACACAAACACCCACACCCACACCAGTCACCACACCCACACCAGAACCCACACCCACAACAACATCCACACCCACACCCACACCCACACCCACACCCGCGCCCACACACCCACGCCCACACCCACACCCACACCAGCACACACACCAACACCAACACCCGCACCCACACCCAAATCAACACCCGAAACCACACCAACACCAGCACCCACACCCACACCCGCACCCACACCAACACCAGCACTAAAACCCATACCAGCACCCACACCCACACCCACAGCAGCACCCAAACCCACACCCACACCCACACCAACACCCACACCGACACCCGCACCCACACCCGCACCCACACCAGCACCCACACCCACACCAGCACCCACACCCACACCCACACCAGCCCCCACACCAACATCAACACCCGCACCCACACCCAAATCAACACCCGAAACCACACCAACACCAACACCCACACCCACACTCACACCAGCACCCACACCCACACACACACCCGCACTCACACCCCGCACCCACACCCACAAACCGCACTCACACCCACAAACCGCACTCACACCCCACACCCCGCACCCACACACACACCCACACACACAAACCGCACACTCACACCCCACACCCACACCCACAACAGCACCCAAACCCGCACCCGCACCCGCACCCACACCCGCACCCACACCAGCACCCACACCCACAACAGCACCCACACCAGCATCCACACCAGCACCCACACCCACACCAGCACCCGCACCCACACCCGCACCCACTCCCGCACCCACACCCACACCTACAACGCACCCACACCAGCACCCACACCCACACCATTGCCTACACCCGCACCCACATCCACACGAGCACCCACACCCACACACGCACCCGCACCCACACCAGCACCAGTACCCACACCCACACACACACCCGCACTCACACCCCGCACCCACACCCACAAACCGCACCCACACCCACAAACTGCACTCACACCCACAAACCGCACTCACACCTCACACCCACACACACACCCACACACACAAACCGCACTCACAGCCCACACCCACACCCACAACAGCACCCAAACCCGCACCCGCACCCACACCCTCACGCACAGCATCACCCACACCCACACCAGCACCCACACCAGCATCCACACCAGCACCCACACCCACACCAGCACCCGCACCCACACTCGCACCCACACCAGCACTCACACCCACACCTACAACGCACCCACACCAGCATCCACACACACACCCACACCAGCACCCACACCCACACCCACATCCAAACACACACCAGCACCCACACCCACACCTGCACGCACACCCAAACACACACCCACACCCACACCAGCCCCCACACCAACACCGACACTCGCACCCACACCCAAATCAACACCCGAAACCACACCAACACCAACACACACACCCACACCAGCACCCACACCCACACCAGAAACCACACCCACACCAACATCCACACCCTCACCGACACCCGCACCCACACCCGTGCCCACACCCGCACCCACACCCACACCCGCACCCACACCCACACCCGCGCCCACACCCGCACCCACACCAGCACCCACACCAACACCAACACCAACACCCGCACCCACACCCAAATCATCACCCGAAACCACAACAAAACCAACACCCACACCCACACCAGCAACCACACCCACACCAGATCCCACACCCACACCAACATCCACACCCACACCCGCACCCACACCTGCGCCCACACCTGCACCCACACCCACACCCACACCCACACCCACACCCACACCCACACCAAACCAGCACCAAAATCCATACCAGCACCCACACCCACACCCACAGCAGCACCCACACCCACACCCACACCCACACCAGCACCCACACCCGCACCACACGCACACCCACACCCACACCAACACCAACACCAAAACCCATACCAGCACCCGCACCCACACCCACAGCAGCACCCACACCAAAATCCACACCCACACACACACACACACCAACACCCACACCCGCACCCACACCCCCACCCACAACCGCACCCACACCCGCACCCACACCAGCACACACGCACACACACTCACACACACACACATACACACACACACACACAACCACACCCACAGCAGCACCCACACCCACACCCACACCCACACCAGCACCCACACCCGCACCACACGCACACCCACACCCACACCAACACCAACACCAAAACCCATACCAGCACCCGCACCCACACCCACAGCAGCACCCACACCAAAATCCACACCCACACACACACACACACCAACACCCACACCCGCACCCACACCCCCGCCCACAACCGCACCCACACCCGCACCCACACCAGCACACACGCACACACACTCACACACACACACATACACACACACACACACAACCACACCCACACCAGCACCCACACACCCACACCCATACCCACACACACACCCGCACTCACACCCCACACCCACACCCACAAACCGCACTCACACCCCACACCCCACACCCACACACACACCCACACACACAAAAGCACCCACACCAGCACCGACACCCACAACAGCACCCACACCCACACCCACACCCACACCAGGACCCAAATCCACACCCGCACCAGCACCCACACCCGCACCCACACCAGCACCCACACCCACACCGGCACCCACACCCACACCAGCACCCGCACCCACACCAGCACCCACACCCACACCAGCTCCCACAACCACACCAACACCCACACCCGCACCCACACCCACACCAGCACCCACACCCACACCAGCGCGCACACCCGCACCCACATCCACACGAGCACCCACACCCACACGCGCACCCACACCCACACCAGCACCCGCACCCACACCAGCACCCACACCCACACACACCCCCGAACTCACACCCCGTACCCACACCCACAAACCGCACTCACACCCACAAACCTGACTCACACCCCACACCCCACACCCACACACACAAACCGCACTCACACCCCACACCCACACCCACAACAGCACCCAAACCCGCACACGCAACCACACCCGCACCCTCACCAGCACCCACACCCACACCAGCACCCACACCAGCACCCACACCCACACCAGCACCCGCACCCACACCCGCACCCACACCCGCAACCACACCCACACCAGCACCCGCACCCACACCCACATCCACACCCACACTCACACCAGCACCCACACCCGCACCCACACCCGCACTCACACCCCGCACCCACACCCACAAACCGCACTCACACCCACAAACCGCACTCACACCCCACACCCACACACACACCCAAACACTCAAACCGCACTCACACCCCACACCCACACCCACAACAGCACCCAAACCCGCACCCGCACCCACACCCGCACCCACAGCAGCACCCACACCCACACCAGCACCCACACCAGCATCCACACCCGCACCAACACCCACTCCTACAACGCACACACACCAGCACCCACACACACACCGACACTAGCACCCACACCCACACCCACACCCAAACCCACACCAGCACCCACACCCACACCAGCACCCACACCCACACCCACACCCACACCAGCCCCCACATCAACACTGACAACCCCACCCACTCCCAAATCAACACCCAAAACCACACCCACACCAGCACTCACACCCACACCAGCACCCACACCCTCACCAGAACCCACACCCACACCAACATCCACACCCACACCCACACCCGCACCGACACCCGCGCCCACACCCGGACCCACACCCAAACCCGAACCCACACCCACACCCACACCCGCACCCACACCCGCACCCAAACCAGCACCCACACCAACACCAACACCCGCACCCACACCCAAATCATCACCCGAAACCACACCAACACCAACACCCACACCAGCACCAGCACCCACACCCACACCAGAACCCACACCCACACCAAAATCCACACCCACACCCACACCCGCACCCACACCTGCGCCCACACACGCACCCACACCCACACCCACACCCGCACCCACACCAACACCAGCACCAAAACCCATACCGCACCCACACCCACACCCACAGCAGCACCCACACCCACTACCACATCCACACCAGCACCCACACCCGCACCACACGCACACCCACACCCACACCATCACCAGCACCAAAACCGATACCAGCACCCGCACCCACACCCACAGCAGCACCCATACCAAAATCCACACCCACACGCACACACACACCAACACCCACACCCGCACCCACACCCACACCCACAACCGCACCCACACCCGCACGCACACCAGCACACACGCACACACACTCACACACACACATACACACACACACACACACACACACACACACAACCACACCCACACCAGCACCCACACACGCACCCACACACCCACCCCCACACCCACACACACTCCCGCACTCACACCGCACACCCACACCCACAAACCGCACTCACACCCCACACCCACACACACACCCACACACACAAACCGCACTCACACCCCACACCCACAAACCGCTCCCACACCCACAAACCGCACCCACAAAAGCACCCACACCAGCACCGACACCCAAACCAGCACCCACACCCACACCCACACCACACCAGCACCCAAATACACACCCACACCAGCACCCACACCCGCACCCACACCAGCACCCACACCCACACCAGCACCCACACCCACACCAGCACCCGCACCAACACCTGCACCCACACCCACACCAGCTCCCACAACCACACCAACACCCACACCCGCACCCACAACCACACCAGCACCCATACCCACACCAGCGCGCAGACCCGCACCCACATCCACACGAGCACCCACACCCACACCCACACCCACACCCACACCAGCACCCGCACCCACACCCACATCCACACCCACACTCACACCAGCACCCACACCCACACACAGCCCCGCACTCACACCCCGCACCCACACCCACAAACCGCACTCACACCCACAAACCGCACTCACACCCCACACCCCACACCCACACACACAAACCCCACTCACACCCCACACCCAGAACCACAACAGCACCCAAACCCGCATTCGCACCCACACCCGCACCCACACCAGCACCCATACCCACACCAGCACCCACACCAGCATCCACACCAGCACCCACACCCACACCAGCACCCGCACCCACACCCGCACCCACACCCGCACCCACACCCACACCTACAACGCATCCACACCAGCACCCATCCCCACACCAGCGCCCACACCCGCACCCACATCCACATGAGCACCCACACCCACACCCGCACCCACACCCACACCCACACCAGCACCCGCACCCACACCCACATCCACACCCACACTCACACCAGCACCCACACCCACACACAAACCCGCACTCACACCCCGCACTCACACCCACAAACCGCACTCACACCCCACACCCTACACCCACACACACACCCACACTCACAAACCGCTCTCATACCCCACACCCACACCCACAACAGCACCCAAACCCACACCCGCACCCACACCCGCACCCACACCAGCACCCACACCCACACCAGCACCCGCACCCACACCCGCACCCACACCCGCATCCACACCCACACCTACAATGCACCCTCACCAGCACCCACACACACACCCACACCAGCACCCACACCCGCACCCGCACCCACACCCACAACAGCACCCACACCCGCACCCGCACTCACACCCACACCCACACACACACCAACACCCGCACCCACACCAACACCCACACCCACACCAGATCCCATGCCCACACCAGCACACACGCCCACACTAACACCCACACCCACACCAACTCCCACACCCAAACCAACACACGCACCCACACACATACCAGCACCCACACCCTCGCCAGCACCAAAACCCGCACCCACACCCACAACAACACCCAGAGGAACACCCACACCCACACCCGCACCAACACCCACACCCGCACCCACACCCACACCAGCACGCACACCCACACCAACACCCACACCCGCACCCACACCCACACCAGCACCCACACCCACACCAGCGCCCATACCCACACCCACATCCACACGAGCACCCACACCCACACCCGCACCCACACCCACACCAGCACCCACACCCACACCTGCACCCACACACACACCCACACCCACACCCACACCAGCACCCACAACCACACCCGCACCCACACCCGCACCCACAGCAGCACCCACACCCACAACAGCACCCACACCTACACCCACACAAACACCCACACCCAAATTAACACCAGCACCCACACCCACACCAGCACCCGCACCAACACCCACACAAGCACCCGTACCCAGAGCAGCACCCGCACCCACACCAGATCCCTCATCCGCACCAGCACCCGCATCCACACCCACACCAGCACCCACACCCACACCCGCACCCACACCCACACCAGCACCCACACCCACACCCACACCAACACCAACACCCACACCAACACCCACTCCCGCACCCACACCAGCACCCACACCAGCACCCACACCCACACCCAAATTAACACCAGCACCCACACCCACACCAGCACCCGCACCAACACCCACACAAGCACCCGTACCCAGAGCAGCACCCGCACCCACACCAGATCCCTCATCCGCACCAGCACCCGCATCCACACCCACACCAGCACCCACACCCACACCCGCACCCACACCCACACCAGCACCCACACCCACACCCACACCAACACCAACACCCACACCAACACCCACTCCCGCACCCACACCAGCACCCACACCAGCACCCACACCCACACCCATATCAACACGCGCACCAACACCCAAATCAACACCCGCACACAAACCCACAGCAGACCCACACCCACACCAGCACCCACACCCACACCCACACCAGCACCCACACCCACACCCACACCCACACCAGCACCCAAATCCACACCCACACCAGCACCCACACCCCCACCCACACCATCACCCACACCCACACCAGCACCCACACCCACACCAGCACCCGCACCCACACCCGCACCCACACACACACCAGCTCCCACAACCACACCAACACCCACACCCGCACCGACACCCAGACCAGCACCCACACCCACACCAGCGCCCACACCCGCACCCACATCCAAACCCACACCAGCACCCACACCCACACCAGCACCCAGAACCACACCCACACCCACAACAGCACCCACACCCACACCCACACCCACACCAGGACCCAAATCCACACCCGCACCAGCACCCACACCCGCACCCACACCAGCACCCGCACCCACACCAGCACCCACACCCACACCAGCTCCCACAACCACACCAACACCCACACCCGCACCCACACCCACACCAGCACCCACACCCACACCAGCGCGCACACCCGCACCCACATCCACACGAGCACCCACACACACACGCGCACCCACACCCACACCAGCACCCGCACCCACACCAGCACCCACACCCACACACACCCCCGAACTCACACCCCGTACCCACACCCACAAACCGCACTCACACCCACAAACCTGACTCACACCCCACACCCCACACCCACACACACAAACCGCACTCACACCCCACACCCACACCCACAAAAGCACCCAAACCCGCACACGCAACCACACCCGCACCCTCACCAGCACCCACACTCACACCAGCACCCACACCAGCATCCACACCAGCACCCACACCCACACCCGCACCCACTCCCGCACCCACACCCACACCTACAACGCATCCACACCAGCACCCACACCCACACCAGCGCCGACACCCGCACCAGCACCCACACCAGCATCCACACCAGCACCCACACCCACACCAGCACCCGCACACACACCCGCAACCACACCCGCAACCACACCCACACCAGCACCCGCACCCACACCCACATCCACACCCACACTCACACCAGCACCCACACCCACACCAGCACCCACACCCACACCAGCACCCGCACCAACACCTGCACCCACACCCACACCAGCTCCCACAACCACACCAAGACCCACACCCGCACCCACAACCACACCAGCACCCATACCCACACCAGCGCGCAGACCCGCACCCACATCCACACGAGCACCCACACCCACACCCGCACCCACACCCACACCAGCACCCGCACCCACACCCACATCCACACCCACACTCACACCAGCATCCACACCCACACACAGCCCCGCACTCACACCCCGCACCCACACCCACAAACCGCACTCACACCCACAAACCGCACTCACACCCCACACCCCACACCCACACACACAAACCCCACTCACACCCCACACCCAGAACCACAACAGCACCCAAACCCGCATTCGCACCCACACCCGCACCCACACCAGCACCCATACCCACACCAGCACCCACACCAGCATCCACACCAGCACCCACACCCACACCAGCACCCGCACCCACACCCGCACCCACACCCGCACCCACACCCACACCTACAACGCATCCACACCAGCACCCATCCCCACACCAGCGCCCACACCCGCACCCACATCCACATGAGCACCCACACCCACACCCGCACCCACACCCACACCCACACCAGCACCCGCACCCACACCCACATCCACACCCACACTCACACCAGCACCCACACCCACACACAAACCCGCACTCACACCCCGCACTCACACCCACAAACCGCACTCACACCCCACACCCTACACCCACACACACACCCACACTCACAAACCGCTCTCATACCCCACACCCACACCCACAACAGCACCCAAACCCACACCCGCACCCACACCCGCACCCACACCAGCACCCACACCCACACCAGCACCCGCACCCACACCCGCACCCACACCCGCATCCACACCCACACCTACAATGCACCCTCACCAGCACCCACACACACACCCACACCAGCACCCACACCCGCACCCGCACCCACACCCACAACAGCACCCACACCCGCACCCGCACTCACACCCACACCCACACACACACCAACACCCGCACCCACACCAACACCCACACCCACACCAGATCCCATGCCCACACCAGCACACACGCCCACACTAACACCCACACCCACACCAACTCCCACACCCAAACCAACACACGCACCCACACACATACCAGCACCCACACCCTCGCCAGCACCAAAACCCGCACCCACACCCACAACAACACCCAGAGGAACACCCACACCCACACCCGCACCAACACCCACACCCGCACCCACACCCACACCAGCACGCACACCCACACCAACACCCACACCCGCACCCACACCCACACCAGCACCCACACCCACACCAGCGCCCATACCCAAACCCACATCCACACGAGCACCCACACCCACACCCGCACCCACACCCACACCAGCACCCACACCCACACCTGCACCCACACACACACCCACACCCACACCCACACCAGCACCCACAACCACACCCGCACCCACACCCGCACCCACACCAGCACCCACACCCACAACAGCACCCACACCTACACCCACACAAACACCCACACCCAAATTAACACCAGCACCCACACCCACACCAGCACCCGCACCAACACCCACACAAGCACCCGTACCCAGAGCAGCACCCGCACCCACATCAGATCCCTCATCCGCACCAGCACCCGCATCCACACCCACACCAGCACCCACACCCACACCCGCATCCACACCCACACCAGCACCCACACCCACACCCGCACCAACACCCACACCAGCACCCACACCAGCACCCACACCCACACCCAAATCAACACGCGCACCAACACCCAAATCAACACCCGCACACAAACCCACAGCAGACCCACACCCACACCAGCACCCACACCCACACCCACACCAACACCAACACCCACACCAACACCCACTCCCGCACCCACACCAGCACCCACACCAGCACCCACACCCACACCCAAATCAACACGCGCACCAACACCCAAATCAACACCCGCACACAAACCCACAGCAGACCCACACCCACACCAGCACCCACACCCACACCCACACCCACACCAGCACCCAAATCCACACCCACACCAGCACCCACACCCCCACCCACACCATCACCCACACCCACACCCACACCAGCACCCACACCCACACCAGCACCCGCACCCACACCCGCACCCACACACACACCAGCTCCCACAACCACACCAACACCCACACCCGCACCGACACCCAGACCAGCACCCACACCCACACCAGCGCCCACACCCGCACCCACATCCAAACCCACACCAGCACCCACACCCACACCAGCACCCAGAACCACACCCACACCCACAACAGCACCCACACCCACACCCACACCCACACCAGGACCCAAATCCACACCCGCACCAGCACCCACACCCGCACCCACACCAGCACCCGCACCCACACCAGCACCCACACCCACACCAGCTCCCACAACCACACCAACACCCACACCCGCACCCACACCCACACCAGCACCCACACCCACACCAGCGCGCACACCCGCACCCACATCCACACGAGCACCCACACCCACACGCGCACCCACACCCACACCAGCACCCGCACCCACACCAGCACCCACACCCACACACACCCCCGAACTCACACCCCGTACCCACACCCACAAACCGCACTCACACCCACAAACCTGACTCACACCCCACACCCCACACCCACACACACAAACCGCACTCACACCCCACACCCACACCCACAACAGCACCCAAACCCGCACACGCAACCACACCCGCACCCTCACCAGCACCGACACCCACACCAGCACCCACACCAGCATCCACACCAGCACCCACACCCACACCAGCACCCACACCCACACCCGCACCCACTCCCGCACCCACACCCACACCTACAACGCATCCACACCAGCACCCACACCCACACCAGCGCCGACACCCGCACCAGCACCCACACCAGCATCCACACCAGCACCCACACCCACACCAGCACCCGCACCCACACCCGCACCCACACCCGCAACCACACCCACACCAGCACCCGCACCCACACCCACATCCACACCCACACTCACACCAGCACCCACACCCGCACACACCCGCACTCACACCCCGCACCCACACCCACAAACCGCACTCACACCCACAAACCGCACTCACACCCCACACCCACACACACACCCAAACACTCAAACCGCACTCACACCCCACACCCACACCCACAACAGCACCCAAACCCGCACCCGCACCCACACCCGCACCCACAGCAGCACCCACACCCACACCAGCACCCACACCAGCATCCACACCCGCACCCACACCCACTCCTACAACGCACACACACCAGCACCCACACACACACCGACACTAGCACCCACACCCACACCCAAACCCACACCAGCACCCACACCCACACCAGCACCCACACCCACACCCACACCCACACCAGCCCCCACATCAACACCGACAACCCCACCCACTCCCAAATCAACACCCAAAACCACACCAACACCAACACTCACACCCACACCAGCACCCACACCCTCACCAGAACCCACACCCACACCAACATCCACACCCACACCCACACCCGCACCCACACCTGCGCCCACACCCGGACCCACACCCAAACCCGAACCCACACCCACACCCACACCCGCACCCACACCCGCACCCAAACCAGCACCCACACCAACACCAACACCCGCACCCACACCCAAATCATCACCCGAAACCACACCAACACCAACACCCACACCAGCACCAGCACCCACACCCACACCAGAACCCACACCCACACCAAAATCCACACCCACACCCACACCCGCACCCACACCTGCGCCCACACCCGCACCCACACCCCACACCCACACCCGCACCCACACCAACACCAGCACCAAAACCCATACCGCACCCACACCCACACCCACAGCAGCACCCACACCCACTACCACATCCACACCAGCACCCACACCCGCACCACACGCACACCCACACCCACACCATCACCAGCACCAAAACCGATACCAGCACCCGCACCCACACCCACAGCAGCACCCATACCAAAATCCACACCCACACGCACACACACACCAACACCCACACCCGCACCCACACCCACACCCACAACCGCACCCACACCCGCACGCACACCAGCACACACGCACACACACTCACACACACACATACACACACACACACACACACACACACACACAACCACACCCACACCAGCACCCACACACGCACCCACACACCCACCCCCACACCCACACACACTCCCGCACTCACACCGCACACCCACACCCACAAACCGCACTCACACCCCACACCCACAAACCGCTCCCACACCCACAAACCGCACCCACAAAAGCACCCACACCAGCACCGACACCCACACCAGCACCCACACCCAAATCAACACCCGCACCCACACCAACACCCACACCCACACCAGACCCACACCCACACCAGCACCCACACCCCCACACTCACCCACACCCACACCCACACCACACCAGCACCCAAATACACACCCACACCAGCACCCACACCCGCACCCACACCAGCACCCACACCCACACCAGCACCCACACCCACACCAGCACCCGCACCAACACCTGCACCCACACCCACACCAGCGCGCAGACCCGCACCCACATCCACACGAGCACCCACACCCACACCCGCACCCACACCCACACCAGCACCCGCACCCACACCCACATCCACACCCACACTCACACCAGCACCCACACCCACACACAGCCCCGCACTCACACCCCGCACCCACACCCACAAACCGCACTCACACCCACAAACCGCACTCACACCCCACACCCCACACCCCACACCCACACACACAAACCCCACTCACACCCCACACCCACACCCACAACAGCACCCAAACCCGCATTCGCTCCCACACCCGCACCCACACCAGCACCCATACCCACACCAGCACCCACACCCACACCAGCACCCATACCCACACCAGCACCCACACCAGCATCCACACCAGCACCCACACCCACACCAGCACCCGCACCCACACCCGCACCCACACCCGCACCCACACCCACACCTACAACGCATCCACACCAGCACCCATCCCCACACCAGCGCCCACACCCGCACCCACATCCACATGAGCACCCACACCCACACCCGCACCCACACCCACACCCACACCAGCACCCGCACCCACACCCACATCCACACCCACACTCACACCAGCACCTACACCCACACACAAACCCGCACTCACACCCCGCACTCACACCCACAAACCGCACTCACACCCCACACCCTACACCCACACACACACCCACACTCACAAACCGCTCTCATACCCCACACCCACACCCACAACAGCACCCAAACCCACACCCGCACCCACACCCGCACCCACACCAGCACCCACACCCACACCAGCACCCGCACCCACACCCGCACCCACACCCGCATCCACACCCACACCTACAATGCACCCTCACCAGCACCCACACACACACCCACACCAGCACCCACACCCGCACCCGCACCCACACCCACAACAGCACCCACACCCGCACACGCACTCACACCCACACCCACACACACACCAACACCCGCACCCACACCAACACCCACACCCACACCAGATCCCATGCCCACACCAGCACACACGCCCACACTAACACCCACACCCACACCAACTCCCACACCCAAACCAACACACGCACCCACACACATACCAGCACCCACACCCTCGCCAGCACCAAAACCCGCACCCACACCCACAACAACACCCAGAGGAACACCCACACCCACACCCACACCAGCACGCACACCCACACCAACACCCACACCCGCACCCACACCCACACCAGCACCCACACCCACACCAGCGCCCATACCCACACCCACATCCACACGAGCACCCACACCCACACCCGCACCCACACCCACACCAGCACCCACACCCACACCTGCACCCACACACACACCCACACCCACACCCACACCAGCACCCACAACCACACCCGCACCCACACCCGCACCCACAGCAGCACCCACACCCACAACAGCACCCACACCTACACCCACACAAACACCCACACCCAAATTAACACCAGCACCCACACCCACACCAGCACCCGCACCAACACCCACACATGCACCCGCACCCAGAGCAGCACCCGCACCCACACCAGATCCCTCATCCGCACCAGCACCCGCATCCACACCCACACCAGCACCCACACCCACACCCGCACCCACACCCACACCAGCACCCACACCCACACCCACACCAACACCAACACCCACACCAACACCCACTCCCGCACCCACACCAGCACCCACACCAGCACCCACACCCACACCCAAATTAACACCAGCACCCACACCCACACCAGCACCCGCACCAACACCCACACAAGCACCCGCACCCAGAGCAGCACCCGCACCCACACCAGATCCCTCATCCGCACCAGCACCCGCATCCACACCCACACCAGCACCCACACCCACACCCACACCCACACCCACACCAGCACCCACACCCACACCCACACCAACACCAACACCCACACCAACACCCACTCCCGCACCCACACCAGCACCCACACCAGCACCCACACCCACACCCAAATCAACACGCGCACCAACACCCAAATCAACACACGCACACAAATCCACAGCAGACCCACACCCACACCAGCACCCACACCCACACCCACACCAGCACCCACACCCACACCCACACCAACACCAACACCCACACCAACACCCACTCCCGCACCCACACCAGCACCCACACCAGCACCCACACCCACACCCAAATCAACACGCGCACCAACACCCAAATCAACACCCGCAAACAAACCCACAGCAGACCCACACCCACACCAGCACCCACACCCACACCCACACCAGCACCCAAATCCACACCCACACCAGCACCCACACCCCCACCCACACCATCACCCACACCCACACCCACACCAGCTCCCACAACCACACCAACACCCACACCCGCACCGACACCCAGACCAGCACCCACACCCACACCAGCGCCCACACCCGCACCCACATCCACACGAGCACCCAGACCGACCCCCGCACCCACAGCCAATCCAGCCCCCGCACCCACACCCAAATCCACACCCACACTCACACCAGCACCCACACCCACACACACCCCCGCACTCACACCCAACACCCACAGCCACAAACCGCACTCACACCCACAAACCGCACTCACACCCCACACCCCACACCCACACACACACCCACACACACAAACCGCACTCACACCCCACACCCACAACAGCACCCAAACCCGCACCCGCACCCACACCCGCACCCACAGCAGCACCCACACCCACAACAGCACCCACACCAGCATCCACACCAGCACACACACCCACACCAGCACCCGCACCCACACCCGCACCCACACCCGCACCCTCATCGACACCTACAACGCACCCACACCAGCACCCACACCCACAACAGCACCCACACCAGCATCCACACCAGCACACACACCCACACCAGCACCCGCACCCACACCCGCACCCACACCCTCACCCTCATCGACACCTACAACGCACCCACACCAGCACCCACAACCACACCAGCGCCCACACCCGCACCCACATCCACACGAGCACCCACACCCACACCCGCACCCACACCCACACCAGCCCCCGCACCCACACCCACATCCACACCCACACTCACACCAGCACCCACACCCACACACACCCGCACTCACACCCCGCACCCACACCCACAAACCGCACTCACACCCACAAAACGCACTCACACCCCACACCCACACACACACCCAAACACACAAACCGCACTCACACCCCACACCCGCACCCACAACAGCACCCAAACCCGCACCTGCACCAACACCCGCACCCACAGCAGCACCCACACCCACACCCGCGCCCACACCCGCACCCACACCAGCACTCACACCAACACCAACACCCGCACCCACACCCAAATCATCACCCGAAACCACACCAACACCAACACCCACACCCACACCAGCACCCGCACCCACACCCGCACCCACACCCGCACCCACATCCACACCCACACCTACACCAGCACCCGCACCCACACCCACATCCACACCCACACTCACACCAGCATCCACACCCACACACACACCCGCACTCACACCCCGCACCCACACCCACAAACCGCACTCACACCCACAAACCGCACTCACACCCCACACCCCACACCCACACACACACCCACACGCACAAACCGCACTCACACCCCACACCCACACCCACAACAGCAGCCAAACCCGCACCCGCGCCCGCACCCGCACCCACACCAGCACCCACACCCACAACAGCACCCACACCAGCATCCACACCAGCACCCACACCCACACCAGCACCCGCACCCACACCCGCACCCACACCCACACCTACAACGCACCCACACCAGCACCCACACACACACCCACACCAGCACCCACACCCACACCCACATCCAAACCCACACCAGCACCCACACCCACACCAGCACCCACAACCACACCCACACCAACACCAGCCCCCACACCAACACCAACACCCGCACCCACACCCAAATCAACACCCGAAACCACAACAACACAAACACCCACACCCACACCAGTCACCACACCCACACCAGAACCCACACCCACAACAACATCCACACCCACACCCACACCCACACCCGCGCCCACACACCCACACCCACACCCACACCCACACCCGCACCCACACCAACACCCACACCCACACCCACACCCGCGCCCACACCCACACCCACACCAGCCCCCACACCAACACCAACACCCGCACCCACACCCAAATCAACACCTGAAACCACACCAACACCAACACCCACACCAACACCAGCACCCACACCCACACCCGCACCCACACCAACACCAGCACTAAAACCCATACCAGCACCCACACCCACACCCACAGCAGCACCCAAACCCACACCCACACCCACACCAACACCCACACCGACACCCGCACCCACACCCGCACCCACACCAGCACCCACACCCACACCAGCACCCACACCCACACCCACACCAGCCCCCACACCAACATCAACACCCGCACCCACACCCAAATCAACACCCGAAACCACACCAACACCAACACCCACACCCACACTCACACCAGCACCCACACCCACACACACACCCGCACTCACACCCCGCACCCACACCCACAAACCGCACTCACACCCACAAACCGCACACACACCTCACACCCACACACACACCCACAGACACAAACCGCACTCACATCCCACACCCACACCCACAACAGCACCCAAACCCGCACCCGCACCCACACCCGCACGCACAGCATCACCCACACCCACACCAGCACCCACACCAGCATCCACACCAGCACCCACACCCACACCAACACCCGCACCCACACTCGCACCGACACCAGCACTCACACCCACACCTACAACGCACCCTCAGCAGCTTCCACACACACACCCACACCAGCACCCACACCCACACCCACATCCAAACACACACCAGCACCCACACCCACACCTGCACGCACACCCACACCCACACCCACACCAGCCCCCACACCAACACCGACACCCGCACCTACACCCAAATCAACACCCGAAACCACACCAACACCAACACACACCCACACCAGCACCCACACCCACACCAGAAACCACACCCACACCAACATCCAAACCCTCACCGACACCCGCACCCACACCCGTGCCCACACCCGCACCCACACCCACACCCGCACCCACACCCACACCCGCGCCCACACCCGCACCCACACCAGCACCCACACCAACACCAACACCAACACCCGCACCCACACCCAAATCATCACCCGAAACCACAACAACACCAAAACCCACACCCACACCAGCAACCACACCCACACCAGATCCCACACCCACACCAACATCCACACCCACACCCGCACCCACACCTGCGCCCACACCTGCACCCACACCCACACCCACACCCACACCCACACCAAACCAGCACCAAAATCCATACCAGCACCCACACCCACACCCACAGCAGCACCCACACCCACACCCACACCCACACCAGCACCCACACCCGCACCACACGCACACCCACACCCACACCAACACCAACACCAAAACCCATACCAGCACCCGCACCCACACCCACAGCAGCACCCACACCAAAATCCACACCCACACACACACACACACCAACACACACACCCGCACCCACACCCCCACCCACAACCGCACCCACACCCGCACCCACACCAGCACACACGCACACACACTCACACACACACATACACACACACACACACACACACACACACAACCACACCCACACCAGCACCCACACACCCACACCCATACCCACACACACACCCGCACTCACACCCCACACCCACACCCACAAACCGCACTCACACCCCACACCCCACACCCACACACACACCCACACACACAAACCGCACTCACAGCCCACACCCACAAACCGCTCCCACACCCACACCCGCACCCACACCAGCACCCACACCCACACCGGCACCCACACCAGCATCCACACCAGCACCCACACCCACACCAGCACCCGCACCCACACCCGCACCCACACCCGCACCCACACCCACACCTACAACGCATCCACACCAGCACCCATCCGCACACCAGCGCCCACACCCGCACCCACATCCACACGAGCACCCACACCCACACCCGCACCCACACCCACACCCACATCCACACCCACACCTACACCAGCACCCGCACCCACACCCACATCCACACCCACACTCACACCAGCACCCACACCCACACACAAACCCGCACTCACACCCCGCACTCACACCCACAAACCGCACTCACACCCCACACCCTACACCCACACACACACCCACACACACAAACCGCTCTCATACCCCACACCCACACCCACAACAGCACCCAAACCCACACCCGCACCCACACCCGCACCCACACCACCACCCACACCCACACCCGCACACACACCAGCATCCACACCAGCACCCACAGCCACACCAGCACCCGCACCCACACCAGCACCCACACCCGCATCCACACCCACACCTACAATGCACCCTCACCAGCACCCACACACACACCCACACCAGCACCCACACCCGCACCCGCACCCACACCCACAACAGCACCCACACCCGCACCCGCACTCACACCCACACCCACACACACACCAACACCCGCACCCACACCAACACCCACACC
This sequence comes from Isurus oxyrinchus, assembly GCA_026770705.1. Taxonomy (NCBI): domain Eukaryota; kingdom Metazoa; phylum Chordata; class Chondrichthyes; order Lamniformes; family Lamnidae; genus Isurus; species Isurus oxyrinchus. The sequence continues at coordinate 66,087,733 of JANJGN010000012.1, read as the reverse complement.
CACACCAGATCCCATGCCCACACCAGCACACACGCCCACACTAACACCCACACCCACACTAACTCCCACACCCAAACCAACACACGCACCCACACACATACCAGCACCCACACCCTCGCCAGCACCAAAACCCGCACCCACACCCACAACCACACCCAGAGGAACACCCACACCCACACCCGCACCAACACCCACACCCGCACCCACACCCACACCAGCACGCACACCCACACCAACACCCACACCCGCACCCACACCCACACCAGCACCCACACCCACACCAGAGCCCATACCCACACCCACATCCACACGAGCACCCACACCCACACCCGCACCCACACCCACACCAGCACCCACACCCACACCTGCACCCACACACACACCCACACCCACACCCACACCAGCACCCACAACCACACCCGCACCCACACCCGCACCCACAGCAGCACCCACACCCACAACAGCACCCACACCTACACCCACACAAACACCCACACCCAAATTAACACCAGCACCCACACCCACACCAGCACCCGCACCAACACCCACACAAGCACCCGTACCCAGAGCAGCACCCGCACCCACACCAGATCCCTCATCCGCACCAGCACCCGCATCCACACCCACACCAGCACCCACACCCACACCCGCACCCACACCCACACCAGCACCCACACCCACACCCACACCAACACCAACACCCACACCAACACCCACTCCTGCACCCACACCAGCACCCACACCAGCACCCACACCCACACCCAAATTAACACCAGCACCCACACCCACACCAGCACCCGCACCAACACCCACACAAGCACCCGCACCCAGAGCAGCACCCGCACCCACACCAGATCCCTCATCCGCACCAGCACCCGCATCCACACCCACACCAGCACCCACACCCACACCAGCACCCACACCCACACCAGCACCCGCACCCACACCCACACCAACACCAACACCCACACCAACACCCACTCCCGCACCCACACCAGCACCCACACCAGCACCCACACCCACACCCAAATCAACACGCGCACCAACACCCAAATCAACACCCGCACACAAACCCACAGCAGCCCCACACCCACACCAGCACCCACACCCACACCCACACCCACACCAACACCCACACCAACACCCACTCCCGCACCCACACCAGCACCCACACCAGCACCCACACCCACACCCAAATCAACACGCGCACCAACACCCAAATCAACACCCGCACACAAACCCACAGCAGACCCACACCCACACCAGCACCCACACCCACACCCACACCCACACCAGCACCCAAATCCACACCCACACCAGCACCCACACCCCCACCCACACCATCACCCACACCCACACCCACACCAGCACCCACACCCACACCAGCACCCGCACCCACACCCGCACCCACACACACACCAGCTCCCACAACCACACCAACACCCACACCCGCACCGACACCCAGACCAGTACCCACACCCACACCAGCACCCACACCCACACCCACACCCACACCAGCACCCACACCCACACCCACACCAACACCAACACCCACACCAACACCCACTCCCGCACCCACACCAGCACCCACACCCACACCAGCACCCGCACCCACACCCGCACCCACACCCACACCTACAACGCACCCACACCAGCACCCACACACACACCAGCACCCGCACCCACACCCGCACCCACACCCACACCTACAACGCACCCACACCAGCACCCACACACACACCCACACCAGCACCCACACCCACACCCACATCCAAACCCACACCAGCACCCACACCCACACCAGCACCCACAACCACACCCACACCAACACCAGCCCCCACACCAACACCAACACCCGCACCCACACCCAAATCAACACCCGAAACCACAACAACACAAACACCCACACCCACACCAGTCACCACACCCACACCAGAACCCACACCCACAACAACATCCACACCCGCGCCCACACACCCACACCCACACCCACACCCACACCCGCACCCACACCAACACCCACACCCACACCCACACCCGCGCCCACACCCACACCCACACCAGCCCCCACACCAACACCAACACCCGCACCCACACCCAAATCAACACCTGAAACCACACCAACACCAACACCCACACCAACACCAGCACCCACACCCACACCCGCACCCACACCAACACCAGCACTAAAACCCATACCAGCACCCACACCCACACCCACAGCAGCACCCAAACCCACACCCACACCCACACCAACACCCACACCGACACCCGCACCCACACCCGCACCCACACCAGCACCCACACCCACACCAGCACCCACACCCACACCCACACCAGCCCCCACACCAACATCAACACCCGCACCCACACCCAAATCAACACCCGAAACCACACCAACACCAACACCCACACCCACACTCACACCAGCACCCACACCCACACACACACCCGCACTCACACCCCGCACCCACACCCACAAACCGCACTCACACCCACAAACCGCACACACACCTCACACCCACACACACACCCACAGACACAAACCGCACTCACATCCCACACCCACACCCACAACAGCACCCAAACCCGCACCCGCACCCACACCCGCACGCACAGCATCACCCACACCCACACCAGCACCCACACCAGCATCCACACCAGCACCCACACCCACACCAACACCCGCACCCACACTCGCACCGACACCAGCACTCACACCCACACCTACAACGCACCCTCAGCAGCTTCCACACACACACCCACACCAGCACCCACACCCACACCCACATCCAAACACACACCAGCACCCACACCCACACCTGCACGCACACCCACACCCACACCCACACCAGCCCCCACACCAACACCGACACCCGCACCTACACCCAAATCAACACCCGAAACCACACCAACACCAACACACACCCACACCAGCACCCACACCCACACCAGAAACCACACCCACACCAACATCCAAACCCTCACCGACACCCGCACCCACACCCGTGCCCACACCCGCACCCACACCCACACCCGCACCCACACCCACACCCGCGCCCACACCCGCACCCACACCAGCACCCACACCAACACCAACACCAACACCCGCACCCACACCCAAATCATCACCCGAAACCACAACAACACCAAAACCCACACCCACACCAGCAACCACACCCACACCAGCACCCACACCCGCATCCACACCCACACCTACAATGCACCCTCACCAGCACCCACACACACACCCACACCAGCACCCACACCCGCACCCGCACCCACACCCACAACAGCACCCACACCCGCACCCGCACTCACACCCACACCCACACACACACCAACACCCGCACCCACACCAACACCCACACCCACACCAGATCCCATGCCCACACCAGCACACACGCCCACACTAACACCCACACCCACACTAACTCCCACACCCAAACCAACACACGCACCCACACACATACCAGCACCCACACCCTCGCCAGCACCAAAACCCGCACCCACACCCACAACCACACCCAGAGGAACACCCACACCCACACCCGCACCAACACCCACACCCGCACCCACACCCACACCAGCACGCACACCCACACCAACACCCACACCCGCACCCACACCCACACCAGCACCCACACCCACACCAGAGCCCATACCCACACCCACATCCACACGAGCACCCACACCCACACCCGCACCCACACCCACACCAGCACCCACACCCACACCTGCACCCACACACACACCCACACCCACACCCACACCAGCACCCACAACCACACCCGCACCCACACCCGCACCCACAGCAGCACCCACACCCACAACAGCACCCACACCTACACCCACACAAACACCCACACCCAAATTAACACCAGCACCCACACCCACACCAGCACCCGCACCAACACCCACACAAGCACCCGTACCCAGAGCAGCACCCGCACCCACACCAGATCCCTCATCCGCACCAGCACCCGCATCCACACCCACACCAGCACCCACACCCACACCAGCACCCACACCCACACCAGCACCCACACCCACACCCACACCAACACCAACACCCACACCAACACCCACTCCTGCACCCACACCAGCACCCACACCAGCACCCACACCCACACCCAAATTAACACCAGCACCCACACCCACACCAGCACCCGCACCAACACCCACACAAGCACCCGCACCCAGAGCAGCACCCGCACCCACACCAGATCCCTCATCCGCACCAGCACCCGCATCCACACCCACACCAGCACCCACACCCACACCCGCACCCACACCCACACCAGCACCCGCACCCACACCCACACCAACACCAACACCCACACCAACACCCACTCCCGCACCCACACCAGCACCCACACCAGCACCCACACCCACACCCAAATCAACACGCGCACCAACACCCAAATCAACACCCGCACACAAACCCACAGCAGACCCACACCCACACCAGCACCCACACCCACACCCACACCAGCACCCACACCCACACCCACACCCACACCAACACCCACACCAACACCCACTCCCGCACCCACACCAGCACCCACACCAGCACCCATACCCACACCCAAATCAACACGCGCACCAACACCCAAATCAACACCCGCACACAAACCCACAGCAGACCCACACCCACACCAGCACCCACACCCACACCCAAACCCACACCAGCACCCAAATCCACACCCACACCAGCACCCACACCCCCACCCACACCATCACCCACACCCACACCCACACCAGCACCCACACCCACACCAGCACCCGCACCCACACCCGCACCCACACACACACCAGCTCCCACAACCACACCAACACCCACACCCGCACCGACACCCAGACCAGTACCCACACCCACACCAGCACCCACACCCACACCCACACCCACACCAGCACCCACACCCACACCCACACCAACACCAACACCCACACCAACACCCACTCCCGCACCCACACCAGCACCCACACCAGCACCCACACCCACACCCAAATCAACACGCGCACCAACACCCAAATCAACACCCGCACACAAACCCACAGCAGACCCACACCCACACCAGCACCCACACCCACACCCACACCAGCACCCACACCCACACCAACACCCACTCCCGCACCCACACCAGCACCCACACCAGCACCCACACCCACACCCAAATCAACACGCGCACCAACACCCAAATCAACACCCGCAAACAAACCCACAGCAGACCCACACCCACACCAGCACCCACACCCACACCCACACCCACACCAGCACCCAAATCCACACCCACACCAGCACCCACACCCCCACCCACACCATCACCCACACCCACACCCACACCAGCTCCCACAACCACACCAACACCCACACCCGCACCGACACCCAGACCAGCACCCACACCCACACCAGCGCCCACACCCGCACCCACATCCACACGAGCACCCAGACCGACACCCGCACCCACACCCAAATCCACACCCACACTCACACCAGCACCCACACCCACACACACCCCCGCACTCACACCCCACACCCACAGCCACAAACCGCACTCACACCCACAAACCGCACTCACACCCCACACCCCACACCCACACACACACCCACACACACAAACCGCACTCACACCCCACATCCACACCCACAACAGCACCCAAACCCGCACCCGCACCCACACCCGCACCCACAGCAGCACCCACACCCACAACAGCACCCACACCAGCATCCACACCAGCACACACACCCACACCAGCACCCGCACCCACACCCGCACCCACACCCGCACCCTCATCGACACCTACAACGCACCCACACCAGCACCCACACCCACAACAGCACCCACACCAGCATCCACACCAGCACACACACCCACACCAGCACCCGCACCCACACCCGCACCCACACCCTCACCCTCATCGACACCTACAACGCACCCACACCAGCACCCACAACCACACCAGCGCCCACACCCGCACCCACATCCACACGAGCACCCACACCCACACCCGCACCCACACCCACACCAGCACCCGCACCCACACCCACATCCACACCCACACTCACACCAGCACCCACACCCACACACACACCCGCACTCACACCCCGCACCCACACCCACAAACCGCACTCACACCCACAAAACGCACTCACACCCCACACCCACACACACACCCAAACACACAAACCGCACTCACACCCCACACCCGCACCCACAACAGCACCCAAACCCGCACCTGCACCAACACCCGCACCCACAGCAGCACCCACACCCACACCCGCGCCCACACCCGCACCCACACCAGCACTCACACCAACACCAACACCCGCACCCACACCCAAATCATCACCCGAAACCACACCAACACCAACACCCACACCCACACCAGCACCCGCACCCACACCCGCACCCACACCCGCACCCACACCCACACCCACATCCACACCCACACCTACACCAGCACCCGCACCCACACCCACATCCACACCCACACTCACACCAGCATCCACACCCACACACACACCCGCACTCACACCCCGCACCCACACCCACAAACCGCACTCACACCCACAAACCGCACTCACACCCCACACCCCACACCCACACACACACCCACACGCACAAACCGCACTCACACCCCACACCCACACCCACAACAGCAGCCAAACCCGCACCCGCGCCCGCACCCGCACCCACACCAGCACCCACACCCACAACAGCACCCACACCAGCATCCACACCAGCACCCACACCCACACCAGCACCCGCACCCACACCCGCACCCACACCCACACCTACAACGCACCCACACCAGCACCCACACACACACCAGCACCCGCACCCACACCCGCACCCACACCCACACCTACAACGCACCCACACCAGCACCCACACACACACCCACACCAGCACCCACACCCACACCCACATCCAAACCCACACCAGCACCCACACCCACACCAGCACCCACAACCACACCCACACCAACACCAGCCCCCACACCAACACCAACACCCGCACCCACACCCAAATCAACACCCGAAACCACAACAACACAAACACCCACACCCACACCAGTCACCACACCCACACCAGAACCCACACCCACAACAACATCCACACCCACACCCACACCCGCGCCCACACACCCACACCCACACCCACACCCACACCCGCACCCACACCAACACCCACACCCACACCCACACCCGCGCCCACACCCACACCCACACCAGCCCCCACACCAACACCAACACCCGCACCCACACCCAAATCAACACCTGAAACCACACCAACACCAACACCCACACCAACACCAGCACCCACACCCACACCCGCACCCACACCAACACCAGCACTAAAACCCATACCAGCACCCACACCCACACCCACAGCAGCACCCAAACCCACACCCACACCCACACCAACACCCACACCGACACCCGCACCCACACCCGCACCCACACCAGCACCCACACCCACACCAGCACCCACACCCACACCCACACCAGCCCCCACACCAACATCAACACCCGCACCCACACCCAAATCAACACCCGAAACCACACCAACACCAACACCCACACCCACACTCACACCAGCACCCACACCCACACACACACCCGCACTCACACCCCGCACCCACACCCACAAACCGCACTCACACCCACAAACCGCACACACACCTCACACCCACACACACACCCACAGACACAAACCGCACTCACATCCCACACCCACACCCACAACAGCACCCAAACCCGCACCCGCACCCACACCCGCACGCACAGCATCACCCACACCCACACCAGCACCCACACCAGCATCCACACCAGCACCCACACCCACACCAACACCCGCACCCACACTCGCACCGACACCAGCACTCACACCCACACCTACAACGCACCCTCAGCAGCTTCCACACACACACCCACACCAGCACCCACACCCACACCCACATCCAAACACACACCAGCACCCACACCCACACCTGCACGCACACCCACACCCACACCCACACCAGCCCCCACACCAACACCGACACCCGCACCTACACCCAAATCAACACCCGAAACCACACCAACACCAACACACACCCACACCAGCACCCACACCCACACCAGAAACCACACCCACACCAACATCCAAACCCTCACCGACACCCGCACCCACACCCGTGCCCACACCCGCACCCACACCCACACCCGCACCCACACCCACACCCGCGCCCACACCCGCACCCACACCAGCACCCACACCAACACCAACACCAACACCCGCACCCACACCCAAATCAACACCCGAAACCACACCAACACCAACACACACCCACACCAGCACCCACACCCACACCAGAAACCACACCCACACCAACATCCAAACCCTCACCCACACCCGCACCCACACCTGCGCCCACACCTGCACCCACACCCACACCCACACCCACACCCACACCAAACCAGCACCAAAATCCATACCAGCACCCACACCCACACCCACAGCAGCACCCACACCCACACCCACACCCACACCAGCACCCACACCCGCACCACACGCACACCCACACCCACACCAACACCAACACCAAAACCCATACCAGCACCCGCACCCACACCCACAGCAGCACCCACACCAAAATCCACACCCACACACACACACACACCAACACACACACCCGCACCCACACCCCCACCCACAACCGCACCCACACCCGCACCCACACCAGCACACACGCACACACTCACACACACACATACACACACACACACACACACACACACACACACAACCACACCCACACCAGCACCCACACACCCACACCCATACCCACACACACACCCGCACTCACACCCCACACCCACACCCACAAACCGCACTCACACCCCACACCCCACACCCACACACACACCCACACACACAAACCGCACTCACAGCCCACACCCACAAACCGCTCCCACACCCACACCCGCACCCACACCAGCACCCACACCCACACCGGCACCCACACCAGCATCCACACCAGCACCCACACCCACACCAGCACCCGCACCCACACCCGCACCCACACCCGCACCCACACCCACACCTACAACGCATCCACACCAGCACCCATCCGCACACCAGCGCCCACACCCGCACCCACATCCACACGAGCACCCACACCCACACCCGCACCCACACCCACACCCACATCCACACCCACACCTACACCAGCACCCGCACCCACACCCACATCCACACCCACACTCACACCAGCACCCACACCCACACACAAACCCGCACTCACACCCCGCACTCACACCCACAAACCGCACTCACACCCCACACCCTACACCCACACACACACCCACACACACAAACCGCTCTCATACCCCACACCCACACCCACAACAGCACCCAAACCCACACCCGCACCCACACCCGCACCCACACCACCACCCACACCCACACCCGCACACACACCAGCATCCACACCAGCACCCACAGCCACACCAGCACCCGCACCCACACCAGCACCCACACCCGCATCCACACCCACACCTACAATGCACCCTCACCAGCACCCACACACACACCCACACCAGCACCCACACCCGCACCCGCACCCACACCCACAACAGCACCCACACCCGCACCCGCACTCACACCCACACCCACACACACACCAACACCCGCACCCACACCAACACCCACACCCACACCAGATCCCATGCCCACACCAGCACACACGCCCACACTAACACCCACACCCACACTAACTCCCACACCCAAACCAACACACGCACCCACACACATACCAGCACCCACACCCTCGCCAGCACCAAAACCCGCACCCACACCCACAACCACACCCAGAGGAACACCCACACCCACACCCGCACCAACACCCACACCCGCACCCACACCCACACCAGCACGCACACCCACACCAACACCCACACCCGCACCCACACCCACACCAGCACCCACACCCACACCAGAGCCCATACCCACACCCACATCCACACGAGCACCCACACCCACACCCGCACCCACACCCACACCAGCACCCACACCCACACCTGCACCCACACACACACCCACACCCACACCCACACCAGCACCCACAACCACACCCGCACCCACACCCGCACCCACAGCAGCACCCACACCCACAACAGCACCCACACCTACACCCACACAAACACCCACACCCAAATTAACACCAGCACCCACACCCACACCAGCACCCGCACCAACACCCACACAAGCACCCGTACCCAGAGCAGCACCCGCACCCACACCAGATCCCTCATCCGCACCAGCACCCGCATCCACACCCACACCAGCACCCACACCCACACCCGCACCCACACCCACACCAGCACCCACACCCACACCCACACCAACACCAACACCCACACCAACACCCACTCCTGCACCCACACCAGCACCCACACCAGCACCCACACCCACACCCAAATTAACACCAGCACCCACACCCACACCAGCACCCGCACCAACACCCACACAAGCACCCGCACCCAGAGCAGCACCCGCACCCACACCAGATCCCTCATCCGCACCAGCACCCGCATCCACACCCACACCAGCACCCACACCCACACCAGCACCCACACCCACACCAGCACCCGCACCCACACCCACACCAACACCAACACCCACACCAACACCCACTCCCGCACCCACACCAGCACCCACACCAGCACCCACACCCACACCCAAATCAACACGCGCACCAACACCCAAATCAACACCCGCACACAAACCCACAGCAGCCCCACACCCACACCAGCACCCACACCCACACCCACACCAGCACCCACACCCACACCCACACCCACACCAACACCCACACCAACACCCACTCCCGCACCCACACCAGCACCCACACCAGCACCCACACCCACACCCAAATCAACACGCGCACCAACACCCAAATCAACACCCGCACACAAACCCACAGCAGACCCACACCCACACCAGCACCCACACCCACACCCACACCCACACCAGCACCCAAATCCACACCCACACCAGCACCCACACCCCCACCCACACCATCACCCACACCCACACCCACACCAGCACCCACACCCACACCAGCACCCGCACCCACACCCGCACCCACACACACACCAGCTCCCACAACCACACCAACACCCACACCCGCACCGACACCCAGACCAGTACCCACACCCACACCAGCACCCACACCCACACCCACACCCACACCCACACCAGCACCCACACCCACACCCACACCAACACCAACACCCACACCAACACCCACTCCCGCACCCACACCAGCACCCACACCAGCACCCACACCCACACCCAAATCAACACGCGCACCAACACCCAAATCAACACCCGCACACAAACCCACAGCAGACCCACACCCACACCAGCACCCACACCCACACCCACACCCACACCAGCACCCAAATCCACACCCACACCAGCACCCACACCCCCACCCACACCATCACCCACACCCACACCCACACCAGCACCCACACCCACACCAGCACCCGCACCCACACCCGCACCCACACACACACCAGCTCCCACAACCACACCAACACCCACACCCGCACCGACACCCAGACCAGTACCCACACCCACACCAGCGCCCACACCCGCACCCACATCCACACGAGCACCCAGACCGACACCCGCACCCACAGCCAATCCAGCCCCCGCACCCACACCCAAATCCACACCCACACTCACACCAGCACCCACACCCACACACACCCCCGCACTCACACCCCACACCCACAGCCACAAACCGCACTCACACCCACAAACCGCACTCACACCCCACACCCCACACCCACACACACACCCACACACACAAACCGCACTCACACCCCACATCCACACCCACAACAGCACCCAAACCCGCACCCGCACCCACACCCGCACCCACAGCAGCACCCACACCCACAACAGCACCCACACCAGCACACACACCCACACCAGCACCCGCACCCACACCCGCACCCACACCCGCACCCTCATCGACACCTACAACGCACCCACACCAGCACCCACACCCACAACAGCACCCACACCAGCATCCACACCAGCACACACACCCACACCAGCACCCGCACCCACACCCGCACCCACACCCTCACCCTCATCGACACCTACAACGCACCCACACCAGCACCCACAACCACACCAGCGCCCACACCCGCACCCACATCCACACGAGCACCCACACCCACACCCGCACCCACACCCACACCAGCACCCGCACCCACACCCACATCCACACCCACACTCACACCAGCACCCACACCCACACACACCCGCACTCACACCCCGCACCCACACCCACAAACCGCACTCACACCCACAAAACGCACTCACACCCCACACCCACACACACACCCAAACACACAAACCGCACTCACACCCCACACCCACACCCACAACAGCACCCAAACCCGCACCTGCACCAACACCCGCACCCACAGCAGCACCCACACCCACACCCGCGCCCACACCCGCACCCACACCAGCACTCACACCAACACCAACACCCGCACCCACACCCAAATCATCACCCGAAACCACACCAACACCAACACCCACACCCACACCAGCACCCGCACCCACACCCGCACCCACACCCGCACCCACACCCACACCCACATCCACACCCACACCTACACCAGCACCCGCACCCACACCCACATCCACACCCACACTCACACCAGCATCCACACCCACACACACACCCGCACTCACACCCCGCACCCACACCCACAAACCACGCTCACACCCCACACCCCACACCCACACACACACCCACACGCACAAACCGCACTCACACCCCACACCCACACCCACAACAGCAGCCAAACCCGCACCCGCGCCCGCACCCGCACCCACACCAGCACCCACACCCACAACAGCACCCACACCAGCATCCACACCAGCACCCACACCCACACCAGCACCCGCACCCACACCCGCACCCACACCCACACCTACAACGCACCCACACCAGCACCCACACACACACCCACACCAGCACCCACACCCACACCCACATCCAAACCCACACCAGCACCCACACCCACACCAGCACCCACAACCACACCCACACCAACACCAGCCCCCACACCAACACCAACACCCGCACCCACACCCAAATCAACACCCGAAACCACAACAACACAAACACCCACACCCACACCAGTCACCACACCCACACCAGAACCCACACCCACAACAACATCCACACCCACACCCACACCCACACCCACACCCGCGCCCACACACCCACACCCACACCCACACCCACACCCGCACCCACACCAACACCCACACCCACACCCACACCCGCGCCCACACCCACACCCACACCAGCACCCACACCAACACCAACACCCGCACCCACACCCAAATCAACACCCAAAACCACACCAACACCAACACCCACACCAACACCAGCACCCACACCCACACCCGCACCCACACCAACACCAGCACTAAAACCCATACCAGCACCCACACCCACACCCACAGCAGCATCCAAACCCACACCCACACCCACACCAACACCCACACCGACACCCGCACCCACACCCGCACCCACACCAGCACCCACACCCACACCAGCACCCACACCCACACCCACACCAGCCCCCACACCAACATCAACACCCGCACCCACACCCAAATCAACACCCGAAACCACACCAACACCAACACCCACACCCACACCCACACCCACACACACACCCGCACTCACACCCCGCACCCACACGCACAAACCGCACTCACACCCACAAACCGCACTCACACCTCACACCCACACACACACCCACAGACACAAACCGCACTCACATCCCACACCCACACCCACAACAGCACCCAAACCCGCACCCGCACCCACACCCGCACGCACAGCATCACCCACACCCACACCAGCACCCACACCAGCATCCACACCAGCACCCACACCCACACCAGCACCCGCACCCACACTCGCACCCACACCAGCACTCACAACCACACCTACAACGCACCCTCAGCAGCTTCCACACACACACCCACACCAGCACCCACACCCACACCCACATCCAAACACACACCAGCACCCACACCCACACCCACATCAGCCCCCACACCAACACCGAAACCCGCACCCACACCCAAATCAACACCCGAAACCACACCAACACCAACACACACCCACACCAGCACCCACACCCACACCAGAAACCACACCCACACCAACATCCACACCCTCACCGACACCCGCACCCACACCCGTGCCCACACCCGCACCCACACCCACACCCGCACCCACACCCACACCCGCGCCCACACCCGCACCCACACCAGCAGCCACACCAACACCAACACCAACACCCGCACCCACACCCAAATCATCACCCGAAACCACAACAACACCAACACCCACACCCACACCAGCAACCACACCCACACCAGATCCCACACCCACACCAACATCCACACCCACACCCGCACCCACACCTGCGCCCACACCTGCACCCACACCCACACCCACACCCACACCCACACCCACACCAAACCAGCACCAAAATCCATACCAGCACCCACACCCACACCCACAGCAGCACCCACACCCACACCCACACCAGCACCCACACCCGCACCACACGCACACCCACACCCATACCAACACCAACACCAAAACCCATACCAGCACCCGCACCCACACCCACAGCAGCACCCACACCAAAATCCACACCCACACACACACACACACCAACACCCACACCCGCACCCACACCCCCACCCACAACCGCACCCACACCCGCACCCACACCAGCACACACGCACACACACTCACACACACACATACACACACACACACACACACACACACACACACAACCACACCCACACCAGCACCCAAACACGCACCCACACCAGCACCCACACCAGCACCCACACACCCACACCCATACCCACACACACACCCGCACTCACACCCCACACCCACACCCACAAACCGCACTCACACCCCACACCCCACACCCGCACACACACCCACACACACAAACCGCACCCACAAAAGCACCCACACCAGCACCGACACCCACAACAGCACCCACACCCACACCCACACCCACACCAGGACCCAAATCCACACCCGCACCAGCAGCCACACCCGCACCCACACCAGCACCCACACCCACACCGGCACCCACACCCACACCAGCACCCGCACCCACACCCACACCCACACCCACACCAGCTCCCACAACCACACCAACACCCACACCCGCACCCACACCCACACCAGCACCCACACACACACCAGCGCGCACACCCGCACCCACATCCACACGAGCACCCACACCCACACGCGCACCCACACCCACACCAGCACCCACACCCACACCAGCACCCACACCCACACACACCCCCGCACTCACACCCCGTACCCACACCCACAAACCGCACTCACACCCACAAACCTGACTCACACCCCACACCCCACACCCACACACAGAAACCGCACTCACACCCAACACCCACACCCACAACAGCACCCAAACCCGCACACGCAACCACACCCGCACCCTCACCAGCACCCACACCCACACCAGAACCCACACCAGCATCCACACCAGCACCCACACCCACACCAGCACCCGCACCCACACCCGCACCCACTCCCGCACCCACACCCACACCTACAACGCGTCCACACCAGCACCCACACCCACACCAGCGCCCACACCCGCACCCACATCCACACGAGCACCCACACCCACACCCGCACCCACACCCACACCCACATCCACACCCACACCCACACCAGCACCCGCACCCACACCCACATCCACACCCACACTCACACCAGCATCCACACCCACACACACACCCGCACTCACACCCCGCACCCACACCCACAAACCGCACTCACACCCACAAACCGCACTCACACCCCACACCCCACACCCACACACACACCCACACGCACAAACCGCACTCACACCCCACACCCACACCCACAACAGCAGCCAAACCCGCACCCGCACCCACACCCGCACCCACACCAGCACCCACACCCACACCAGCACCCACACCAGCATCCACACCAGCACCCACACCCACACCAGCACCCGCACCCACACCCGCACCCACACCCACACCTACAACGCACCCACACCAGCACCCACACACACACCCACACCAGCACCCACACCCACACCCACATCCAAACCCACACCAGCACCCACACCCACACCAGCACCCACAACCACACCCACACCCACACCAGCCCCCACACCAACACCAACACCCGCACCCACACCCAAATCAACACCCGAAACCACAACAACACAAACACCCACACCCACACCAGTCACCACACCCACACCAGAACCCACACCCACAACCACATCCACACCCACACCCACACCCACACCCACACCCACACCCGCGCCCACACACCCACACCCAGACCCACACCCACACCCGCACCCACACCAACACCCACACCCACACCCGCGCCCACACCCACACCCACACCAGCACCCACACCAACACCAACACCCGCACCCACACCCAAATCAAAACCCGAAACCACACCAACACCAACACCCACACTCACACCAGCACCCACACCCACACCAGAACGCACACCCACACCAACATCCACACCCACACCCACAACCGCTCCCACACCTGCGCCCACACCCTCACCCACATGCACACCGACACCCATAAACGCACCCACACCAACACCAGCACCAAAACCCATACCAGCGCCCATACCCACACCCACAGCAGCACCCACACCCACACCCACACCCACACCCACACCCACACCAGCACACACACCCGCACCACACGCGCACCCACACCCACACCAACACCAGCACCAAAACCCGTACCAGCACCCGCACCCACACCCACTGCAGCACCCACACCAAAATCCACACCCACACACACACAAACACCAACACCCACACCCGCACCCACACCCACACCCACAACCGCACCCACACCCGCACCCACACCAGCACACACGCACACACACTCACACACACACATACACACACACACACACAACCACACCCACACCAGCACCCACACACGCACCCACACACCCACACCTATACCCACTCACACACCCGCACTCACACCTCACACCCACACCCACAAACCGCACTCACAACCCACACCCCACACCCACACACACACCCACAAACACAAACCGCACTCACACCCCACACCCACAAACCGCTCGCACACCCACAAACCGCACCCACAAAAGCACCCACACCAGCACCGACACCCACACCAGCACTCACACCCACACCCACACCCACACCAGCACCCAAATCCACACCCACACCAGCACCCACACCCCCACCCACACCAGCACCCACACCCACACCCACACCAGCACCCACACCCACACCAGCACTCACACCCACACCCGCACCCACACCCACACCAGCTCCCACAACCACACCAACACCCACACCCGCACCCACACCCACACCAGCACCCACACCCACACCAGCGCGCACACCCGCACCCACATCCACACGAGCACCCACACCCACACCCACACTCACACCCACACCTGCACCCACACTCACACCCACATCCACACCCACACTCACACCAGCACCCACACCCACACACACCCCGGCACTCACACCCCGCACCCACACATACAAACCGCACTCACACCCACAAACCGCACTCACACCCCACACCCCACACCCACACACACAAACCGCACTCACACCCCACACTCACACCCACAACAGCACCCAAACCCGCACCCGCAACCACACCCGCACCCACCCCAGCACCCACACCCACACCAGCACCCACACCAGCATTCACACCAGCACCCACACCCACACCAGCGCCCGCACCAACACCCGCACCCACAGCAGCACCCACACCCACACCTACAATGCATCCACACCAGCACCCACACCCACACCAGCGCCCACACCCGCACCCACATCCACACGAGCACCCACACCCACACCCGCACCCACACCCACATCCACACCCACACCCACACCAGCACCCGCACCCACACCCACACTCACACCAGCACCCACACCCACACACACACCCGCACTCACACCCCGCACCCACACCCACAAACCGCACTCACCCCCACAAACCGCACTCACACCCCACACCCCACACCCCACACACACACCCACACACACAAACCGCACTCACACCCCACACCCACACCCACAACAGCACCCAAACCCTCACCCGCACCCACACCCGCACCCACACCAGCACCCACACCCACAACAGCACCCACACCAGCATCCACACCAGCACCCACACCCAAATCAACACCCGAAACCACACCAACACCAACACCCACACCCACACCAGCACCCACACCCACACCAGAACCCACACACCCACCAACATCCACACCCACACCCACACCCGCACCCACACCTGCGCCCACACCCTCACCCACACCCACACCCACACCCATACCCGCACCCACACCAACACCAGCACCAAAACCCATACCAGCACCCACACACGCACCCACAGCAGCACCCACACCCACACCCACACCAGAACCCACACCCACACCAACACCCACACCCACACCCACACCCGCACCCACACCCGCACCCACACCCGCACCCAAACCAACACCAGCACCAAAACCCGTACCAGCACCCGCACCCACACCCACAGCAGCACCCACACCAAAATCCACACCCACACTCAAACACACACCAACACCCACACCCGCACCCACACCCACACCCACAACCGCACCCACACCCGCACCCACACCAGCACACACGCACACACACTCACACACACATACACACACACACACACAACCACACCCACACCAGCACCCACACATGCACCCACACTGCCACACCCA
Source organism: Isurus oxyrinchus (assembly GCA_026770705.1). Lineage (NCBI taxonomy): Eukaryota > Metazoa > Chordata > Chondrichthyes > Lamniformes > Lamnidae > Isurus > Isurus oxyrinchus. Next base: position 66,068,797 of record JANJGN010000012.1, on the reverse strand, counting down.
CACCCGCACTCACACCCCACACCCACACCCACAAACCGCACTCACACCCCACACCCCACACCCACACACACACCCACACACACAAACCGCACTCACAGCCCACACCCACAAACCACTCCCACACCCACAAACCGCACCCACAAAAGCACCCACACCCACACCTACAACGCATCCACACCAGCACCCACACCCACACCAGCGCCCACACCCGCACCCACATCCACACGAGCACCCACACCCACACCCGCACCCACACCCACACCCACATCCACACCCACACCCACACCAGCACCCGCACCCACACCCACACTCACACCAGCACCCACACCCACACACACACCCGCACTCACACCCCGCACTCACACCCACAAACCGCACTCACACCCCACACCCCACACCCACACACACACCCACACACACAAACCGCACTCACACCCCACACCCACACCCACAACAGCACCCAAACCCGCACCCGCACCCACACCCGCACCCACACCAGCACCCACACCCACACCAGCACCCACACCAGCATCCACACGAGCACCCACACCCACACAAGCACCCGCACCCACACCAGCACCCACACCCACACCCACACCTACAACGCACCCACACCCGCACCCACACCAGCACCCACACCCACACCAGCACCCACACCAGCATCCACACCAGCACCCACACCCACACCAGCACCCGCACCCACACCTGCACCCACACCCACACCTACAACGCACCCACACCAGCACCCACACACACACCCACACCATCACCCACACCCACACCCACATCCAAACCCACACCAGCACCCACACCCACACCAGCACCCACAACCACACCCACACCCACACCAGCCCCCACACCAACACCAACACCCGCACCCACACCCAAATCAACACCCGAAACCACAACAACACAAACACCCACACCCACACCAGTCACCACACCCACACCAGAACCCACACCCACAACAACATCCACACCCACACCCACACCCACACCCGCGCCCACACACCCACACCCACACCCACACCCACACCCGCACCCACACCAACACCCACACCCACACCCACACCAGCGCCCACACCCACACCCACACCAGCACCCACACCAACACCAACACCCGCACCCACACCCAAATCAAAACCCGAAACCACACCAACACCGACACCCACACTCACACCAGCACCCACACCCACACCAGAACGCACACCCACACCAACATCCACACCCACACCCACACCCGCTCCCACACCTGCGCCCACACCCTCACCCACACGCACACCGACACCCATAAACGCACCCACACCAACACCTGCACCAAAACCCATACCAGCACCCACACCCACACCCACAGCAGCACCCACACCCACACCCACACCAACACCCACACCCACACCCACACCCACACCAGCACCCACACCCGCACCACACGCGCACCCACACCCACACCAACACCAGCACCAAAACCCATACCAGCACCCGCACCCACACCCACAGCAGCACCCACACCAAAATCCACACCCACACACACACAAACACCAACACCCACACCCGCACCCACACCCACACCCACAACCGCACCCACACCCGCACGCACACCAGCACACACGCACACACACTCACACACACACATACACACACACACACACAACCACACCCACACCAGCACCCACACACGCACCCACACATCCACACCTATACCCACTCACACACCCGCACTCACACCTCACACCCACACCCACAAACCGCACTCACAACCCACACCCCACACCCACTCACAGACCCACACACACAAACCGCACTCACTCCCCACACCCACAAACCGCTCGCACACCCACAAACCGCACCCACAAAAGCACCCACACCAGCACCGACACCCACACCAGCACTCACACCCACACCCACACCCACACCAGCACCCAAATCCACACCCACACCAGCACCCACACCCCCACCCTCACCAGCACCCACACCAACACCAGCACCCACACCCACACCAGCACTCACACCCACACCCGCACCCACACCCACACCAGCTCCCACAACCACACCAACACCCACACCCGCACCCACACCCACACCAGCACCCACACCCACACCAGCGCGCACACCCGCACCCACATCCACACGAGCACCCACACCCACACCCGCACTCACACCCACACCTGCACCCACACCCACACCCACATCCACACCCACACTCACACCAGCACCCACACCCACACACACCATGGCACTCACACCCACAAACCGCACTCACACCCCACACCCCACACCCACAACAGCACCCAAACCCGCACCCGCAACCACACCCGCACCCACCCCAGCACCCACACCCACACCAGCACCCACACCAGCATCCACACCAGCACCCACACCCACACCAGCGCCCGCACCAACACCCGCACCCACAGCAGCACCCACACCCACAACTACAATGCATCCACACCAGCACCCACACCCACACCAGCGCCCACACCCGCACCCACATCCACACGAGCACCCACACCCACACCAGCACCCACACCCACACACACACCCGCACTCACACCCCGCACCCACACCCACAAACCGCACTCACACCCACAAACCGCACTCACACCCCACACCCCACACCCACACACACACCCACACACACAAACCGCACTCACACCCCACACCCACACCCACAACAGCACCCAAACCCGCACCCGCACCCACAGCCGCACCCACACCAGCACCCACACCCACACCAGCACCCACACCAGCATCCACACCAGCACCCACACCCACACCAGCACCCGCACCCACACCAGCACCCACACCCGCACCCACACCCACACCTACAACGCACCCACACCAGCACCCACACATACACCCACACCAGCACCCACACCCACACCCACACCCAAACCCACACCCAAACCCACACCCACACCAGCACCCACACCCACACCCACACCAGCCCCCACACCAACACCACCACCCGCACCCACACCCAAATCAACACCCGAAACCACAACAACACAAACACCCACACCCACACCAGCACCCACACCCACACCAGAACCCACACCCACAACAACATCCACACCCACACCCACGCCCGCACCCACACCCGCGCCCACACCTGCACCCACACCCACACCTGGACCCACACCAACACCCACACCCACACCCACACCCGCGCCAACACCCGCACCCACACCAGCACCCACACCAAAACCAACACCAGCACCCACACCCAAATCAACACCCGAAAACACACCAACACCAACACCCACACCCACACCAGCACCCACACCCACACCAGAACCCACACACCCACCAACATCCACACCCACACCCACACCCGCACCCACACCTGCGCCCACACCCTCACCCACACCCACACCCACACCCATACCCGCACCCACACCAACACCAGCACCAAAACCCATACCAGCACCCACACACGCACCCACAGCAGCACCCACACCAACACCCACACCCACACCCACACCAGCACCCACACCTGCACCACACGCACACCCACACCCACACCAACACCAGCACCAAAACCCGTACCAGCACCCGCACCCACACCCACAGCAGCACCCACACCAAAATCCACACCCACACACAAACACACACCAACACCCACACCCGCACCCACACCCACACCCACAACCGCACCCACACCCGCACCCACACCAGCACACACGCACACACACTCACACACACACATACACACAGACACACACAACAACACCCACACCAGCACCCACACATGCACCCACACACCCACACCCACACCTGCACTCACACCCCTCACCCACACCCACAAACCGCACTCACACCCCACACCCCACACCCACACACACACCCACACACACAAACCGCACTCACAGCCCACACCCACAAACCACTCCCACACCCACAAACCGCACCCACAAAAGCACCCACACCCACACCTACAACACATCCACACCAGCACCCACACCCACACCAGCGCCCACACCCGCACCCACATCCACACGAGCACCCACACCCACACCCGCACCCACACCCGCACCCACATCCACACCCACACCCACACCAGCACCCGCACCCACACCCACACTCACACCAGCACCCACACCCACACACACACCCGCACTCACACCCCGCACTCACACCCACAAACCGCACTCACACCCACAAACCGCACTCACACCCCACACCCCACACTCACACACACACCCACACACACAAACCGCACTCACACCCCACACCCACACCCACAACAGCACCCAAACCCGCACCCGCACCCACACCCGCACCCACACCAGCACCCACACCCACACCAGCACCCACACCAGCATCCACACCAGCACCCACACCCACACCAGCACCCGCACCCACACCAGCACCCACACCCGCACCCACACCCACACCTACAACGCACCCACACCAGCACCCACACCCACACCCACACCCGCACCCACACCTGCGCCCACACCCTCACCCACACCCACACCCACACCCATACCCGCACCCACACCAACACCAGCACCAAAACCCATACCAGCACCCACACCCACACCCACAGCAGCACCCACACCCACACCCACACCAGCACCCACACCCGCACCACACGCACACCCACACCCACACCAACACCAGCACCAAAACCCGTACTAGCATCCGCACCCACACCCACAGCAGCACCCACACCAAATTCCACACCCACACACAAACACACACCAACACCCACACCCGCACCCACACCCACACCCACAACCGCACCCACACCCGCACCCACACCAGCACACACGCACACACACTCACACACACACATGCACACACACACACACACACACACACAACCACACCCACACCAGCACCCACACATGCACCCACACACCCACACCCACACCCGCACTCACACCCCACACCCACACCCACAAACCGCACTCACACCCCACACCCCACACCCACACACACACCCACACACACAAACCGCACTCACAGCCCACACCCACAAACCACTCCCACACCCACAAACCGCACCCACAAAAGCACCCACACCAGCACCGACACCCACACCAGCACCCACACCCATATCAACACCCGCACCCACACCAACACCCACACCCACACCAGACCCACACCCACACCAGCACCCACACCCCCACACACACCCACACCCACACACGCACCCACACCCACACCAGCACCCACACCCACACCAGCACCCACACCCACACCAACACACGCACCCACACCCAAATCAACACCCGCACCCACACCAACACCAATACCCACACCCACACCCACACCAGCACCCACACCCACACCAGAACCCACACCCACACCAACACCCACACCCACACCCACACCCGCACCCACACCCGCACCCACACCCGCACCCAAACCAACACCAGCACCAAAACCCATACCAGCACCCGCACCCACACCCACAGCAGCACCCACACCCACACACACACCAACACCCACACCCACACCCACATCAAAACTCACACCCACACCCACAACCACACCCGCACGCAAACCCGCACCCACACCCACACCCGAAGCAAAACCCATACCAGCACCCGCACCCACACCCACATCAGCACCCACACCCACACCAGCACCCACACCCACACCTGCTCCCACACCGACACCCACAACCGAACTCACCCCTTCACCCACACCCGCAAACACGCACACACACACACACACACACAAGCGCACCCACACACACCCACACACGACCCACACACCCACACCCACATCCACACACACAATCGCACAAGCACCCACACACGCATCCACACCCACACCAACACCCGCACCCACACCCAAAGCAGCACTCACACCCACACACGCACCCACACTCACACCAACTCCCACACTCACACCAACACCCACACCAGCACCCACACCAACACTCACACCCACACGCACACCAGCACCCACACCCGCACCCGCACCCACACCCACAACAGCACCCACACCCGCACCCGCACTCACACCCACACCCACACACACACCAACACCCGCACCCACACCAGCACCCACACCCACACCTGCACCCACACACACACCCACAGCAGCACCCACACCCACACCAACACCCACACCCACACCCACACCCACACCAGCACCCACACCCGCACCACACGCACTCCAGCACCCACACCAACACCAGCACCAAAACCCATACCAGCACCTGCACCCACACCCACAGCAGCACCCACACCAAAATCCACACCCACACACACACACACACCAACACCCACACCCGCACCCACACCCACACCCACAACCGCACCCACACCCGCACCCACACCAGCACACACGCACACACACTCACACACACACATACACGCACACACACACACACACACACACACAACCACACCCACACCAGCACCCAAACACGCACCCACACACCCACACCCACATCCGCACTCACACCCCACACCCACACCCACAAACTGCACTCACACCCCACACCCCACACCCACACACACACCCACACACACAAACCGCACTCACAGCCCACACCCACAAACAGCTCCCACACCCACAAACCGCACCCACAAAAGCACCCACACCAGCACCGACACCCACACCAGCACCCACACCCAAATCAACACCCGCACCCACACCAACACACACACCCACACCAGACCCACACCCACACCAGCACCCACACCCCCACACTCACCCACACCCACACACGCACCCACACCCACACCAGCACCCACACCCACACCAGCACCCACACCCACACCCAAATCAACACCCGCACCTACACCAACACCAATACCCACACCCACACCCACACCAGCACCCACACCCACACCAGAACCCACACCCACACCAACACCCACACCCACACCCACACCCGCACCCACACCCGCACCCACACCCGCACCCAAACCAACACCAGCACCAAAACCCATAACAGCACCCGCACCAACACCCACAGCAGCAGCCACACCCACACCAACACCCACACCCACACCCACACCCACACCTGCACCCACACTAACACCAGCACCAAAACCCATACCAGCACCCACACCCACACCCACAGCAGCACCCACACCCACACCCAAACCAACAACCACACCCACAGCCACACCCGCACCCACACCCACGCCAGCACCCAAATCCACACCCACACCAGCACGCACACCCCCACCCACACCAGTACCCACACCCACACCCAAACCAGCACCCACACCCACAGCAGCACCCGCACCCACACCTGCACCCACACCCACACCAGCTCCCACAACCACACCAACACCCACACCCGCACCCACAACCACACCAGCATCCACACCCACACCAGCGCCCACACCCGCACCCACATCCACACGAGCACCCACACCCACACCCGCACCCACACCCACACCAGCACCCTCACCCACACCCACATCCACACCCACACTCACACCAGAACCCACACCCACACACACACCCGCACTCACACCCCGCACCCACACCCACAAACCGCACTCACACCCACAAACCGCACTCACACCCCACACCCCACACCCACACACACACCCACACCCACACCAACACCAGCACCAAAACCCATACCAGCACCCGCACCCACACCCACAGCAGCACCCACACCAAAATCCACACCCACACACACACACACACCAACACCCACACACGCACCCACACCCACACCCACAACCGCACCCACACCTGCACCCACACCAGCACACACGCACACACACTCACACACACACATACACACACACACACACACACACAACCACACCCACACCAGCACCCAAATACGCACCCACACACCCACACCCACACCCACACTCACACCCCACACCCACACCCACAAACTGCACTCACACCCCACACCCCACACCCACACACACACCCACACACACAAACCGCACTCACAAAAGCACCCACACCAGCACCGACACCCACACCAGCACCCACACCCAAATCAACACCCGCACCCACACCAACACCCACACCCACACCAGACCCACACCCACACCAGCACCCACACCCCCACACTCACCTACACCCACACACGCACCCACACCCACACCCAAATCAACACCCACCCCCACACCCACACCCACACGAACACCCACACCCACACCCACACCCACATCAGCACCCACACCCACATCCACACCCACACCAACACTCACACCTGCACCCACACCGACACCCACAACCGCACCCACCCCCGCACACACACCCGCAAACACGCACACACACACACACACACACACACACACACAACCGCACCCACATCCACACCCACACCCACACCAGCACCCGCACCCACACCCACACACACACCCAAACTCACACCCCGCACCCACACCCACAAACCGCACTCACACCCACAAACCGCACTCACACCCCACACCCCACACCCACACACACACCCACACACACAAACAGCACTCACACCCCACACCCACACCCACAACAGCACCCAAACCCGCACCCGCACCCACACCCGCACCCACACCAGCACCCACACCCACACCAGCACCCACACCAGCATCCACACCAGCACCCACACCCACACCAGCACCCGCACCCACACCAGCACCCACACCCGCACCCACACCCACACGTACAACGCACCCACACCAGCACCCACACACACACCCACACCAGCACCCACACCCACACCCAAACCCACACCAGCACCCACACCCACACCAGCACCCACACCCACACCCACACCAGGCCCCACACCAACACCACCACCCGCACCCAAACCCAAATCAACACCCGAAACCACAACAACACAAACACCCACACCCACACCAGCACCCACACCCACACCACAACCCACACCCACAACAACATCCACACCCACACTCACGCCCGCACCCACACCCACGCCCACACCTGCACCCACACCCACACCTGGACCCACACCAACACCCACACCCACACCCACACCCGCGCCAACACCCGCACCCACACCAGCACCCACACCAACACCAACACCCGCACCCACACCCAAATCAACACCCGAAACCACACCAACACCAACACCCACACCCACACCAGCACCCTCACCCACACCAGAACCCACACACCCACCAACATCCACACCCACACCCACACCCGCACCCACACCTGCGCCCACACCCTCACCCACACCCACACCCACACCCATACCCGCACCCACACCAACACCAGCACCAAAACCCATACCAGCACCCACATCACACCCACAGCAGCACCCACACCCACACCCACACCAGCACCCACACCCGCACCACACGCACACCCACACCCACACCAACACCAGCACCAAAACCCGTACCATCATCCGCACCCACACCCACAGCAGCACCCACAGCAAAATCCACACCCACACACAAACACACACCAACACCCACACCCGCACCCACACCCACACCCACAACCGCACCCACACCCGCAACCACACCAGCACACACGCACACACACTCACACACACACATACACACACACACACACACACACAACCACACCCACACCAGCACCCTCACCCACACCCACATCCACACCCACACTCACACCAGAACCCACACCCACACACACACCCGCACTCACACCCCGCACCCACACCCACAAACCGCACTCACACCCACAAACCGCACTCACACCCCACACCCCACACCCACACACAGACCCACACACACAAATCGCACTCACACCCCACACCCACACCCGCACCCATACCCGCACCCACACCAACACCAGCACCAAAACCCATACCAGCACCCACACCCACACCCACAGCAGCACCCACACCCACACCCACACCCACACCCACACCCACACCAGCACCCACACCCGCACCACACGCACACCCACACCCACACCAACACCAGCACCAAAACCCATACCAGCACCCGCACCCACACCCACAGCAGCACCCACACCAAAATCCACAACCACACATACACACACACCAACACCCACACACGCACCCACACCCACACCCACAACCGCACCCACACCTGCACCCACACCAGCACACACGCACACACACTCACACACACACATACACACACACACACACACAACCACACACACACCAGCACCCAAATACGCACCCACACACCCACACCCACAATCACACCCCACACCCACACCCACAAACTGCACTCACACCCCACACCCCACACCCACACACACACCCACACACACAAACCGCACTCACAGCCCACACCCACAAACCGCTCCCACACCCACAAACCGCACCCACAAAAGCACCCACACCAGCACCGACACCCACACCGGCACCACACCCAAATCAACACCCGCACCCACACCAACACCCACACCCACACCAGACCCACACCCACACCAGCACCCACACCCCCACACTCACCCACACCCACACACGCACCCACACCCACACCCAAATCAACACCCACCCCCACACCCACACCCACACCAGCACCCACACCCACACCAGTACCCACACCCAAATCAACACCCGCACCCACACCAACACCCACACCCACACCAGACCCACACCCACACCAGCACCCACACCCCCACACTCACCCACACCCACACACGCACCCACACCCACACCAGCACCCACACCAACACCAGCACCCACACCCACACCAGCACCCACACCAACACCCGCACCCACACCCACATCAGCACCCACACCCACATCCACACCCACACCAACACTCACACCTGCACCCACACCCACACCTGCACCCACACCGACACCCACAACCGCACCCACCCCCGCACACACACCCGCAAACACGCACACACACACACACACACACACACACACACAACCGCACCCACACACACCCACACACGACCCACACACCCACACCCACATCCACACACACAATCGCACAAGCACCCACACACGCATCCACACCCACACCAACACCCGCACCCACACCCAAAGCAGCACCCACACCAACACACGCACCCACACTCACACCAACACCCACACTCACACCAACACCCACACCAGCACCCACACCAACACTCACACCCACACGCACACCAGCACCCACACCCGCACCCGCACCCACACCCACAACAGCACCCACACCCGCACCCGCACTCACACCCACACCCACACACACAACAACACCCGCACCCAGACCAACACCCACACCCACACCAGCACCCACATCCACACCCACATCCACACGAGCACCCACACCCACACCCGCACCCACACCCACACCAGCACCCACACCCACACCAGCACCCACACACACACCCACAGCAGCACCAGCACCCACACCCGCACCACACGCACACCAGCACCCACACCAACACCAGCACCAAAACCCATACCAGCACCTGCACCCACACCCACAGCAGCACCCACACCAAAATCCACACCCACACCAGCACACACGCACACACACTCACACACACACATACACACACACACACATACACACACACACACACACAACCACACCCACACCAGCACCCAAACACGCACCCACACACCCACACCCACACCAGCACCAAAACCCATAACAGCACCCGCACCAACACCCACAGCAGCAGCCACACACACACCCACACCCACACCTGCACCCACACTAACACCAGCACCAAAACCCATACCAGCACCCACACCCACACCCACAGCAGCACCCACACCAAAATCCACACCCACACACACACACACACCAACACCCACACCCGCACCCACACCCACACCCACAACCGCACCCACACCCGCACCCACACCAGCACACACGCACACACACTCACACACACACATACACACACACACACACACACACACACACACACACAACCACACCCACACCAGCACCCAAACACGCACCCACACACCCACACCCACATCCGCAATCACACCCCACACCCACACCCACAAACTGCCCTCACACCCCACACCCCACACCCACACACACACCCACACACACAAACCGCACTCACACCCCACACCCACAAACCGCTCCCACACCCACAAACCGCACCCACAAAAGCACCCACACCAGCACCGACACCCACACCGGCACCACACCCAAATCAACACCCGCACCCACACCAACACCCACACCCACACCAGGCCCACACCCACACCAGCACCCACACCCCCACACTCACCCACACCCACACACGCACCCACACCCACACCAGCACCCACACCCACACCAGCACCCACACCCACACCCAAATCAACACCCGCACCCACACCAACACCAATACCCACACCCACACCCACACCAGCACCCACACCCACACCAGAACCCACACCCACACCAACACCCACACCCACACCCGCACCCACACCCGCACCCACACCCGCACCCAAACCAACACCAGCACCAAAACCCATAACAGCACCCGCACCCACACCCACAGCAGCAGCCACACACACACCCACACCCACACCTGCACCCACACTAACACCAGCACCAAAACCCATACCAGCACCCACACCCACACCCACAGCAGCACCCACACCCACACCAAACCAACAACCACACCCACACCCACACCCACACCCACGCCAGCACCCAAATCCACACCCACACCAGCATGCACACCCCCACCCACACCAGTACCCACACCCACACCCACACCAGCACCCACACCCACAGCACCACCCGCACCCACACCTGCACCCACACCCACACCAGCTCCCACAACCACACCAACACCCACACCCGCACCCACAACCACACCAGCACCCACACCCACACCAGCGCCCACACCCGCACCCACATCCACACGAGCACCCACACCCACACCCGCACCCACACCCACACCAGCACTCTCACCCACACCCACATCCACACCCACACTCACACCAGAACCCACACCCACACACACACCCGCACTCACACCCCGCACCCACACCCACAAACCGCACTCACACCCACAAACCGCACTCACACCCCACACCCCACACCCACACACACACCCACACGCACAAATCGCACTCACACCCCACACCCCACACCCACACACACACCCACACACACAAACCGCACTCACACCCCACACCCACATCCACAACAGCACCCAAACCCGCACCCGCACCCACACCCGCACCCACACGAGCACCCACCCCCACACCAGCACCCACACCAGCATCCACACCAGCACCCACACCCACACCAGCACCCGCACCCACACCAGCACCCACACCCGCACCCACACCCACACCTACAACGCACCCACACCAGCACCCACACACACACCCACACCAGCACCCACACCCACACCCACTCCCAAACCCACACCCAAACCCACACCCACACCAGCACCCACACCAACACCCACACCAGCCCCCACACCAACACCACCACCCGCACCCACACCCAAATCAACACCCGAAACCAGAACAACACAAACACCCACACCCACACCACAACCCACACCCACACCAACATCCAGACCCACACCCACGCCCGCACCCACACCCACGCCCACACCTGGACCCACACCAACACCCACACCCACACCAACACCCGCGCCAACACCCGCACCCACACCCAAATCAACACCCGAAACCACACCAACACCAACACCCACACCCACACCAGAACCCACACACCCACCAACATCCACACCCACACCCACACCCACACCCGCACCCAAACCAACACCAGCACCAAAACCCATAACAGCACCCGCACCCACACCCACAGCAGCAGCCACACCCACACCCACACCCACACCCACACCTGCACCCACAGTAACACCAGCACCAAAACCCATACCAGCACCCACACCCACACCCACAGCAGCACCCACACCCACACCCAAACCAACAACCACACCCACAGCCACACCCGGACCCACACCCACGCCAGCACCCAAATCCACACCCACACCAGCACGCACACCCCCACCCACACCAGTACCCACACCCACACCCACACCATCACCCACACCCACAGCAGCACCCGCACCCACACCTGCACCCACACCCACACCAGCTCCCACAACCACACCAACACCCACACCCGCACCCACAACCACACCAGCATCCACACCCACACCAGCGCCCACACCCGCACCCACATCCAAACGAGCACCCACACCCACACCCGCACCTACACCCACACCAGCACCCTCACCCACACCCACATCCACACCCACACTCACACCAGAACCCACACCCACACACACACCCGCACTCACACCCCCGCACCCACACCCACAAACCGCACTCACACCCACAAACCGCACTCACACCCCACACCCCACACCCACACACAGACCCACACACACAAATCGCACTCACACCCCACACCCACACCCGCACCCATACCCGCACCCACACCAACACCAGTACCAAAACCCATACCAGCACCCACACCCACACCCACAGCAGCACCCACACCCACACCCACACCAACACCCACACCCACTCCCACACCCACACCCACACCAGCACCCACACCCGCACCACACGCACACCCACACCCACACCAACACCAGCACCAAAACCCATACCAGCACCCGCACCCACACCCACAGCAGCACCCACACCAAAATCCACACCCACACACACACACACACCAACACCCACACACGCACCCACACCCACACCCACAACCGCACCCACACCCGCACCCACACCAGCACACACGCACACACACTCACACACACACATACACACACACACACACACACACACACAACCACACCCACACCAGCACCCAAACACGCACCCACACACCCACACCCACATCCGCACTCACACCCCACACCCACACCCACAAACTGCCCTCACACCCCACACCCCACACCCACACACACACCCACACACACAAACCGCACTCACAGCCCACACCCACAAACCGCTCCCACACCCACAAACCGCACCCACAAAAGCACCCACACCAGCACCGACACCCACACCGGCACCACACCCAAATCAACACCCGCACCCACACCAACACCCACACCCACACCAGGCCCACACCCACACCAGCACCCACACCCCCACACTCACCCACACCCACACACGCACCCACACCCACACCAGCACCCACACTCACATCAGCACCCACACCCACACCCAAATCAACACCCGCACCCACACCAGCACCAATACCCACACCCACACCCACACCAGCACCCACACCCACACCAGAACCCACACCCACACCAACACCCACACCCACACCCACACCCGCACCCACACCCGCACCCACACCCGCACCCAAACCAACACCAGCACCAAAACCCATAACAGCACCCGCACCCACACCCACAGCAGCAGCCACACACACACCCACACCCACACCTGCACCCACACTAACACCAGCACCAAAACCCATACCAGCACCCACACCCACACCCACAGCAGCACCCACACCCACACCAAACCAACAACCACACCCACACCCACACCCACACCCACGCCAGCACCCAAATCCACACCCACACCAGCACGCACACCCCCACCCACACCAGTACCCACACCCACACCCACACCAGCACCCACACCCACACCCGCACCCACAACCACACCAGCACCCACACCCACACCAGCGCCCACACCCGCACCCACATCCACACGAGCACCCACACCCACACCCGCACCCACACCCACACCAGCACTCTCACCCACACCCACATCCACACCCACACTCACACCAGAACCCACACCCACACACACACCGCACTCACACCCCGCACCCACACCCACAAACCGCACTCACACCCACAAACCGCACTCACACCCCACACCCCACACCCACACACACACCCACACACACAAACCGCACTCACACCCCACACCCACATCCACAACAGCACCCAAACCCGCACCCGCACCCACACCCGCACCCACACCAGCACCCACCCCCACACCAGCACCCACACCAGCTTCCACACCAGCACCCACACCCACACCAGCACCCGCACCCACACCAGCACCCACACCCGCACCCACACCCACACCTACAACGCACCCACACCAGCACCCACACACACACCCACACCAGCACCCACACCCACACCCACTCCCAAACCCACACCCACACCCACACCCACACCAGCCCCCACACCAACACCACCACCCGCACCCACACCCAAATCAACACCCGAAACCAGAACAACACAAACACCCACACCCACACCAGCACCCACACCCACACCAGAACCCACACCCACACCAACATCCAGACCCACACCCACGCCCACACCTGCACCCACACCCACACCTGGACCCACACCAACACCCACACCCACACCAACACCCGCGCCAACACCCGCACCCACACCAGCACCCACACCAACACCAACACCAGCACCCACACCCAAATCAACACCCGAAACCACACCAACACCAACACCCACACCCACACCAGCACCCACACCCACACCAGAACCCACACACCCACCAACATCCACACCCACACCCACACCCACACCCGCACCCACACCCGCACCCACACCCGCACCCAAACCAACACCAGCACCAAAACCCATAACAGCACCCGCACCCACACCCACAGCAGCAGCCACACCCACACCCACACCCACACCCACACCTGCACCCACAGTAACACCAGCACCAAAACCCATACCAGCACCCACACCCACACCCACAGCAGCACCCACACCCACACCCAAACCAACAACCACACCCACAGCCACACCCGGACCCACACCCACGCCAGCACCCAAATCCACACCCACACCAGCACGCACACCCCCACCCACACCAGTACCCACACCCACACCCACACCATCACCCACACCCACAGCAGCACCCGCACCCACACCTGCACCCACACCCACACCAGCTCCCACAACCACACCAACACCCACACCCGCACCCACAACCACACCAGCATCCACACCCACACCAGCGCCCACACCCGCACCCACATCCACACGAGCACCCACACCCACACCCCCACCCACACCCACACCAGCACCCTCACCCACACCCACATCCACACCCACACTCACACCAGAACCCACACCCACACACACACCCGCACTCACACCCCGCACCCACACCCACAAACCGCACTCACACCCACAAACCGCACTCACACCCCACACCCCACACCCACACCCACACCCGCACCCACACCCGCACCCATACCCGCACCCACACCAACACCAGTACCAAAACCCATACCAGCACCCACACCCACACCCACAGCAGCACCCACACCCACACCCACACCAACACCCACACCCACTCCCACACCCACACCCACACCAGCACCCACACCCGCACCACACGCACACCCACACCCACACCAACACCAGCACCAAAACCCATACCAGCACCCGCACCCACACCCACAGCAGCACCCACACCAAAATCCACACCCACACACACACACACACCAACACCCACACACGCACCCACACCCACACCCACAACCGCACCCACACCTGCACCCACACCAGCACACACGCACACACACTCACACACACACATACACACACACACACACACACACAACCACACCCACACCAGCACCCAAATACGCACCCACATACCCACACACACACCAGCACTCACACACCACACCCACACCCACAAACTGCACTCACACCCACACCCCACACCCACACACACACCCACACACACAAACCGCACTCACAGCCCACACCCACAAACCGCTCCCACACCCACAAACCGCACCCACAAAAGCACCCACACCAGCACCGACACCCACACCAGCACCGACACCCAAATCAACACCCGCACCCACACCAACACCCACACCCACACCAGACCCACACCCACACCAGCACCCACACCCCCACACTCACCCACACCCACACACGCACCCACACTCACACCAGCACCCACACCCACACCAGCACCCACACCCACACCCAAATCAACACCCGCACCCACACCAACACCAATACCCACACCCACACCCATACCAGCACCCACACCCACACCAGAACCCACACCCACACCAACACCCACACCCACACCCGCACCCACACCCACAACCACACCCGCACCCACACCCACATCAGCACCCACACCCACATCCACACCCACACCAACACTCACACCTGCACCCACACCCACACCTGCACCCACACCGACACCCACAACCGCACCCACCCCCGCACACACACCCGCAAACACGCACACACACACACACACACACACACACACAACCGCACCCACACACACCCACACCAACACCCGCACCCACACCCAAAGCAGCACCCACACCCACACACGCACCCACACTCACACCAACACCCACACTCACACCAACACCCAAACCAGCACCCACTCCAACACTCACACCCACACGCACACCAGCACCCACACCCGCACCCGCACCCACACCCACAACAGCACCCACACCCGCACCCGCACTCACACCCACACCCACACACACACCAACACCCGCACCCACACCCACACCCACACCCACACCCGCGCCCACACCCACACCAGCACCCACACCCACACCCACACCCACACACACACCCACAGCAGCACCCACACCCACACACACACCAACACCCACACCCACACCCACACCCACACCAGCACCCACACCCGAACCACACGCACACCAGCACCCACACCAACACCAGCACCAAAACCCATACCAGCACCTGCACCCACACCCACAGCAGCACCCACACCAAAATCCACACCCACACACACACACACACCAACACCCACACCCGCACCCACACCCACACCCACAACCGCACCCACACCCGCACCCACACCAGCACACACGCACACACACTCACACACACACATACACACACACACACATACACACACACACACACACACACAACCACACCCACACCAGCACCCAAACACGCACCCACACACCCACACCCACATCCGCACTCACACCCCACACCCACACACACACCCACACCCACAAACTGCCCTCACACCCCACACCCCACACCCACACACACACCCACACACACAAACCGCACTCACAGCCCACACCCACAAACCGCTCCCACACCCACAAACCGCACCCACAAAAGCACCCACACCAGTACCGACACCCACACCAGCACCCACACCCACACCAGCACCGACACCCACACCAGCACCCACACCCAAATCAACACCCACACCCACACCAGACACACACCCACACCAGACCCACACCCACACCAGCACCCACACCCCCACACTCACCCACACCCACACACGCACCCACACCCACACCAGCACCCACACCCACACCCAAATCAACACCCGCACCCACACCCACACCCAAATCAACACCCGCACCCACACCAACACCAATACCCACACCCACACCCACACCAGCACCCACACCCACACCAGAACCCACACCCACACCAACACCCACACCCACACCCACAACCGCACCCACACCCGCACCCACACCAGCACACACGCACACACACTCACACACACACATACACACACACACGCACACACATACACACACACACATACACACACACACACACACACAACCACACCCACACCAGCACCCAAACACGCACCCACACAACCACACCCACATCCGCACTCACACCCCACACCCACACCCACAAACTGCCCTCACACCCCACACCCCACACCCACACACACACCCACACACACACCACACACACAACCCGCACTCACAGCCCACACCCACAAACCGCTCCCACACCCACAAACCGCACCCACAAAAGCACCCACACCAGCACCGACACCCACACCAGTACCCACACCCAAATCAACACCCGCACCCACACCAACACCCACACCCACACCAGACCTACACCCACACCAGACCCACACCCACACCAGCACCCACACCCCCACACTCACCCACACCCACACACGCACCCACACCCACACCAGCACCCACACCCACACCAGCACCCACACCCAAATCAACACCCGCACCCACACCAACACCAATACCCACACCCACACCCACACCAGCACCCACACCCACACCAGAACCCACACCCACACCAACACCCACACCCACACCCACACCCGCACCCACACCCGCACCCACACCCGCACCCAAACCAACACCAGCACCAAAACCCATAACAGCACCCGCACCCACACCCACAGCAGCAGCCACACACACACCCACACCCACACCCACACCCACACTAACACCAGCAGCAAAACCCATACCAGCACCCGCACCCACACCCACAGCAGCACCCACACCCACACCCACACCCACACCCACACCCACACCCACGCCAGCACCCAAATCCACACCCACACCAGCACGCACACCCCCACCCACACCAGTACCCACACCCACACCCACACCAGCACCCACACCCACAGCACCACCCGCACCCACACCTGCACCCACACCCACACCAGCTCCCACAACCACACCAACACCCACACCCGCACCCACAACCACACCAGCACCCACACCCACACCAGCGCCCACACCCGCACCCACATCCACACGAGCACCCACACCCACACCCGCACCCACACCCACACAAGCACCCTCACCCACACCCACATCCACACCCACACTCACACCAGAACCCACACCCACACACACACCGCACTCACACCCCGCACCCACACCCACAAACCGCACTCACACCCACAAACCGCACTCACACCCACACCCCACACCCACACATACACCCACACACACAAACCGCACTCACACCCCACACCCACATCCACAACAGCACCCAAACACGCACCCGCACCCACACCCGCACCCACACCAGCACCCACACCCACACAACTGCACCCACACCAGCATCCACACCAGCACCCACACCCACACCAGCACCCGCACCCACACCAGCACCCACACACGCACCCACACCCACACCTACAACGCACCCACACCAGCACCCACACACACACCCACACCATCACCCACACCCACACCCACACCCAAACCCACACCCAAACCCACACCCACACCAGCACCCACACCCACACCAGCCCCCACACCAACACCACCACCCGCACCCACACCCAAATCAACACCCGAAACCACAACAACACAAACACCCACACCAACACCAGCACCCACGCCCACACCAGAACCCACACCCACAACAACATCCACACCCACACCCACGCCCGCACCCACACCCACGCCCACACCTGCACCCACACCCACACCTGGACCCACACCAACACCCACACCCACACCAACACCCGCGCCAACACCCGCACCCACACCAGCACCCACACCAACACCAACACCAGCACCCACACCCAAATCAACACCCGAAACCACACCAACACCAACACCCACACCCACACCAGCACCCACATCCACACCAGAACCCACACACCCACCAACTTCCACACCCAAACCCACACCCGCACCCACACCTGCGCCCACACCCTCACCCACACCCACACCCACACCCATACCCGCACCCACACCAACACCAGCACCAAAACCCATACCAGCACCCACACCCACACCCACACCAGCACCCACACCCGCACCACATGCACACCCACACCCACACCAACACCAGCACCAAAACCCGTACCAGCACCCGCAAACACACCCACAGCAGCACCCACACCAAAATCCACACCCACACACAAACACACACCAACACCCACACCCGCACCCACACCCACACCCACAACCGCACCCACACCCGCACCCACACCAGCACACACGCACACACACTCACACACACACATACACACACACACACACACAACCACACCCACACCAGCACCCACACATGCACCCACACACCCACACCCACACCTGCACTCACACCCCACACCCACACCCACAAACCACACTCACACCCCACACCCCACACCCACACACACACCCACACACACAAACCGCACTCACAGCCCACACCCACAAACCACTCCCACACCCACAAACCGCACCCACAAAAGCACCCACACCAACACCTACAACGCATCCACACCAGCACCCACACCCACACCAGCGCCCACACCCGCACCCACATCCACACGAGCACCCACACCCACACCCGCACCCACACCCGCACCCACATCCACACCCACACCCACACCAGCACCCGCACCCACACCCACACTCACACCAGCACCCACACCCACACCCACACACACACCCGCACTCACACCCCGCACCCACACCCACAAACCGCACTCACACCCACAAACCGCACTCACACCCCACACCCCACACCCACACACACACCCACACACACAAACCGCACTCACACCCCACACCCACACCCACAACAGCACCCAAACCCACACCCACACCCACACCCGCACCCACACCAGCACCCACACCCACACCAGCACCCACACCAGCATCCACACCAGCACCCACACCCACACCAGCACCCGCACCCACACCAGCACCCACACCCGCACCCACACCCACACGTACAACGCACCCACACCAGCACCCACACACACATCCACACCAGCACCCACACCCACACCCACACCCAAACCCACACCAGCACCCACACCCACACCAGCACCCACACCCACACCCACACCAGGCCCCACACCAACACCACCACCCGCACCCACACCCAAATCAACACCCGAAACCACAACAACACAAACACCCACACCCACACCAGCACCCACACCCACACCACAACCCACACCCACAACAACATCCACACCCACACCCACGCCCGCACCCACACCCACGCCCACACCTGCACCCACACCCACACCTGGACCCACACCAACACCCACACCCACACCCACACCCGCGCCAACACCCGCACCCACACCAGCACCCACACCAACACCAAAACCCGCACCCACACCCAAATCAACACCCGAAACCACACCAACACCAACACCCACACCCACACCAGCACCCACACCCACACCAGAACCCACACACCCACCAACATCCACACCCACACCCACACCCGCACCCACACCTGCGCCCACACCCTCACCCACACCCACACCCACACCCATACCCGCACCCACACCAACACCAGCACCAAAACCCATACCAGCACCCACATCACACCCACAGCAGCACCCACACCCACACCCACACCAGCACCCACACCCGCACCACACGCACACCCACACCAACACCAACACCAGCACCAAAACCCGTACCATCATCCGCACCCACACCCACAGCAGCACCCACACCAAAATCCACACCCACACACAAACACACACCAACACCCACACCCGCACCCACACCCACACCCACAACCGCACCCAAACCCGCACCCACACCAGCACACACGCACACACACTCACACACACACATACACACACACACACACACACACAACCACACCCACACCCGCACTCACACCCCACACCCACACCCACAAACCGCACTCACACCCCACACCCCACACCCACACACACACCCACACACACAAACCGCACTCACAGCCCACACCCACAAACCACTCCCACACCCACAACCGCACCCACAAAAGCACCCACACCAGCACCGACACCCACACCAGCACCCACACCCAAAACAACACCCGCACCCACACCAACACCCACACCCACACCAGACCCACACCCACACCAGCACCCACACCCCCACACACACCCACACCCACACACGCACCCACACCAGCACCCACACCCACACCAGCACCCACACCCACACCAACACACGCACCCACACCCAAATCAACACCCACACCCACACCAACACCAATACCCACACCCACACCCACACCAGCACCCACACCCACACCAGAACCCACACCCACACCAACACCCACACCCACACCCACACCCGCACCCACACCCGCACCCACACCCGCACCCAAACCAACACCAGCACCAAAACCCATACCAGCACCCGCACCCACACCCACACCAGCACCCACACCCACACCAACACACGCACCCACACCCAAATCAACACCCACACCCACACCAACACCAATACCCACACCCACACCCACACCAGCACCCACACCCACACCAGAACCCACACCCACACCAACACCCACACCCACACCCACACCCGCACCCACACCCGCACCCACACCCGCACCCAAACCAACACCAGCACCAAAACCCATACCAGCACCCGCACCCACACCCACAGCAGCAGCCACACCCACACCCACACACACACCAACACCCACACCCACACCCACATCAACACTCACACCCACACCCACACCCACACCCGCACGCATACCCGCACCCACACCCACACCCGAAGCAAAACCCATACCAGCACCCGCACCCACACCCACACCCACACCCACACCAGCACCCACACCCATACCAGCACCCACACCCACACCAGCACTCATACCAACACCCACACCAAAACCCACACACACACCAGCACCCACACCAGCACTCACACCATCACCCTCACCCACACCAGCACCCACACCAGCCCCTGCACCTGTCCCCGCAACCTGCACCCGCACCAGCACCCACATCCAAATCAACACCCGCACCCACACCCACACCCACACCAGCACCCACACCCACACCCACACCAGCACCCACACCAACACCCACACCCACACCTACAACGCACCCACACCAGCACCCACACCCACATCCACATCAGCCCCCACACCAACACCACCACCCGCACCCACACCCAAATCAACACCCGAAACCACAACAACACAAACACCCACACCCACACCAGCACCCACGCCCACACCAGAACCCACACCCACAACAACATCCACACCCACACCCACACCCGCACCCACACCTGCACCCAAACCAACACCAGCACCAAAACCCATAACAGCACCCGCACCCACACCCACAGCAGCAGCCACACCCACACCCACACCAACACCCACACCCACACCCACACCCACATCAGCACCCACACCCACATCCACACCCACACCAACACTCACACCTGCACCCACACCCACACCTGCACCCACACCGACACGCACAACCGCACCCACCCCCGCACCCACTCCCGCAAACACGCACACACACACACACACAACCGCACCCACACACACCCACACACGACCCACACACCCACACCCACATCCACACACACAATCGCACAAGCACCCACACACGCATCCACACCCACACCAACACCCGCACCCACACCCAAAGCAGCACCCACAACCACACACGCACCCACACTCACACCAACACCCACACTCACACCAACACACACACCAGCACCCACACCAACACTCACACCCACACGCACACCAGCACCCACACCCGCACCCGCACCCACACCCACAACAGCACCCACACCCGCACCCGCACTCACACCCACACCCACACACACACCAGCGCCCACATCCACACCCACATCCACACGAGCACCCACACCCACACCCGCACCCACACCCACACCAGCACCCACACCCACACCTGCACCCACACACACACCCACAGCAGCACCCACACCCACACGCACACCAGCACCCACACCAACACCCACACCAACACCAGCACCAAAACCCATACCAGCACCTGCACCCACACCCACAGCAGCACCCACACCAAAATCCACACCCACACACACACACACACCAACACCCACACCCGCACCCACACCCACACCCACAACCGCACCCACACCCGCACCCACACCAGCACACACGCACACACACTCACACACACACATACACACACACACACACACACACACACACACACACACAACCACACCCACACCAGCACCCAAACACGCACCCACACAACCACACCCACACCCGCACTCACACCCCACACCCACACCCACAAACTGCACTCACACCCCACACCCCACACCCACACACACACCCACACACACAAACCGCACTCACAGCCCACACCCACAAACGGCTCCCACACCCACAAACCGCACCCACAAAAGCACCCACACCAGCACCGACACCCACACCAGCACCCACACCCAAATCAACACCCGCACCCACACCAACACCCACACCCACACCAGACCCACACCCACACCAGACCCACACCCACACCAGACCCACACCCACACCAGCACCCACACCCCCACACTCACCCACACCCACACACGCACCCACACCCACACCAGCACCCACACCCACACCAGAACCCACACCCACACCAACACCCACACCCACACCCACACCCGCACCCACACCCGCACCCAAACCAACACCAGCACCAAAATCCATAACAGCACCCGCACCCACACCCACAGCAGCAGCCACACCCACACCCACACCCACACCCACACCTGCACCCACACTAACACCAGCACCAAAACCCATACCAGCACCCACACCCACACCCACAGCAGCACCCACACCCACACCCAAACCAACAACCACACACACACCCACACCCGCACCCACTCCCACGCCAGCACCCAAATCCACACCCACACCAGCACACACACCCCCACCCACACCAGTACCCACACCCACACCCACACCAGCACCCACACCCACACCAGAACCCACACCCACACCAACACCCACACCCACACCCACACCCGCACCCACACCCGCACCCACACCCGCACCCAAACCAACACCAGCACCAAAACCCATACCAGCACCCGCACCCACACCCACACCAGCACCCACACCCACACCAACACACGCACCCACACCCAAATCAACACCCACACCCACACCAACACCAATACCCACACCCACACCCACACCAGCACCCACACCCACACCAGAACCCACACCCACACCAACACCCACACCCACACCCACACCCGCACCCACACCCGCACCCACACCCGCACCCAAACCAACACCAGCACCAAAACCCATACCAGCACCCGCACCCACACCCACAGCAGCAGCCACACCCACACCCACACACACACCAACACCCACACCCACACCCACATCAACACTCACACCCACACCCACACCCACACCCGCACGCATACCCGCACCCACACCCACACCCGAAGCAAAACCCATACCAGCACCCGCACCCACACCCACACCCACACCCACACCCACACCAGCACCCACACCCATACCAGCACCCACACCCACACCAGCACTCATACCAACACCCACACCAAAACCCACACACACACCAGCACCCACACCAGCACTCACACCATCACCCTCACCCACACCAGCACCCACACCAGCCCCTGCACCTGTCCCCGCAACCTGCACCCGCACCAGCACCCACATCCAAATCAACACCCGCACCCACACCCACACCCACACCAGCACCCACACCAACACCCACACCCACACCTACAACGCACCCACACCAGCACCCACACCCACATCCACACCAGCCCCCACACCAACACCACCACCCGCACCCACACCCAAATCAACACCCGAAACCACAACAACACAAACACCCACACCCACACCAGCACCCACGCCCACACCAGAACCCACACCCACAACAACATCCACACCCACACCCACACCCGCACCCACACCTGCACCCAAACCAACACCAGCACCAAAACCCATAACAGCACCCGCACCCACACCCACAGCAGCAGCCACACCCACACCCACACCAACACCCACACCCACACCCACACCCACATCAGCACCCACACCCACATCCACACCCACACCAACACTCACACCTGCACCCACACCCACACCTGCACCCACACCGACACGCACAACCGCACCCACCCCCGCACCCACTCCCGCAAACACGCACACACACACACACACAACCGCACCCACACACACCCACACACGACCCACACACCCACACCCACATCCACACACACAATCGCACAAGCACCCACACACGCATCCACACCCACACCAACACCCGCACCCACACCCAAAGCAGCACCCACACCCACACACGCACCCACACTCACACCAACACCCACACTCACACCAACACCCACACCAGCACCCACACCAACACTCACACCCACACGCACACCAGCACCCACACCCGCACCCGCACCCACACCCACAACAGCACCCACACCCGCACCCGCACTCACACCCACACCCACACACACACCAGCGCCCACATCCACACCCACATCCACACGAGCACCCACACCCACACCCGCACCCACACCCACACCAGCACCCACACCCACACCTGCACCCACACACACACCCACAGCAGCACCCACACCCACACGCACACCAGCACCCACACCAACACCCACACCAACACCAGCACCAAAACCCATACCAGCACCTGCACCCACACCCACAGCAGCACCCACACCAAAATCCACACCCACACCCACACCCACAACCGCACCCACACCCGCACCCACACCAGCACACACGCACACACACTCACACACACACATACACACACACACTCACACACACACATACACACACACACACACACACACACACACACAACCACACCCACACCAGCACCCAAACACGCACCCACACACCCACACCCACACCCACAAACTGCACTCACACCCCACACCCCACACCCACACACACACCCACACACACAAACCGCACTCACAGCCCACACCCACAAACGGCTCCCACACCCACAAACCGCACCCACAAAAGCACCCACACCAGCACCGACACCCACACCAGCACCCACACCCAAATCAACACCCGCACCCACACCAACACCCACACCCACACCAGACCCACACCCACACCAGCACCCACACCCCCACACTCACCCACACCCACACACGCACCCACACCCACACCAGCACCCACACCCACACCAGCACCCACACCCACACCAACACCCACACCCACACCCACACCCGCACCCAAACCAACACCAGCACCAAAATCCATAACAGCACCCGCACCCACACCCACAGCAGCAGCCACACCCACACCCACACCCACACCCACACCTGCACCCACACTAACACCAGCACCAAAACCCATACCAGCACCCACACCCACACCCACAGCAGCACCACACCCACACCCAAACCAACAACCACACACACACCCACACCCGCACCCACTCCCACGCCAGCACCCAAATCCACACCCACACCAGCACGCACACCCCCACCCACACCAGTACCCACACCCACACCCACACCAGCACCCACACCCACAGCAGCACCCGCACCCACACCTGCACCCACACCCACACCAGCTCCCACAACCACACCAACACCCACACCCGCACCCACAACCACACCAGCACCCACACCCACACCAGCGCCCACACCCGCACCCACATCCACACGAGCACCCACACCCACACCCGCACCCACACCCACACAAGCACCCTCACCCACACCCACATCCACACCCACACTCACACCAGAACCCACACCCACACTCACACCCGCACTCACACCCCACACCCACACCCACAAACCGCACTCACACCCACAAACCGCACTCACACCCCACACCCCACACCCACACACAGACCCACACACACAAATCGCACTCACACCCCACACCCACACCCACACCCACACCCATACCCGCACCCACACCAACACCAGCACCAAAACCCATACCAGCACCCACACCCACACCCACAGCAGCACCCACACCCACACCCACACCAACACCCACACCCACACCCACACCCACACCCACACCAGCACCCACACCCGCACCACACGCACACCCACACCCACACCAACACCAGCACCAAAACCCATACCAGCACCCGCACCCACACCCACAGCAGCACCCACACCAAAATCCACACCCACACACAAACACACAGCAACACCCACACACGCACCCACACCCACACCCACACCCACAACCGCACCCACACCTGCACCCATACCAGCACACACGCACACACACTCACACACACACATACACACACACACACACACACACACAACCACACCCACACCAGCACCCAAATACGCACCCACACACCCACACCCACACCCGCACTCACACCCCACACCCACACCCACAAACTGCACTCACACCCCACACCCCACACCCACACACACACACACACACACAAACCGCACTCACAGCCCACACCCACAAACCGCTCCCACACCCACAAACCGCACCCACAAAAGCACCCACACCAGCACCCACACCCACACCAGCACCCACACCCAAATCAACACCCGCACCCACACCAACACCCACACCCACACCAGACCCACACCCACACCAGCACCCACACCCCCACACTCACCCACACCCACACACGCACCCACACCCACACCAGCGCCCACACCCACACCAGCACCCACACCCACACCCAAATCAACACCCGCACCCACAACAACACCAATACCCACACCCACACCCACACCAGCACCCACACCCACACCAGAACCCACACCCACACCAACACCCACACCCACACCCGCATCCACACCCGCACCCACACCCACACCCAAACCAACACCAGCACCAAAACCCATAACAGCACCCGCACCCACACCCACAGCAGCACCCACACCAAAATCCACACCCACACCCACATCCACACCCACACCAACACTCACACCCACACCCACACCCACATCCACACCCACACCAACACTCACACCTGCACCCACACCCACACCTGCACCCACACCGACACCCACAACCGCACCCACCCCCGCACACACACCCGCAAACACGCACACACACAGACACACACACACACACAACCGCACCCACACACACCCACACACGACCCACACACCCACACCCACATCCACACACACAATCGCACAAGCACCCACACACGCATCCACACCCACACCCACATCAGCACCCACACCCACATCCACACCCACACCAACACTCACACCTGCACCCACACCCACACCTGCACCCACACCGACACCCACAACCGCACCCACCCCCGCACACACACCCGCAAACACGCACACACACAGACACACACACACACACAACCGCACCCACACACACCCACACACGCACCCACACACCCACACCCACATCCACACACACAATCGCACAAGCACCCACACACGCATCCACACCCACACCAACACCCGCACCCACACCCAAAGCAGCACCCACACCCACACCCGCACCCGCACTCACACCCACACCCCACACACACACCAACACCCACACCCACACCAACACCCACACCCACACCAGCGCCCACATCCACACCCACATCCACACGAGCACCCACACCCACACCCGCACCCACACCCACACCAGCACCCACACCCATACCTGCACCCACACACACACCCACAGCAGCACCCGCACCCACACCCACACCCGCACCCACACCCAAACCCACACCAGCACCCACACCCGCACCACACGCACACCAGCACCCACACCAACACCAGCACCAAAACCCATACCAGCACCTGCACCCACACCCACAGCAGCACCCACACCAAAATCCACACCCACACACACACACACACCAACACCCACACCCGCAACCACACCCACACCCACAACCGCACCCACACCCGCACCCACACCAGCACACACGCACACACACTCACACACACACATACACACACACACACATACACACACACACACACACACAACCACACCCACACCAGCACCCAAACACGCACCCACACACCCACACCCACATCCGCACTCACACCCCACACCCACACCCACAAACTGCCCTCACACCCCCACACCCCACACCCGCACTCACACCCACACCCACACACACACCAACACCCACACCCACACCAACACCCACACCCACACCAGCGCCCACATCCACACCCACATCCACACGAGCACCCACACCCACACCCGCACCCACACCCACACCAGCACCCACACCCATACCTGCACCCACACACACACCCACAGCAGCACCCACACCCACACCCACACCAACACCCACACCCACACCCAAAACCACACCAGCACCCACACCCGCACCACACGCACACCAGCACCCACACCAACACCAGCACCAAAACCCATACCAGCACCTGCACCCACACCCACAGCAGCACCCACACCAAAATCCACACCCACACACACACACACACCAACACCCACACCCGCACCCACACCCACACCCACAACCGCACCCACACCCGCACCCACACCAGCACACACGCACACACACTCACACACACACATACACACACACACACATACACACACACACACACACAACCACACCCACACCAGCACCCAAACACGCACCCACACACCCACACCCACATCCGCACTCACACCCCACACCCACACCCACAAACTGCCCTCACACCCCACACCCCACACCCACACACACACCCACACACACAAACCGCACTCACAGCCCACACCCACAAACCACTCCCCACACCCACAAACCGCACCCACAAAAGCACCCACATCAGCACCGACACCCACACCAGCACCCACACCCAAATCAACACCCGCACCCACACCAACACCCACACCCACACCAGACCCACACCCACACCAGCACCCACACCCCCACACTCACCCACACCCACACACGCACCCACACCCACACCAGCACCCACACCCACACCAGCACCCACACCCACACCAGTACCCACACCCAAATCAACACCCGCACCCACACCAACACCCACACCCACACCAGACCCACACCCACACCAGCACCCACACCCCCACACTCACCCACACCCACACACGCACCCACACCAGCACCCAAACCCACACCAGCACCCACACCCACACCCAAATCAACACCCGCACCCACACCAACACCAATACCCACACCCACACCCACACCAGCACCCACACCCACACCAGAACCCACACCCACACCAACACCCACACCCACACCCACACCCGCACCCACACCCGCACCCACACCCGCACATAAACCAACACCAGCACCAAAACCCATAACAGCACCCGCACCCACACCCACAGCAGCAGCCACACCCACACCCACACCCACACCTGCACCCACACTAACACAAGCACCAAAACCCATACCAGCACCCACACCCACACCCACAGCAGCACCCACACCCACACCAGCACCCACACCCACACCCAAATCATCACCCGCACCCACACCAACACCAATACCCACACCCACACCCACACCAGCACCCACACCCACACCAGAACCCACACCCACACCAACACCCACACCCACACCCGCACCCACACCCGCACCCACACCCACACCCAAACCAACACCAGCACAAAAACCCATAACAGCACCCGCACCCACACCCACAGCAGCAGCCACACCCACACCCACACCAACACCCACACCCACACCCACACCCACATCTGCACCCACACCCACACCAACACTCACACCTGCACCCACACCCACACCTGCACCCACACCGACACCCACAACCGCACCCACCCCCGCACACACACCCGCAAACACGCACACACACACACACACACACACACACACACACAACCGCACCCACACACACCCACACACGACCCACACACCCACACCCACATCCACACACACAATCGCACAGCACCCACACACGCATCCACACCCACACCAACACCCGCACCCACACCCAAAGCAGCACCCGCACCCACACCCACAACAGCACCCACACCCGCACCCGCACTCACACCCACACCCACACACACACCAACACCCGCACCCACACCAACACCCACACCCACACCAGCGCCCACATCCACAACCACATCCACACGAGCACCCACACCCACACCCACACCCAAACCCACACCAGCACCCACACCCGCACCACACGCCACCAGCACCCACACCAACACCAGCACCAAAACCCATACCAGCACCTGCACCCACACCCACAGCAGCACCCACACCAAAATCCACACCCACACACACACACACACCAACACCCACACCCGCACCCACACCCACACCCACAACCGCACCCACACCCGCACCCACACCAGCACACACGCACACACACTCACACACACACATACACACACAGACATACACACACACACACACACACAACCACACCCACACCAGCACCCAAACACGCACCCACACACCCACACCCACATCCGCACTCACACCCCACACCCCCACCCACAAACTGCCCTCACACCCCACACCCCACACCCACACACACACCCACACACACAAACCGCACTCACAGCCCACACCCACAAACCGCTCCCACACCCACAAACCGCACCCACAAAAGCACCCACACCAGCACCGACACCCACACCAGCACCCACACCCAAATCAACACCCGCTCCCACACCAACACCCACACCCACACCCACACCCACACCAGCACCCACACCCAAATCAACACCCGCACCCACACCAACACCCACACCCACACCAGACCCACACCCACACCAGCACCCACACCCCCACACTCACCCACACCCACACACGCACCCACACCCACACCAGCACCCACACCCACACCCAAATCAACACCCGCACCCACACCCACACCCAAATCAACACCCGCACCCACACCCACACCCAAATCAACACCCGCACCCACACCAACACCAATACCCACACCCACACCCACACCAGCACCCACACCCACACCAGAACCCACACCCACACCAACACCCACACCCACACCCACACCCGCACCCACACCCGCACCCACACCCGCACATAAACCAACACCAGCACCAAAACCCATAACAGCACCCGCACCCACACCCACAGCAGCAGCCACACCCACACCCACACCCACACCTGCACCCACACTAACACAAGCACCAAAACCCATACCAGCACCTACACCCACACCCACAGCAGCACCCACACCCACACCAGCACCCACACCCACACCAGAACCCACACCCACACCAACACCCACACCCACACCCGCACCCACACCCGCACCCAAACCCACACCCAAACCAACACCAGCACCAAAACCCATAACAGCACCCGCACCCACACCCACAGCAGCAGCCACACCCACACCCACACACACACCCACACACGCATCCACACCCACACCAACACCCGCACCCACACCCAAAGCAGCACCCACACCCACACACGCACCCAAACTCACACCAACACCCACACCAGCACCCACACCAACACTCACACCCACACGCACACCAGCACCCACACACGCACCCGCACCCACATCCACAACAGCACCCACACCCGCACCCGCACTCACACCCACACCCACACACACACCAACACCCGCACCCACACCAACACCCACACCCACACCAGCGCCCACATCCACAACCACATCCACACGAGCACCCACACCCACACCCACACCCAAACCCACACCAGCACCCACACCCGCACCACACGCACACCAGCACCCACACCAACACCAGCACCAAAACCCATACCAGCACCTGCACCCACACCCACAGCAGCACCCACACCAAAATCCACACCCACACACACACACACACCAACACCCACACCCGCACCCACACCCACACCCACAACCGCACCCACACCCGCACCCACACCAGCACACACGCACACACACTCACACACACACATACACACACAGACATACACACTCACACACACACAACCACACCCACACCAGCACCCAAACACGCACCCACACAACCACACCCACATCCGCACTCACACCCCACACCCACACCCACAAACTGCCCTCACACCCCACACCCCACACCCACACACACACCCACACACACAAACCGCACTCACACCCCACACCCCACACCCACACACACACCCACACACACAAACCGCACTCACACCCCACACCCACAAACCGCTCCCACACCCACAAACCGCACCCACAAAAGCACCCACACCAGCACCGACACCCACACCAGCACCCACACACCCACACCCACACCAGACCCAGACCCACACCAGCACCCTCACCCCCACACTCACCCACACCCACACACGCACCAACACCCACACCAGCACCCACACCCACACCAGCACCCACACCCACACCCAAATCAACAACCGCACCCACACCAACACCAATACCCACACCCACACCCACACCAGCACCCACACCCACACCAGAACCCACACCCACACCAACACCCACACCCACACCCACACCCGCACCCACACCCGCACCCACACCCGCACATAAACCAACACCAGCACCAAAACCCATAACAGCACCCGCACCCACACCCACAGCAGCAGCCACACCCACACCCACAGCTGCACCCACACTAACACCAGCACCAAAACCCATACCAGCACCCACACCCACACCCACAGCAGCACCCACACCCACACCAAACCAACAACCACACCCACACCCACACCCACACCCACACCCACGCCAGCACCCAAATCCACACCCACACCAGCACGCCACCCCCACCCACACCAGTACCCACACCCACACCCACACCAGCACCCACACCCACAGCACCACCCGCACCCACACCTGCACCCACACCCACACCAGCTCCCACAACCACACCAACACCCACACCCGCACCCACAACCACACCAGCACCCACACCCACACCAGCGCCCACACCCGCACCCACATCCACACAAGCACCCACACCCACACCCGCACCCACACCCACACCAGCACCCTCACCCACACCCACATCCACACCCACACTCACACCAGAACCCACACCCACACACACACAGTACTCACACCCCGCACCCACACCCACAAACCGCACTCACACCCACAAACCGCACTCACACCCCACACCGCACACCCACACACACACCCACACACACAAATCGCACTCACACCCCACACCCACACCCGCACCCATACCCGCACCCACACCAACACCAGCACCAAAACCCATACCAGCACCCACACCCACACCCACAGCAGCACCCACACCCACACCAACACCCACACCCACACCCACACCCACACCAGCACCCACACCCGCACCACACGCACACCCACACCCACACCAACACCAGCACCAAAACCCATAGCAGCACCCGGACCCACACCCACAGCAGCACCCACACCAAAATCCACACCCACACACACACACACACCAACACCCACACACGCACCCACACCCACACCCACAACCGCACCCACACCCGCACCCACACCAGCACACACGCACACACACTCACACACACACATACACACACACACACACAACCACACCCACACCAGCACCCAAACACGCACCCACACACCCACACCCACATCCGCACTCACACCCCACACCCACACCCACAAACCGCACTCACACCCCACGCCCCACACCCACACACACACCCACACACACAAACCGCACTCACACCCCACGCCCCACACCCACACACACACCCACACACACAAACGGCACTCACAGCCCACACCCACAAACCGCTCCCACACCCACAAACGGCACCCACAAAAGCACCCACACCAGTACCGACACCCACACCAGCACCCACACCCAAATCAACACCCGCACCCACACCAACACCCACACCCACACCAGACCTACACCCACACCAGCACCCACACCCCAACACTCACCCACACCCACACACGCACCCACACCCACACCAGCACTCACACCCACACCAGCACCCACACCCACATCAACACCCGTACCCAGACCAACACCAATACCCACACCCACACCCACACCAGTACCCACACCCACACCAGAACCCACACCCACACCAACACCCACACCCACACCCGCACCCACACCCGCACCCACACCCGCACCCACACACGCACCCAAACCAACACCAGCACCAAAACGCATAACAGCACCCACACCCACACCCACACCCACACCCACATCAGCACCCACACCCACATCCACACCCACACCAACACTCACACCTGCACCCACACCCACACCTGCACCCACACCGACACCCACAACCGCACCCACCCTCGCACCCACACCCGCAAACACGCACACACACACACACACACACACAACCGCACCCACACACACCCACACACGACCCACACACCCACACCCACATCCACACACACAATCGCACAAGCACCCACACACGCATCCACACCCACACCAACACCCGCACCCACACCCAAAGCAGCACCCACACCAACACACGCACCCACACTCACACCAACACCCACACTCACACCAACACCCACACCAGCACCCACACCAACACTCACACCCACACGCACACCAGCACCCACACCCGCACCCGCACCCACACCCACAACAGCACCCACACCCGCACCCGCACTCACACCCACACCCACACACACACCAACACCCGCACCCACACCAGCACCCACACCCACACCAGCGCCCACATCCACACCCACATCCACACGAGCACCCACACCCACACCCGCACCCACACCCACACCCGCACCCACACCCACACCTGCACCCACACACACACCCACACCCACACCCACACCAGCACCCACAACCACACCCGCACCCACACCCGCACCCACACCAGCACCCACACCCACAACAGCACCCACACCTACACCCACACAAACACCCACACCCAAATTAACACCAGCACCCACACCCACACCAGCACCCACACCAACACCCACACCAGCACCCGCACCCACAGCAGCACCCGCACCCACAGCAGATCCCTCATCCGCACCAGCACCCACACCCACACCCACACCAGCACCCACACCCAAACCCGCACCCACACCCACACCAGCACCCACACCCACACCAGCATCCACACCCGCACCCACACCCACACCAGCACCCACAACCACACCAGCGACCACACCCGCACCCACATCCACACGAGCACCCACACCCACACCCGCACCCACAGCCACACCAGCACCCGCACCCACACCCACATCCACACCCACACTCACACCAGCACCCACACCCACACAGACACCCGCACTCACACCACGCACCCACACCCACAAACCGCACTCACACCCACAAACCGCACTCACACCCCACACCCCACACCCGCACACACACCCACACACACAAACCGCACTCACACCCCACACCCACACCCACAACAGCACCCAAAACCGCACCCACACCCACACCCGCACCCACAGCAGCACCAACACCCACACCAGCACCCACACCAGCATCCACACCAGCACCCACACCCACACCATCACCCGCACCCACACCCGCACCCACACCCGCACCCACACCCACACATACAACGCACCCACATCAGCACCCGCACCCACCCCAGAGCCCACACCCGCACCCCATCCACACGAGCACCCACACCCACACCCGCACCCACACCCACACCAGCACCCTCACCCACACCCACATCCAGACCCACACTCTCACCAGCACCCACACCCACACACACACCCGCACTCAAACCCCGCACCCACACCCACAAACCGCATTCACACCCACAAACCGCACTCACACCCCACACCCACACACTCACCCACACACACAAACCGCACTCACACCCCACACCCACACCACAACAGCACCCAAAACCGCACCCGCATCCACACCCGCACCCACACCAGCACCCACACCCACACCAGCACCCACACCAGCATCCACACCAGCACCCCCACCCACACCAGCACCCGCACCCACACCCACACCCACACCAACACCCGCACCCACACCCACACCTACAACGCACCCACACCAGCACCCACACACACACCCACACCAGCACCCACACCCACAAACTAACCCAAACCCACACCAGCACCCACACCCACACCAGCACCCACACCCACCCACACCCACACCCGCCCCCACACCCACACCCACACCCGCCCCCACACCAACATCAACACCCGCACCCACACCCAAATCAACACCCAAAACCACACCAACACCAGCACCCTCACCAACACCAGCACCCACACCCACAACTGCACCCACACTAACACCAGCACCAAAACCCATACCAGCACCCACACCCACACCCACAGCAGCACCCACACCCACACCCACACCAACAACCACACCCACACCCACACCCACACCCACGCCAGCACCCAAATCCACACCCACACCAGCACGCACACCCCCACCCATACCAGTACCCACATCCACACCCACACCAGCACCCACACCCACAGCAGCACCCGCACCCACACCTGCACCCACACCCACACCAGCTCCCACAACCACACCAACACCCACACCCGCACCCACAACCACACCAGCAACCACACCCACACCAGCGCCCACACCCGCACCCACATCCACACGAGCCCCCACACCCACACCCGCACCCACACCCACACCAGCACCCGCACCCACACCCACATCCACACCCACACTCACACCCGTACCCAAACCCACACACACACCCGCACTCACACCCCGCAACCACACCCACAAACCGCACTCACACCCACAAACCGCTCTCACACCCCACACCCCACACCCACACACAGACCCACACACACAAATCGCACCCACACCCCACACCCACACCCACAACAGCACCCAAACCCAAACCCGCACCCACACCCACACCAGCACCCACACCCACACCAGCATCCACACCCACACCCACACCCACACCAGCACCCACAACCACACCAGCGACCACACCCGCACCCACATCCACATGAGCACCCACACCCACACCCGCACCCACAGCCACACCAGCACCCGCACCCACACCCACATCCACACCCACACTCACACCAGCACCCACACCCACACACACACCCGC
The DNA here is from genome assembly GCA_026770705.1 of Isurus oxyrinchus. Classification (NCBI taxonomy): domain Eukaryota; kingdom Metazoa; phylum Chordata; class Chondrichthyes; order Lamniformes; family Lamnidae; genus Isurus; species Isurus oxyrinchus. The sequence goes on along the minus strand of JANJGN010000012.1, from coordinate 66,028,455 downwards.
ACTCACACCCCGCAACCACACCCACAAACCGCACTCACACCCACAAACCGCTCTCACACCCCACACCCCACACCCACACACAGACCCACACACACAAATCGCACCCATACCCCACACCCACACCCACAACAGCACCCAAACCCAAACCCGCACCCACACCCACACCAGCACCCACACCCACACCAGCACCCACAACCACACCAGCGACCACACCCGCACCCACATCCACATGAGCACCCACACCCACACCCGCACCCACACCCACACCAGCGCCCACACCGCACCCACACCCACATCCACACCCACACTCACACCAGCACCCACACCCACACAGACACCCGCACTCACACCACGCACCCACACCCACAAACCGCACTCACACCCACAAACCGCACTCACACCCCACACCCCACACCCGCACACACACCCACACACACAAACCGCACTCACACCCCACACCCACACCCACAACAGCACCCAAAACCGCACCCGCACCCACACCCGCACCCACAGCAGCACCCACACCCACACCAGCACCCACACCAGCATCCACACCAGCACCCACACCCACACCATCACCCGCACCCACACCCGCACCCACACCCGCACCCACACCCACACATACAACGCACCCACATCAGCACCCGCACCCACCCCAGAGCCCACACCCGCACCCCATCCACACGAGCACCCACACCCACACCCGCACCCACACCCACACCAGCACCCGCACCCACACCCACATCCAGACCCACACTCTCACCAGCACCCACACCCACACACACACCCGCACTCAAACCCCGCACCCACACCCACAAACCGCATTCACACCCACAAACCGCACTCACACCCCACACCCTCACACTCACCCACACACACAAACCGCACTCACACCCCACACCCACACCCACAACAGCACCCAAAACCACACCCGCACCCACACCCGCACCCACACCAGCACCCACACCCACACCAGCACCCACACCAGCACCCACACCAGCACCCACACCCACACCAGCACCCGCACCCACACCCACACCCACACCAACACCCGCACCCACACCCACACCTACAACGCACCCACACCAGCACCCACACACACACCCACACCAGCACCCACACCCACAAACTAACCCAAACCCACACCAGCACCCACACCCACACCAGCACCCACAGCCACCCACACCCACACCCGCCCCCACACCAACACCAACACCCGCACCCACACCCAAATCAACACCCGAAACCACACCAACACCAGCACCCTCACCCACACCCGCGCCCACACCCGCACCGACACCCACAGCCACACCAATACCCATACCCACACCCAATCCCGCGCCCACACCCGCACCCACACCAGCACCTACACGAACACCAACACCCGCACCCACACCCAAATCAACACCCGAAACCACACCAACACCAACACCCACACCCACACTAGCACCTACACCCACACCAGAACCCACACCCACACCAACATCCACACCCACACCCACACCCACACCACCACCCACACCTGCGCCCACACCCGCACCCACACCCACACCCACACCCACAACTGCACCCACACTAACACCAGCACCAAAACCCATACCAGCACCCACACCCACACCCACAGCAGCACCCACACCCACACCCACACCAACAACCACACCCACACCCACACCCACACCCACGCCAGCACCCAAATCCACACCCACACCAGCACGCACACCCCCACCCACACCAGTACCCACATCCACACCCACACCAGCACCCACACCCACAGCAGCACCCGCACCCACACCTGCACCCACACCCACACCAGCTCCCACAACCACACCAACACCCACACCCGCACCCACAACCACACCAGCAACCACACCCACACCAGCGCCCACACCCGCACCCACATCCACACGAGCACCCACACCCACACCCGCACCCACACCCACACCAGCACCTGCACCCACACCCACATCCACACCCACACTCACACCAGCACCCACACCCACACACACACCCGCACTCACACCCCGCAACCACACCCACAAACCGCACTCACACCCACAAACCGCTCTCACACCCCACACCCCACACCCACACACAGACCCACACACACAAATCGCACTCACACCCCACACCCACACCCACAACAACACCCAAACCCTCACCCGCACCCACACCCGCACCCACAGCAGCAACAACACCCACACCAGCACCCACACCTGCATCCACACCAGCACCCACACCCACACCAGCACCCGCACCCACACCCGCACCCATACCCACACCCACACCCACACCTACAATGCATCCACACCAGCAAACACACCCACACCAGCGCCCACACCCGCACCCACACCCACATCCACACGAGCCCCCACACCCACACCCGCACCCACACCCACACCCACATCCATACCCACACCTACACCAGCACCCGCACCCACACCCACATCCACACCCACACTCACACCAGCACCCACACCCACACCCGCACTCACACCCCGCACCCACACCCACAAACCGCACTCACACCCACAAACCACACTCACACCCCACACCCCACACCCAAACACACACCCACACTCACAAACTGCACTCACAGCCCACACCCACAACAGCACCCAAACCCGCACCCGCACCCACACCCGCACCAACACCAGCACCCACACCCACACCAGCACCCACACCAGCATCCACACCAGCACCCACACCCACACTAGCACCCGCACCCACACCCGCACCCACACCCGCACCCACACCCACACCTACAACGCACCCACACCAGCACCCACACACACACCCACACCAGCACCCACACCCACACCCACACCTAAACCCACACCAGCACCCACACCCACACCAGCACCCGCCCCACACCCACACCCACACCAGCCCCCACACCAACACCAACACCCGCACCCACACCCAAATCAACACCCGAAACCACACCAACACCAACAACCACACCAGCACCCATACGCACACCAGAACCCACACCCACACCAACATCCACATCCACACCCACACCCGGACCCACACCCGCGCCCACACCCGCACCAAAACCAACACCCACACCCACACCCACACCCGCGCCCACACAAGCACCCACACCAGCACCCACACCAACACCAACATCCCCCACCCACACCCAAATCAACACCCGAAACCACACCAAAACCAACACCCACACCCACAGCAGCACCCACACCCACACCAGAACCCACACCCACACCAACAACCACACCCACACCCACATCCACTCCCACACCTGCGCCCACATCGCACCCACACCCACACCCATTCGCGCACCCACACCAACGCCAGCACCAAAACCCATACCAGCACCAACACCCACACCCACAGCAGCACCCACACCCACACCCACACCCACACCAACACCCACACCCACACCCACACCCACACCCACACCCACACCAGCACCCACACCCGCACCACATGCATACCCACACCCACATCAACACCAGTACCAAAATCCATACCAGCACCCGCACCCACACCCACAGCAGCACCCACACCAAAATCAACACCCACAAACACACACACCAACACCCACACCCGCACTCACACCCACACCCACAACCGCACCCACACCCGCACCCACACCAGCACACACGCACACACACTCACACACACATACACACACACACACACACACACACACACACACACAACCACACCCACACCAGCACCCACACACGCACCCACACACCCACACCCACACCCACACACACACCTGCACTCACACACCACACCCACACCCACAAACCGCACTCACACCCCACACCCCACACACACACACACACCACACACACAAACCGCACTCACACCCCACACCCACAAACAGCTCCCACACCCACAAACCGCACCCACAAAAGCACCCACACCAGCACCGACACCCACACCAGCACCCACACCCAAATCAACACCCGCACCCACACCAACACCCACACCCACACCAGACCCACACCCACACCAGCAACCAAACGCGCACCCGCACCCACACCCGCACCCACACCAGCACCCACACCCACACCAGCACCCACACCAGCATCCACACCCGCACCCACACCCACACCAGCACCCGCACCCACACCCGCACCCACACCCGCACCCACATTCACACCTACAACGCACCCACACCAGCACCCACACACACACCCACACCAGCACCCACACCCACACACACACCCAAACCCACACCAGCACCCACACCCACACCAGCCCCCACACCAACACCAACACCCGAACCCACACCCAAATCAACACCCGAAACCACACCAACAGCAACACCCACACCAGCACCCACATGCACACCAGAACCCACACCCACACCAACATCCACACCCACACCCACACCCGCACCCACACCCGTGCCCACACCCGCGCCCAAACCAACACCCACACCCACACCCACACCCGCGCCCACACTCGCACCCACACCAGCACACACACCAACACCAACACCCGCACCCACACCCAAATCAACACCCGAAACCACACCAAAACCAACACCCACACCCACACCAGCACCCACATCCGCACCAGAACCCACACCCACACCAACAACCACACCCACACCCACACCCGCTCCCACACCTGCGCCCACACCCGCACCCACACCCACACCCACACCTGCACCCACACACACACCCACACCCACACCCACACCAGCACCCACAACCACACCCGCACCCACACCCGCACCCACACCAGCACCCACACCCACAACAGCACCCACACCTACACCCACACAAACACCCACACCCAAATTAACACCAGCACCCACACCCACACCAGAACCCACACCAACACCAACACCAGCACCCGCACCCACAGCAGCACCCGCACCCACACCAGATCCCTCATCCGCACCAGCACCCACACCCACACCCACACCAGCACCCACACCCACACCCGCACCCACACCCACACCAGCACCCACACCCACACAGGCATCCACACCCACACCCACACCAGCACCCACACCCATACCAGCACCCACACCCACACCAGCACTCACACCAACACCCACACCAAAACCCACACACACACCAGCACCCACACCAGCACTCACACCATCACCCTCACCCACACCAGCACCCACACCAGCCCCTGCACCTGTCCCCGCAGCCTGCACCCGCACCAGCACCCACACCCAAATCAACACCCGCACCCACACCCACACCCACACCAGCACCCACACCAACACCCACACCAGCACCCACACCCACACCAGCACCCACACACACACCAGCACCCACACCCACACCAACACCCGCACCCACACCCAAATCAATACCCGAAACCACAACAACACAAACACCCACACCCACGCCCGCACCCACACCCACACCCACAACCGCACCCACACCCGCACCCACACCAGCACACACGCACACACACTCACACACACACATACACACACACACACATACACACACACACACACACACAACCACACCCACACCAGCACCCAAACACGCACCCACACACCCACACCCACATCCGCACTCACACCCCACACCCACACCCACAAACTGCCCTCACACCCCACACCCCACACCCACACACACACCCACACACACAAACCGCACTCACAGCCCACACCCACAAACCGCTCCCACACCCACAAACCGCACCCACAAAAGCACCCACACCAGCACCGACACCCACACCAGCACCCACACCCAAATCAACACCCGCACCCACACCAACACCCACACCCACACCAGACCCACACCCACACCCAAATCAACACCCGCACCCACACCAACACCAATACCCACACCCACACCCACACCAGCACCCACACCCACACCAGAACCCACACCCACACCAACACCCACACCCACACCCACACCCGCACCCACACCCGCACCCACACCCGCACATAAACCAACACCAGCACCAAAACCCATAACAGCACCCGCACCCACACCCACAGCAGCACCCACACCCACACCAAACCAACAAACACACCCACACCCACACCCACACCCACACCCACGCCAGCACCCAAATCCACACCCACACCAGCACGCCACCCCCACCCACACCAGTACCCACTCCCACACCCACACCAGCACCCACACCCACAGCACCACCCGCACCCACACCTGCACCCACACCCACACCAGCTCCCACAACCACACCAACACCCACACCCGCACCCACAACCACACCAGCACCCACACCCACACAAGTGCCCACACCCGCACCCACATCCACACAAGCACCCACACCCACACCAGCACCCACACCCCCACCCACACCAGCACCCACACCCACACCCACACCAGCTCCCACAACCACACCAACACTCACACCCGCACCCACACCCGCACCCACACCCACACCTACAACGCACCCACACCAGCACCCACACACACACCCACACCAGCACTCACACCCACACCCACACGCAAACCCACACCAGCACTCACACGCACACCAGCACCCACACCCACACCCACACCCACACCAGCCCCCACACCAACACCAACACCAGCACCCACACCAAAATCAATACCCGAAACCACAACAACACAAACACCCACACCCACGCCCGCACCCACACCCACACCCACAACCGCACCCACACCCGCACGCACACCAGCACACACGCACACACACTCACACACACACATACACACACACACACATACACACACACACACACACAACCACACCCACACCAGCACCCAAACACGCACCCACACACCCACACCCACATCCGCACTCACACCCCACACCCACACCCACAAACTGCCCTCACACCCCACACCCCACACCCACACACACACCCACACACACAAACCGCACTCACAGCCCACACCCACAAACCGCACCCACAAAAGCACCCACACCAGCACCGACACCCACACCAGCACCCACACCCACACCAGACCCACACCCACACCAGCACCCACACCCCCACACTCACCCACACCCACACACGCACCCACACCCACACCAGCACCCACACCCACACCAGCACCCACACCCACACCCAAATCAACACCCGCACCCACACCAACACCAATACCCACACCCACACCCACACCAGCACCCACACCCACACCAGAACCCACACCCACACCAACACCCACACCCACACCCACACCCGCACCCACACCCGCACCCACACCCGCACATAAACCAACACCAGCACCAAAACCCATAACAGCACCCGCACCCACACCCACAGCAGCACCCACACCCACACCCACACCCACACCTGCACCCACACTAACACCAGCACCAAAACCCATGCCAGCACCCACACCCACACCCACAGCAGCACCCACACCCACACCAGCACCCACACCCACACCCAAATCAAAACCCGCACCCACACCAACACCCATACCCACACCCACACCCACACCAGCACCCACACCCACACCAGAACCCACACCCACACCAACACCCACACCCACACCCGCACCCACACCCGCACCCACACCCGCACCCACACCAGCACACACGCACACACACTCACACACACACATACACACACACACACACACACACACACACACACACACAACCACACCCACACCAGCACCCAAACACGCACCCACACACCCACACCCACATCCGCACTCACACCCCACACCCACACCCACAAACTGCCCTCACACCCCACACCCCACACCCACACACACACCCACACACACAAACCGCACTCACAGCCCACACCCACAAACCGCTCCCACACCCACAAACCGCACCCACAAAAGCACCCACACCAGCACCGACACCCACACCAGCACCCACACCCAAATCAACACCCGCACCCACACCAACACCCACACCCACACCAGACCCACACCCACACCCAAATCAACACCCGCACCCACACCAACACCAATACCCACACCCACACCCACACCAGCACCCACACCCACACCAGAACCCACACCCACACCAACACCCACACCCACACCCACACCCGCACCCACACCCGCACCCACACCCGCACATAAACCAACACCAGCACCAAAACCCATAACAGCACCCGCACCCACACCCACAGCAGCACCCACACCCACACCAAACCAACAAACACACCCACACCCACACCCACACCCACACCCACGCCAGCACCCAAATCCACACCCACACCAGCACGCCACCCCCACCCACACCAGTACCCACTCCCACACCCACACCAGCACCCACACCCACAGCACCACCCGCACCCACACCTGCACCCACACCCACACCAGCTCCCACAACCACACCAACACCCACACCCGCACCCACAACCACACCAGCACCCACACCCACACAAGTGCCCACACCCGCACCCACATCCACACAAGCACCCACACCCACACCAGCACCCACACCCCCACCCACACCAGCACCCACACCCACACCCACACCAGCTCCCACAACCACACCAACACTCACACCCGCACCCACACCCGCACCCACACCCACACCTACAACGCACCCACACCAGCACCCACACACACACCCACACCAGCACTCACACCCACACCCACACGCAAACCCACACCAGCACTCACACGCACACCAGCACCCACACCCACACCCACACCCACACCAGCCCCCACACCAACACCAACACCAGCACCCACACCAAAATCAATACCCGAAACCACAACAACACAAACACCCACACCCACGCCCGCACCCACACCCACACCCACAACCGCACCCACACCCGCACGCACACCAGCACACACGCACACACACTCACACACACACACACACACACACACAACCACACCCACACCAGCACCCAAACACGCACCCACACACCCACACCCACATCCGCACTCACACCCCACACCCACACCCACAAACTGCCCTCACACCCCACACCCCACACCCACACACACACCCACACACACAAACCGCACTCACAGCCCACACCCACAAACCGCACCCACAAAAGCACCCACAAACCGCACCCACAAAAGCACCCACACCAGCACCGACACCCACACCAGCACCCACACCCACACCAGACCCACACCCACACCAGCACCCACACCCCCACACTCACCCACACCCACACACTCACCCACACCCACACCAGCACCCACACCCACACCAGCACCCACACCCACACCCAAATCAACACCCGCACCCACACCAACACCAATACCCACACCCACACCCACACCAGCACCCACACCCACACCAGAACCCACACCCACACCAACACCCACACCCACACCCACACCCGCACCCACACCCGCACCCACACCCGCACATAAACCAACACCAGCACCAAAACCCATAACAGCACCCGCACCCACACCCACAGCAGCAGCCACACCCACACCCACACCCACACCTGCACCCACACTAACACCAGCACCAAAACCCATGCCAGCACCCACACCCACACCCACAGCAGCACCCACACCCACACCAGCACCCACACCCACACCCAAATCAAAACCCGCACCCACACCAACACCCATACCCACACCCACACCCACACCAGCACCCACACCCACACCAGAACCCACACCCACACCAACACCCACACCCACACCCGCACCCACACCCGCACCCACACCCGCACCCAAACCAACACCAGCACCAAAACCCATAACAGCACCCGCACCCACACCCACAGCAGCAGCCACACCCACACCCACACGAACACCCACACCCACACCTACACCCACATCAGCACCCACACCCACACCAACACTCACACCTGCACCCACACCCACACCTGCACCCACACCGACACCCACAACCGCACACACACCCGCAAACACGCACACACACACACACACACACACACACAACCGCACCCACACACACCCACACACGACCCACACACCCACACCCACATCCACACACACAATCGCTCAAGCACCCACACACGCATCCACACCCACACCAACACCCGCACCCACACCCAAAGCAGCACCCACACCCACACACGCACCCACACTCACACCAACACCCACACTCACACCAACACCCACACCAGCACCCACACCAACACTCACACCCACACGCACACCAGCACCCACACCCACACACAAACCAACACCCACACCCACACCCACACCAGCACCCACACCCACACCAGAACCCACACCCACACCCACACCCACACCCACACCCACACCCGCACCCACACCCGCACATAAACCAACACCAGCACCAAAACCCATAACAGCACCCGCACCCACACCCACAGCAGCACCCACACCCACACCAAACCAACAACCACACCCACACCCACACCCACACCCACGCCAGCACCCAAATCCACACCCACACCAGCACGCCACCCCCACCCACACCAGTACCCACTCCCACACCCACACCAGCACCCACACCCACAGCACCACCCGCACCCACACCTGCACCCACACCCACACCAGCTCCCACAACCACACCAACACCCACACCCGCACCCACAACCACACCAGCACCCACACCCACACAAGTGCCCACACCCGCACCCACATCCACACAAGCACCCACACCCACACCCGCACCCACACCCACACCAGCACCCTCACCCACACCCACATCCACACCCACACTCACACCAGAACCCACACCCAAACAGACACCGCACTCACACCCCGCACCCACACCCACAAACCGCACTCACACCCACAAACCGCACTCACACCCCACACCCACACATACACCCACACACACAAATCGCACTCACACCCCACACCCACACCCGCACCCATACCCGCACCCACACCAACACCAGCACCAAAACCCATACGAGCACCCACACCCACACCCACAGCAGCACCCACACCCACACCCACACCAACACCCACACCCACACCCACACCCACACCCACACCAGCAACCACACCCGCACCACACGCACACCCACACCCACACCAACACCAGCACCAAAACCCATACCAGCACCCGCACCCACACCCACAGCAGCACCCACACCAAAATCCACACCCACACACACACACACACCAACACCCACACACGCACCCACACCCACACCAGCACACACGCACACACACTCACACACACACATACACACACACACACACAACCACACCCACACCAGCACCCAAACACGCACCCACACACCCACACCCACATCCGCACTCACACCCCACACCCACACCCACAAACCGCACTCACACCCCACGCCCCACACCCACACACACACCCACACACACAAACGGCACTCACAGCCCACACCCACAAACCGCTCCCACACCCACAAACGGCACCCACAAAAGCATCCACACCAGTACCGACACCCACACCAGCACCCACACCCAAATCAACACCCGCACCCACACCAACACCCACACCCACACCAGACCTACACCCACACCAGCACCCACACCCCAACACTCACCCACACCCACACACGCACCCACACCCACACCAGCACCTACACCCACACCAGCACCCACACCCACACCCAAATCAACACCCGCACCCACACCAACACCAATACCCACACCCACACCCACACCAGCACCCACACCCACACCAGAACCCACACCCACACCAACACCCACACCCACACCCGCACCCACACCCGCACCCACACCCGCACCCAAACCAACACCAGCACCAAAACGCATAACAGCACCCGCACCCACACCCACAGCAGCTGCCACACCCACACCCACACCAACACCCACACCCACACCCACACCCACATCAGCACCCACACCCACATCCACACCCACACCAACACTCACACCTGCACCCACACCCACACCTGCACCCACACCGACACCCACAACCGCACCCACCCCCGCACCCACACCCGCAAACACGCACACACACACACACACACACACAACCGCACCCACACACACCCACACACGACCCACACACCCACACCCACATCCACACACACAATCGCACAAGCACCCACACACGCATCCACACCCACACCAACACCCGCACCCACACCCACACACGCACCAACACCCACACCCACACCAACACCCGCACCCACACCCAAAGCAGCACCCACACCCACACACGCACCCACACTCACACCAACTCCCACACTCACACCAACACCCACACCAACACCCGCACCCACACTCACACCAACACCCACACTCACACCAACACCCACACCAGCACCCACACCAACACTCACACCAACACGCACACCAGCACCCACACCCGCACCCGCACCCACACCCACAACAGCACCCACACCCGCACCCGCACTCACACCCACACCCACACACACACCAACACCCGCACCCACACCAACACCCACACCCACACCAGCGCCCACATCCACACCCACATCCACACGAGCACCCACACCCACACCCGCACCCACACCCACACCAGCACCCACACCCACACCTGCACCCACACACACACCCACACCCACACCCACACCAGCACCCACAACCACACCCGCACCCACACCCGCACCCACACCAGCACCCACACCCACAACAGCACCCACACCTACACCCACACAAACACCCACACCCAAATTAACACCAGCACCCACACCCACACCAGCACCCACACCAACACCCACACCAGCACCCGCACCCACAGCAGCACCCGCACCCACAGCAGATCCCTCATCCGCACCAGCACCCACACCCACACCCACACCAGCACCCACACCCACACCCGCACCCACACCCACACCAGCACCCACACCCACACCAGCATCCACACCCGCACCCACATTCACACCAGCACCCACAACCACACCAGCGACCACACCCGCACCCACATCCACACGAGCACCCACACCCACACCCGCACCCACAGCCACACCAGCACCCGCACCCACACCCACATCCACACCCACACTCACACCAGCACCCACACCTACACAGACACCCGCACTCACACCACGCACCCACACCCACAAACCGCACTCACACCCACAAACCGCACTCACACCCCACACCCCACACCCGCACACACACCCACACACACAAACCGCACTCACACCCCACACCCACACCCACAACAGCACCCAAACCCGCACCCGCACCCACACCCGCACCCACAGCAGCACCCATACCCACACCAGCACCCACACCAGCATCCACACCAGCACCCACACCCACACCATCACCCGCACCCACACCCGCACCCACACCCGCACCCACACCCACACATACAACGCACCCACATCAGCACCCGCACCCACCCCAGAGCCCACACCCGCACCCCATCCACACGAGCACCCACACCCACACCCGCACCCACACCCACACCAGCACCCGCACCCACACCCACATCCAGACCCACACTCTCACCAGCACCCACACCCACACACACACCCGCACTCAAACCCCGCACCCACACCCACAAACCGCATTCACACCCACAAACCGCACTCGCACCCCACACCCACACACTCACCCACACACACAAACCGCACTCACACCCCACACCCACACACACAACAGCACCCAAAACCGCACCCGCACCCACACCCGCACCCACACCAGCACCCACACCCACACCAGCACCCACACCAGCATCCACACCAGCACCCACACCCACACCAGCACCCGCACCCACACCCACACCAACACCCGCACCAACACCAGCACCCACACCCACAAACTAACCCAAACCCACACCAGCACCCACACCCACACCAGCACCCACACCCACCCACACCCACACCCGCCCCCACACCAACACCAACACCCGCACCCACACCCAAATCAACACCCGAAACCACACCAACACCAGCACCCTCACCCACACCAGCACCCACACCTGCACCAGAACCCACACCCACAACAACATCCACAACCACACCCACACCGGCGCCCACACCCGCACCGACACCTAAACCCACACCAATACCCACACCCACACCCAATCCCGCGCCCACACCCGCACCCACACCAGCACCCACACGAACACCAACACCCGCACCCACACCCAAATCAACACCCGAAACCACACCAACACCAACACCCACACCCACACTAGCACCTACACCCACACCAGAACCCACACCCACACCAACATCCACACCCACACCCACACCCCCACCCACACCTGCGCCCACACCCGAAGCCACACCCACACCCACACCCACAACTGCACCCACACTAACACCAGCACCAAAACCCATACCAGCACCCACACCCACACCCACAGCAGCACCCACACCCACACCCACACCAACAACCACACCCACACCCACACCCACACCCACACCCACACCCACGCCAGCACCCAAATCCACACCCACACCAGCACGCACACCCCCACCCACACCAGTACCCACATCCACACCCACACCAGCACCCACACCCACAGCAGCACCCGCACCCACACCTGCACCCACACCCACACCAGCTCCCACAACCACACCAAAACCCACACCCGCACCCACATCCACACGAGCACCCACACCCACACCCGCACCCACACCCACACCAGCACCCGCACCCACACCCACATCCACACCCACACTCACACCAGCACCCACACCCACACACACACCCGCACTCACACCCCGCAACCACACCCACAAACCGCACTCACACCCACAAACCGCTCTCACACCCCACACCCCACACCCACACACAGACCCACACACACAAATCGCACTCACACCCCACACCCACACCCACAACAGCACCCAAACCCTCACCCGCACCCACACCCGCACCCACAGCAGCACCCACACCCACACCAGCACCCACACCTGCATCCACACCAGCACCCACACCCACACCAGCACCCGCACCCACACCCGCACCCATACCCACACCCACACCCACACCTACAATGCATCCACACCAGCAAACACACCCACACCAGCGTCCACACCGCACCCACACCCACATCCACACGAGCCCCCACACCCACACCCGCACCCACACCCACACCCACATCCACACCCACACATACACCAGCACCCGCACCCACACCCACATCCACACCCACACTCACACCAGCACCCGCACCCACACCCACATCCAGACCCACACTCTCACCAGCACCCACACCCACACACACACCCGCACTCAAACCCCGCACCCACACCCACAAACCGCATTCACACCCACAAACCGCACTCGCACCCCACACCCACACACTCACCCACACACACAAACCGCACTCACACCCCACACCCACACCCACAACAGCACCCAAAACCGCACCCGCACCCACACCCGCACCCACACCAGCACCCACACCCACACCAGCACCCACACCAGCAACCACACCAGCACCCGCACCCACACCAGCACCCGCACCCACACCCACACCAACACCCGCACCCACACCCACACCTACAACGCACCCACACCAGCACCCACACACACACCCACACACACACCCACACGAGCACCCACACCCACAAACTAACCCAAACCCACACCAGCACCCACACCCACACCAGCACCCACACCCACCCACACCCACACCCGCCCCCACACCAACACCAACACCCGCACCCACACCCAAATCAACACCCGAAACCACACCAACACCAGCACCATCACCCACACCAGCACCCACACCCGCACCAGAACCCACACCCACACCAACATCCACACCCACACCGGCGCCCACACCCGCACCGACACCCACACCCACAACAATACCCATACCCACACCCAATCCCGCGCCCACACCTGCACCCACCCCAGCACCCACACCAACACCAACACCCGCACCCACACCCAAATCAACACCCGAAACCACACCAACACCAACACCCACACCCACACTAGCACCTACACCCACACCAGAACCCACACCCACACCAACATCCACACCCACACCCACACCCCCACCCACACCTGCGCCCACACCCGCACCCACACCCACACCCACACCCACAACTGCACCCACACTAACACCAGCACCAAAACCCATACCAGCACCCACACCCACACCCACAGCAGCACCCATACCCACACCAACAACCACACCCTCACCCACACCCACACCCACGCCAGCACCCAAATCCACACCCACACCAGCACGCACACCCCCACCCACACCAGTACCCACATCCACACCCACACCAGCACCCACACCCACAGCACCACCCGCACCCACACCTGCACCCACACCCACACCAGCTCCCACAACCACACCAACACCCACACCCGCACCCACAACCACACCAGCAACCACACCAACACCAGCGCCCACACCCGCACCCACATCCACACGAGCACCCACACCCACACCCGCACCCACACCCACACCAGCACCCGCACCCACACCCACATCCACACCCACACTCACACCAGCACCCACACCCACACACACACCCGCACTCACACCCCGCAACCACACCCACAAACCGCACTCACACCCACAAACCGCTCTCACACCCCACACCCCACACCCACACACAGACCCACACACACAAATCGCACTCACACCCCACACCCACACCCACAACAGCACCCAAACCCTCACCCGCACCCACACCCACACCCACACCCACACCAGCAACCACACCTGCATCCACACCAGCACCCACACCCACACCAGCACCCGCACCCACACCTGCACCCATACCCACACCCACACCCACACCTACAATGCATCCACACCAGCAAACACACCCACACCAGCGCCCACACCCGCACCCACACCCACATCCACACGAGCCCCCACACCCACACCCGCACCCACACCCACACCCACATCCACACCCACACCTACACCAGCACCCGCACCCACACCCACATCCACACCCACACTCACACCAGCACCCACACCCACACCCGCACTCACACCCCGCACCCACACCCACAAACCGCACTCACACCCACAAACCACACTCACACCCCACACCCCACACCCAAACACACACCCACACTCACAAACTGCACTCACAGCCCACACCCACACCCACAACAGCACCCAAACCCGCACCCGCACCCACACCCGCACCCACACCAGCACCCACACCCACACCAGCACCCACACCAGCATCCACACCAGCACCCACACCCACACCAGCACCCGCACCCACACCCGCACCCACACCCGCACCCACACCCACACCTACAACGCACCCACACCAGCACCCACACACACACCCACACCAGCTCCCACACCCACACCCACACCTAAACCCACACCAGCACCCACACCCACACCAGCACCCGCCCCACACCCACACCCACACCCACACCAGACCCCACACCAACACCAACACCCGCACCCACACCCAAATCAACACCCGAAACCACACCAACACCAACAACCACACCAGCACCCATACGCACACCAGAACCCACACCCACACCAACACCCACACCCACACCCACACCCGCACCCACACCCGCACTCACAAACTGCACTCACAGCCCACACCCACACCCACAACAGCACCCAAACCCTCACCCGCACCCACACCCGCACCCACAGCAGCACCCACACCCACACCAGCACCCACACCTGCATCCACACCAACATCCACATCCACACCCACACCCGGACCCACACCCGCGCCCACACCCGCACCAAAACCAACACCCACACCCACACCCACACCCGCGCCCACACAAGCACCCACACCAGCACCCACACGAACACCAACACCCCCCACCCACACCAAAACCAACACCCACACCCACAGCAGCACCCACACCCACACCAGAACCCACACCCACACCAACAACCACACCCACACCCACACCCACTCCCACACCTGCGCCCACATCGCACCCACACCCACACCCACACCCATTCGCGCACCCACACCAACACCAGCACCAAAACCCATACCAGCACCCACACCCACACCCACAGCAGCACCCACACCCACACCCACACCCACACCAACACCCACACCCACACCCACACCCACACCCACACCCACACCAGCACCCACACCCGCACCACATGCATACCCACACCCACATCAACACCAGCACCAAAACCCATACCAGCACCCGCACCCACACCCACGGCAGCACCCACACCAAAATCAACACCCACACACACACACACCAACACCCACACCCGCACTCACACCCGCACCCACAACCGCACCCACACCCGCACCCACACCAGCACACACGCACACACACTCACACACACACATACACACACACACACATACACACACACACACACACACACCAACACCCACACACGCACTCACACCCGCACCCACAACCGCACCCACACCCGCACCCACACCAGCACACACGCACACACACTCACACACACACATACACACACACACACATACACACACACACACACACACACACACACAACCACACCCACACCAGCACCCACACACGCACCCACACACCCACACCCACACCCACAAACCGCACTCACACCCCACACCCCACACCCACACACACACCACACACACAAACCGCACTCACACCCCACACCCACAAACAGCTCCCACACCCACAAACCGCACCCACAAAAGCACCCACACCAGCACCGACACCCACACCAGCACCCACACCCAAATCAACACCCGCACCCACACCCACACCCACACCCACACCAGACCCACACCCACACCAGCAACCAAACGCGCAACCGCACCCACACCCGCACCCACACCAGCACCCACACCCACACCAGCACCCACAGCAGCATCCACACCCGCACCCACACCCACACCAGCACCCGCACCCACACCCGCACCCACACCCGCACCCACATTCACACCTACAACGCACCCACACCAGCACCCACACACACACCCACACCAGCACCCACACCCACACCCACACCCAAACCCACACCAGCATCCACACCAGCACCCACACCCACACCAGCACCCGCACCCACACCCGCACCCACACCCGCACCCACACCCACACCTACAACGCACCCACACCAGCACCCACACACACACCCACACCAGCACCCACACCCACACCCACACCTAAACCCACACCAGCACCCACACCCACACCAGCACCCGCCCCACACCCACACCCACACCCACACCAGCCCCCACACCAACACCAACACCCGCACCCACACCCAAATCAACACCCGAAACCACACCGACACCAACAACCACACCAGCACCCATACGCACACCAGAACCCACACCCACACCAACATCCACATCCACACCCACACCCGGACCCACACCCGTGCCCACACCTGCACCAAAACCAACACCCACACCCACACCCACACCCGCGCCCACACAAGCACCCACACCAGCACCCACACCAACACCAACACCCCCCACCCACACCCAAATCAACACCCGAAACCACACCAAAACCAACACCCACACCCACAGCAACACCCACACCCACACCAGAACCCACACCCACACCAACAACCACACCCACACCCTCACCTACTCCCACACCTGCGCCCACATCGCACCCACACCCACACCCACACCCATTCGCGCACCCACACCAACACCAGCACCAAAACCCATACCAGCACCCACACCCACACCCACAGCAGCACCCACACCCACACCCACACCCACACCAACACCCACACCCACACCCACACCCACACCCACACCCACACCAGCACCCACACCCGCACCACATGCATACCCACACCCACATCAACACCAGCACCAAAACCCATACCAGCACCCGCAAACACACCCACAGCAGCACCCACACCCACACCCACAGCAGCACCCACACCAAAATCAACACCCACACACACACACACCAACACCCACACCCGCACTCAAACCCACACCCACAACCGCACCCACACCCGCACCCACACCAGCACACACGCACACACACCCACACACACACACACCAACACCCACACCCGCACTCAAACCCACACCCACAACCGCACCCACACCCGCACCCACACCCGCACCCACACCCACATCCACACGAGCCCCCACACCCACACCCGCACCCACACCCACACCCACATCCACACCCACACCTACACCAGCACCCGCACCCACACCCACATCCACACCCACACTCACACCAGCACCCACACCCACACCCGCACTCACACCCCGCACCCACACCCACAAACCGCACTCACACCCACAAACCACACTCACACCCCACACCCCACACCCAAACACACACCCACACTCACAAACTGCACTCACAGCCCACACCCACACCCACAACAGCACCCAAACCCGCACCCGCACCCACACCCGCACCCACACCAGCACCCACACCCACACCAGCACCCACACCAGCATCCACACCAGCACCCACACCCACACCAGCACCCGCACCCACACCCGCACCCACACCCGCACCCACACCCACACCTACAACGCACCCACACCAGCACCCACACACACACCCACACCAGCTCCCACACCCACACCCACACCTAAACCCACACCAGCACCCACACCCACACCAGCACCCGCCCCACACCCACACCCACACCCACACCAGCCCCCATACCAACACCAACACCCGCACCCACACCCAAATCAACACCCAAAACCACACCAACACCAACAACCACACCAGCACCCATACGCACACCAGAACCCACACCCACACCAACACCCACACCCGCACCCACACCCGCACTCACAAACTGCACTCACAGCCCACACCCACACCCACAACAGCACCCAAACCCTCACCCGCACCCACACCCGAAACCACAGCAGCACCCACACCCACACCAGCACCCACACCTGCATCCACACCAACATCCACATCCACACCCACACCCGGACCCACACCCGCGCCCACACCCGCACCAAAACCAACACCCACACCCACACCCACACCCACACCCACAGCAGCACCCACACCCACACCAGAACACACACCCACACCAACAACCACACCCACACCCACACCCACTCCCACACCTGCGCCCACATCGCACCCACACCCACACCCACACCCATTCGCGCACCCACACCAACACCAGCACCAAAACCCATACCAGCACCCACACCCACACCCACAGCAGCACCCACACCCACACCCACACCCACACAAACACCCACACCCACACCCACACCCACACCCACACCCACACCAGCACCCACACCCGCACCACATGCATACCCACACCCACATCAACACCAGCACCAAAACCCATACCAGCACCCGCAAACACACCCACAGCAGCACCCACACCAAAATCAACACCCACACACACACACACCAACACCCACACCCGCACTCACACCCGCACCCACAACCGCACCCACACCCGCACCCACACCAGCACACACACTCACACACACACATACACACACACACACACACACACACACACACACACACACACAACCACACCCACACCAGCACCCACACACGCACCCACACACCCACACCCACACCCACAAACCGCACTCACACCCCACACCCCACACCCACACACACACCACACACACAAACCGCACTCACACCCCACACCCACAAACCGCTCCCACACCCACAAACCGCACCCACAAAAGCACCCACACCAGCACCGACACCCACACCAGCACCCACACCCAAATCAACACCCGCACCCACACCCACACCCACACCCACACCAGACCCACACCCACACCAGCAACCAAACGCGCAACCGCACCCACACCCGCACCCACACCAGCACCCACACCCACACCAGCACACACAGCAGCATCCACACCCGCACCCACACCCACACCAGCACCCGCACCCACACCCGCACCCACACCCGCACCCACATTCACACCTACAACGCACCCACACCAGCACCCACACACACACCCACACCAGCACCCACACCCACACCCACACCCAAACCCACACCAGCATCCACACCAGCACCAACACCCACACCAGCACCCGCACCCACACCCGCACCCACACCCGCACCCACACCCACACCTACAACGCACCCACACCAGCACCCACACACACACCCACACCAGCACCCACACCCACACCCACACCTAAACCCACACCAGCACCCACACCCACACCAGCACCCGCCCCACACCCACACCCACACCCACACCAGCCCCCACACCAACACCAACACCCGCACCCACACCCAAATCAACACCCGAAACCACACCGACACCAACAACCACACCAGCACCCATACGCACACCAGAACCCACACCCACACCAACATCCACATCCACACCCACACCCGGACCCACACCCGTGCCCACACCCGCACCAAAACCAACACCCACACCCACACCCACACCCGCGCCCACACAAGCACCCACACCAGCACCCACACCAACACCAACACCCCCCACCCACACCCAAATCACACCCGAAACCACACCAAAACCAACACCCACACCCACAGCAGCACCCACACCCACACCAGAACCCACACCCACACCAACAACCACACCCACACCCACACCCACTCCCACACCTGCGCCCACATCGCCCCCACACCCACACCCACACCCATTCGCGCACCCACACCAACACCAGCACCAAAACCCATACCAGCACCCACACCCACACCCACAGCAGCACCCACACCCACACCCACACCCACACCAACACCCACACCCACACCCACACCCACACCCACACCAGCACCCACACCCGCACCACATGCATACCCACACCCACATCAACACCAGCACCAAAACCCATACCAGCACCCGCACCCACACCCACAGCAGCACCCACAGCAAAATCAACACCCACACACACACACACCAACACCCACACCCGCACTCAAACCCACACCCACAACTGCACCCACACCCGCACCCACACCAGCACACACGCACACACACTCACACACACACATACACACACACACACACACACACACACACACACACACACACACACACACACACACACACACACAACCACACCCACACCAGCACCCACACACGCACCCACACACCCACACCCACACCCACACACACACCTGCACTCACACACCACACCCACACCCACAAACCGCACTCACACCCCACACCCCACACCCACACACACACCACACACACAAACCGCACTCACACCCCACACCCACAAACAGCTCCCACACCCACAAACCGCACCCACAAAAGCACCCACACCAGCACCGACACCCACACCAGCACCCACACCCAAATCAACACCCGCACCCACACCAACACCCACACCCACACCAGACCCACACCCACACCAGCAACCAAACGCGCACCCGCACCCACACCCGCACCCACACCAGCACCCTCACCCACACCAGCATCCACACCCGCACCCACACCCACACCAGCACCAGCACCCACACCCGCACCCACACCCGCACCCACATTCACACCTACAACGCACCCACACCAGCACCCACACACACACCCACACCAGCACCCACACCCACACCCACACCCAAACCCACACCAGCACCCACACCCACACCTGCACCCACACCAACACCCACACCCACACCCACACCAGCCCCCACACCAACACCAACACCCGAACCCACACCCAAATCAACACCCGAAACCACACCAACAGCAAAACCCACACCAGCACCCACATGCACACCAGAACCCACACCCACACCAACATCCACACCCACACCCACACCCGCACCCACACCCGTGCCCACACCCGCGCCCAAACCAACACCCACACCCACACCCACACCCGCGCCCACACTCGCACCCACACCAGCACACACACCAACACCAACACCCGCACCCACACCCAAATCAACACCCGAAACCACACCAAAACCAACACCCACACCCACACCAGCACCCACATCCGCACCAGAACCCACACCCACACCAACAACCACACCCACACCCACACCCGCTCCCACACCTGCGCCCACACCCGCACCCACACCCACACCCACACCCACACACGCACCCACACCAACACCAGCACCAAAACACATACCAGCACCCACACCCACACCCACAGCAGCACCCACACCCACACCCACACGCGCACCCACACCAACACCAGCACCAAAACCCATACCAGCACCCACACCCACACCCACAGCAGCACCCACACCCACAGCCACACCCACACCAACACGCACACCCACACCCACACCCACACCCACACCCACACCTGCACCAGACGCATACTCACACCCACACCAACACCAGCACCAAAACCCATACCAGCACCCGCACCCACACCCACAGCAGCCCCCACACCAAAATCCACTCCCACACACACACACACACACCAACACCCACACCCGCACCCACACCCACACCCACACCCACACCCACACCAACACCCACACCCACACCCACACCCACATCAACACTCACACCCACACCCACACCCACACCCGCACGCAAAACCGCACCCACACCCGCACCCACTCCCGCACACACGCACACACACACACCCACACCCGCACCCACACCCAAAGCAGCACCCACACCCACACACGCACCCACACTCACACCAACACCCACACTCACACCAACACCCACACCAGCACCCACACCAACACTCACACCCACACGCACACCAGCACCCACACCCACACACAAACCAACATCCACACCAGCACCCACACCCGCACCCGCAGCCACACCCACAACAGCACCCACACCCACACCCGCACTCACACCCACACCCACACACACACCAACACCCGCACCCACACCAACAACCACACCCACACCAGCGCCCACATCCACACCCACATCCACACAAGCACCCACACCCACACCCGCACCCACACCCACACCAGCACCCACACCCACTCCAGCACCCACACCAGCACCCGCACCCACACCCACACCCACACCAGCACCCACACCAGCACCCACACCCACAAAAGCTCCCACACCCACCCCCACACCCAAACCAACACCAGCACCCACACCCACACTAACACCCACACCAACACCCACTCCCGCACCCACACCAGCACCCACACCAGAACCCACACCCACACCCAAATCAAAACCCGCAACAACACCAAAATCAACACCCGCACCCACACCCACAGCAGACCCACACCCATACCAGCACCCACAACCACACCCACACCCACACCCACACCAGCACCCAAATCCACACCCACACCAGCACCCACACCCCCACCCACACCAGCACCCACACCCACACCCACACCAGCTCCCACAACCACACCAACACTCACACCCGCACCCACACCAGCACCCACACCCGCACCCACACCCACACCTACAACGCACCCACACCAGCACCCACACACACACCCACACCAGCACTCACACCCACACCCACACGCAAACCCACACCAGCACCCACACGCACACCAGCACCCACACCCACACCCACACCCACACCAGCCCCCACACCAACACCAACACCCGCACCCACACCCAAATCAACACCCGAAACCACACCAACACCAAAACCCACACCCACACCAGCACCCACACCCACACCAGAGCCCACACCCACACCAACATCCACACCCACACCCACACCCGCACCCACACCTGCGCCCACACCCTCACCCACACCCACACCCGCACGCATACCCGCACCCACACCAACACCAGCACCAAAACCCATACCTGCACCCACACCCACACCCTCAGCAGCACCCACACCCACTCCCACACCAACACCCACACCCACACCCACACCCACACCAGCACCCACACCCGCACCACACGCACACCAGCACCCACACCAACACCAGCACCAAAACCCATACCAGCTCCCGGACCCACACCCCCAGCAGCACCCACACCAAAATCCACACCCACACACACACACACACACCAACACCCACACCCGCACCCACACCCACACCCACAACCGCACCCACACCCGCACCCACACCAGCACACACGCACACACACTCACACACACACATACACACACACACACACACACACACACACACACACAACCACACCCACACCAGAACCCAAACACGCACCCACACACCCACCCCCACACCCGCACTCACACACCACACCCACACCCACAAACTGCCCTCACACCCCACACCCCACACCCACACACACACCCACACCCACACCTGCACCCACACTAACACCAGCACCAAAACCCATACCAGCACCCACACCCACACCCACAGCAGCACCCACACCCACACCCACACCAACAACCACACCCACACCCACACCCACGCCAGCACCCAAATCCACACCCACACCAGCACGCACACCCCCACCCACACCAGTACCCACATCCACACCCACACCAGCACCCACACCCACAGCAGCACCCGCACCCACACCTGCACCCACACCCACACCAGCTCCCACAACCAGACCAACACCCACACCTGCACACACAACCACACCAGCACCCACACCCACACCAGCGCCCACACCCGCACCCACATCCACACGAGCACCCACACCCACACCCGCACCCACACCCACACCAGCACCCTCACCCACACCCACATCCACACCCACACTCACACCAGAACCCACACCCAAACACACACCCGCACTCACACCCCGCACCCTACCCACAAACCGCACTCACACCCACAAACCGCACTCACACCCCACACCCCACACCCACACACACACCCACACACACAAATCGCACTCACACCCCACACCCACACCCGCACCCATACCCGCACCCACACCAGAACCCACACCCACACCCAAATCAAAACCCGCAACAACACCAAAATCAACACCCGCACCAACACCCAAATCAACACCCGCACCCACACCCACAGCAGACCCACACCCACACCAGCACCCACAACCACACCCACACCCACACCCACACCAGCACCCAAATCCACACCCACACCAGCACCCACACCCCCACCCACACCAGCACCCACACCCACACCCACACCAGCTCCCACAACCACACCAACACTCACACCCGCACCCACACCCGCACCCACACCCACACCTACAACGCACCCACACCAGCACCCACACACACACCCACACTAGCACTCACACCCACACCCACACGCAAACCCACACCAGCACCCACACGCACACCAGCACCCACACCCACACCCACACCCACACCCACACCAGCCCCCACACCAACACCAACACCCGCACCCACACCCAAATCAACACCCGAAACCACAACAACACAAACACCCACACCCACACCAGCACCCACACCCACACCAGAACCCACACCCACAACAACATCCACACCCACACCCACATCCGCGCCCACACCCACACCCGCACCCAGACCAACACCCACACCCACACCCACACCCGCGCCCACACCCGCACCCACACCAGCACCCACACCAACACCAACACCCGCACCCACACCCAAATCAACACCCGAAACCACACCAACACCAAAACCCACACCCACACCAGCACCCACACCCACACCAGAGCCCACACCCACACCAACATCCACACCCACACCCACACCCGCACCCACACCTGCGCCCACACCCTCACCCACACCCACACCCGCACGCATACCCGCACCCACACCAACACCAGCACCAAAACCCATACCTGCACCCACACCCACACCCACAGCAGCACCCACACCCACTCCCACACCAACACCCACACCCACACCCACACCCACACCAGCACCCACACCCGCACCACACGCACACCAGCACCCACACCAACACCAGCACCAAAACCCATACCAGCTCCCGGACCCACACCCCCAGCAGCACCCACACCAAAATCCACACCCACACACACACACACACCAACACCCACATCCGCACCCACACCCACACCCACAAACGCACCCACACCCGCACCCACACCAGCACACACGCACACACACTCACACACACACATACACACACACACACACACACACACACACACACACACGACCACACCCACACCAGCACCCAAACACGCACCCACACACCCACCCCCACACCCGCACTCACACCCCACACCCACAACCACAAACTGCACTCACAGCACACACCCCACACCCACACACACACCCACACACACAAACCGCACTCACAGCCCACACCCACAAACCGCTCCCACACCCACAAACCGCACCCACAAAAGCACCCACACCAGCACCGACACCCACACCAGCACCCACACCCAAATCAACACCCGCACCCACACCAACACCCACACCCACACCAGACCCACACCCACACCAGCACCCACACCCCCACACTCACCCACACCCACACATGCACCCACACCCACATCCAACACCCACACCCACACCCACACCAGCACCCACACCCACAGCAGCAGCCACACCCACACCCACACCCACACCCACACCTGCACCCACACTAACACCAGCACCAAAACCCATACCAGCACCCACACCCACACCCACAGCAGCACCCACACCCACACCCAAACCAACAACCACACCCACACCCACACCCACGCCAGCACCCAAATCCACACCCACACCAGCACGCACACCCCCACCCACACCAGTACCCACACCCACACCCACACCAGCACCCACACCCACAGCAGCACCCGCACCCACACCTGCACCCACACCCACACCAGCTCCCACAACCAGACCAACACCCACACCCGCACACACAACCACACCAGCACCCACACCCACACCAGCGCCCACACCCGCACCCACATCCACACGAGCACCCACACCCACACCCGCACCCACACCCACACCAGCACCCTCACCCACACCCACATCCACACCCACACTCACACCAGAACCCACACCCAAACACACACCCGCACTCACACCCCGCACCCTACCCACAAACCGCACTCACACCCACAAACCGCACTCACACCCCACACCCCACACCCACACACACACCCACACACACAAATCGCACTCACACCCCACACCCACACCCGCACCCATACCCGCACCCACACCAAAACCAGCACCAAAACCCATACCAGCACCCACACCCACACCCACAGCAGCACCCACACCCACACCAACACCCACACCCACACCCACACCAGCACCCACACCCGCACCACACGCACACCCACACCCACACCAACACCAGCACCAAAACCCATACCAGCACCCGCACCCACACCCACAGCAGCACCCACACCAAAATCCACACCCACACACACACACACACCAACACCCACACACGCACCCGCACCCACACCCACAACCGCACCCACACCCGCACCCACACCAGCACACACGCACACACATACACACACACAAATACACACACACACACACACAACCACACCCACACCAGCACCCAAACACGCACCCACACACCCACACCCACACCCGCACTCACACCCCACACCCACACCCACAAACCGCACTCACACCCCACACCCCACACCCACACACACACCCACACACACAAATCGCACTCACACCCCACACCCACACCCGCACCCATACCCGCACCCACACCAACACCAGCACCAAAACCCATACCAGCACCCACACCCACACCCACAGCAGCACCCACACCCACACCAACAACACACCCACACCCACACCCACACCAACACCAACACCCGCACCAAACGCACACCCACACCCACACCAACACCAGCACCAAAACCCATACCAGCACCCGCACCCACACCCACAGCAGCACCCACACCAAAATCCACACCCACACACATACACACACCAACACCCACACACGCACCCACACCCACACCCACAACCGCACCCACACCCGCACCCACACCAGCACACACGCACACACACTCACACACACACATACACATACACACACACACACAACCACACCCACACCAGCACCCAAACACGCACCCACACACCCACACCCACACCCGCACTCACACCCCACACCCACACCCACAAACCGCACTCACACCCCACACCCCACACCCACACACACACCCACACACACAAACCGCACTCACAGCCCACACCCACAAACCGCTCCCACACCCAGAAACCGCACCCACAAAAGCACCCACACCAGCACCGACACCCACACCAGCACCCACACCCAAATCAACACCCCCACCCACACCAACACCCACACCCACACCAGACCCACACCCACACCAGCACCCACACCCCCACACTCACCCACACCCACACACGCACCCACAACCACACCAGCACCCACACCCACACCAGCACCCACACCCACACCCAAATCAACACCCACACCCACACCAACACCAATACCCACACCCACACCCACACCAGCACCCACACCCACACCAGAACCCACACCCACACCAACAGCCACACCCACACCCGCACCCACACCCGCACCCACACCCGCACCCAAACCAACACTTGCACCAAAACCCATAACAGCACCCGCACCCACACCCACTGCAGCAGCCACACCCACACCCACACCAACACCCACACCCGCACCCACACCCACATCAGCACCCACACCCACATCCACACCCACACCAACACTCACACCTGCACCCACACCCACACCTGCAACCACACCGACACCCACAACCGCACCCACCCCCGCACCCACACCCGCAAACACGCACACACACACACACACCCACAACCGCACCCACACACACCCACACACGACCCACACACCCACACCCACATCCACACACACAATCGCACAAGCACCCACACACGCATCCACACCCACACCAACACCCGCATCCACACCCAAAGCAGCACCCACACCCACACACGCACCCACACTCACACCAACACCCACACTCACACCAACACCCACACCAGCACCCACACCAACACTCACACCCACACGCACACCAGCACCCACACCCGCACCCGCACCCACACCCACAACAGCACCCACACCCGCACCCGCATTCACACCCACACCCACACACACACCAACACCCGCACCCACACCAACACCCACACCCACACCAGCGCCCACATCCACACCCACATCCACACGAGCACCCACACCCACACCCGCACCCACACCCACACCAGCACCCACACCCACACCTGCACCCACACACACACCCACACCCACACCCGCACCCACACCCACAACCACACCCGCACCCACACCCGCACCCACACCAGCACCCACACCCACAACAGCACCCACACCTACACCCACACAAACACCCACACCCAAAATAACACCAGCACCCACACCCACACCAGCACCCACACCAACACCCACACCAGCACCCGCACCCACAGCAGCACCCGCACCCACAGCAGATCCCTCATCCACACCCGCACCCACACCCACACCCACACCAGCACCCGCACCCACACCCACACCCACACCAGCACCCACACCCACACCAGCATCCACACCCGCACCCACACCCACACCAGCACCCACACCTACACCAGCGCCCACACCCGCACCCACATTCACACGAGAACCCACACCCACACCCGCACCCACAGCCACACCAGCACCCGCACCCATACCAAAATCCACACCCACACTCACACCAGCACCCACACCCACACAGACACCCGCACTCACACCACGCACCCACACCCACAAACCGCACTCACACCCACAAACCGCACTCACACCCCACACCCCACACTCGCACACACACCCACACATACAAACCGCACTCACACCCCGCACCCACACCCACATCCACACGAGCCCCCACACCCACACCCGCACCCACACCCACACCCACATCCACACCCACACCTACACCAGCACCCGCACCCACACCCACATCCACACCCACACTCACACCAGCACCAACACCCACACCCGCACTCAAACCCCGCACCCACACCCACAAACCGCATTCACCCCCACAAACCGCACTCACACCCCAAAAACACACACTCACCCACACACACAAACCGCACTCACACCCCACACCCACAACAGCACCCAAAACTGCACCCGCACCCACACCCGCACCCACACCAGCACCCACACCCACACCAGCACCCACACCAGCATCCACACCAGCACCCACACCCACACCAGCACCCGCACCCACACCCGCACCCACACCTACAACGCACCCACACCAGCACCCACACACACACCCACACCAGCACCCACACCCACACCCTAACCCAAACCGACACCAGCATCCAATCCCACACCAGCACCGACACCCACACCCACACCCACACCAGCCCCCACACCAACACCAACACCCGCACCCACACCCAAATCAACACCCGAAACCACACCAACACCAACACCCTCACCCACACCAGCACCCACACCCGCACCAGAACCCACACCCACACCAACATCCACACCCACACCCACATCCGCGCCCACACCCGCACTGACACCCACACCCACACCAATACCCATACCCACACCCAATCCCGCGCCCACACCCGCCCCCACACCAGCACCCACACCAACACCAACACCCGCACCCACACCCAAATCAACACCCGAAACCACACCTACACTAACACCCACACCCACACTAGCACCCACACGCACACCAGAACCCACACCCACACCAACATCCACACCCACACCCACACCCCCACCCACACCTGCGCCAACACCCGCACCCACACCCACACCCACACCCACAACTGCACCTTCACTAACACCAGCACCAAAACCCATACCGGCACCCACACCC
This sequence comes from Isurus oxyrinchus, assembly GCA_026770705.1. Lineage (NCBI taxonomy): Eukaryota > Metazoa > Chordata > Chondrichthyes > Lamniformes > Lamnidae > Isurus > Isurus oxyrinchus. Next base: position 65,996,087 of record JANJGN010000012.1, on the reverse strand, counting down.
ACACCCACAGCAGCACCCACACCCACACCAACAACCACACCCACACCCACTCCCACACCAACGCCAGCACACAAATCCACACCCACACCAGCACGCATACCCCCACCCACACCAGTACCCACACCCACACCCACACCAGCACCCACACCCACAGCAGCACCCGCACCCACACCCGCACCCACACCCACACCAGCTCCCACAGCCACACCAACACCCAAGCCGCACCCACAACCACACCAGCAACCACACCCACACCAGCGCCCACACCCGCACCCACATCCACACGAGCACCCACACCCACACCCGCACCCACACCCACACCAGCACCCGCACCCACACCCACATCCACACCCCCACTCACACCAGCACCCACACCCACACACACACCCGCACTCACACCCCGCACCCACACCCACAAACCGCACTCACACCCCACACCCCACACCCACACACAGACGCACACACACAAATCGCACTCACACCCCACACCCACACCCACAACAGCACCCAAATCCTCACCCGCACCCACATCCGCACCCACACCAGCACCCACACCCACACCAGCACCCACACCTGCATCCACACCAGCACCCACACCCACACCAGCACCCGCACCCACACCCGCACCCACACCCACACCCACACCTACAACGCATCCACACCAGCACTCACACCCACACCAGCGCCCACACCCGCACCCACATCCACACGAGCCCCCACACCCACACCCGCACCCACACCCACACCCACATCCACACCCACACCTACACCAGCACCCGCACCCACACCCACATCCACACCCATACTCACACCAGCACCCACACCCACACCCGCACTCACACCCCGCACCCACACCCACAAACCGCACTCACATCCACAAACCGCACTCACACCCCACACCCAAACACACACCCACACTCACAAACTGCACTCACAGCCCACACCCACACCCACAACAGCACCCAAACCCGCACCCGCACCCACACCCGCACCCACACCAGCACCCACACCCACACCAGCACCCACACCAGCATCCACACCAGCACCCACACCCACACCCGCACCCACACCCGCACCCACACCCACACCTACAACGCACCCACACCAGCACCCACACACACACCCACACCAGCACCCACACCCACACCCACACCTAAACACACACCAGCACCCACACCCACACCAGCAACTGCCCCACACCCACACCCACACCCACACCAGCCCCCACACCAACACCAACACCCGCACCCACACCCAAATCAACACCCGAAACCACACCAACACCAACAACCACTCCAGCACCCATACGCACACCAGAACCCACACCCACACCAACATCCACACCCACACCCACACCCGGACCCACCCCCGCGCCCATACCCGCACCCAAACCAACACCCACACCCACACCTACACCCGCGCCCACACAAGCACCCACACCAGCTCCCACACCAACACCCGCACCCACACCCAAATCAACACCCGAAACCACACCAAAACCAACACCCACACACACACCAGCACCCACACCCACAGCAGAACCCACACCCACACCAACAACCACACCCACACCCACACCCACTCGCATACCTGCGCCCACATCGCACCCACACCCACACCCACACCCCTTCGCGCACCCACACCAACACCAGCACCAAAACCCATACCAGCACCCACACCCACACCCACAGCAGCACCCACACCCACACCCACACCCACACCAACACCAGCACCCACACCCGCACCACACGCATACCCACACCCACATCAACACCAGCACCAAAACCCATACCAGCACCCGCACCCACACCCACAGCAGCACCCACACCAAAATCAACACCCACACACACACACACCAACACCCACACCTGCACCCACACCCACACCCACAACCGCACCCACACCCGCACCCACACCAACACACACGCACACACACTCACACACACACATACACACACACACACACACACACAACCACACCCACACCAGCACCCACACACGCACCCACACACCCACACCCGCACCCACACACACACCCGCACTCACACACCACACCCACACCCACAAACCGCACTCACACCCCACACCCCACACCCACACACACACACCACACACACAAACCGCACTCACACCCCACACCCACAAACAGCTCCCACACCCACAAACCGCACCCACAAAAGCACCCACACCAGCACCGACACCCACACCAGCACCCACACCCAAATCAACACCCGCACCCACACCAACACCCACACCCACACCAGACCCACACCCACACAAGCACCCAAACCCGCACCCGCACCCACACCCGCACCCACACCAGCACCCACACCCACACCAGCACCCACACCAGCATCCACACCAGCACCCACACCCACACCAGAACCCGCACCCACACCCGCACCCACACCCGCACCCACACCCACACCTACAACGCACCAACACCAGCACCCACACACACACCCACACCAGCACCCACACCCACACCCACACCCAAACCCACACCAGCACCCACACCCACACCAGCAACCGCACCAACACCCACACCCACACCCACACCAACACCAGCCCCCACACCAACACCAAAACCCGAACCCACACCCAAATCAACACCCGAAACCACACCAACACCAACACCCACACCCACACCAGCACCCACATGCACACCAGAACCCACACCCACACCAACATCCACACCCACACCCACACCCGCAACCACACCCGTGCCCACACCCGCGCCCAAACCAACACCCACAACCACACCCACACCCGCGCCCACACACGCACCCACACCAGCACACACACCAACACCAACACCCGCACCCACACCCAAATCAACCCCCGAAACCACACCAAAACCAACACCCACACCCACACCAGCACCCACACCCGCACCAGAACCCACACCCACAACAACCACACCCACACCCACACCCGCTCCCACACCCGCACCCACACCAACACCCACACCCACACACGCACCCACACCAACACCAGCACCAAAACCCATACCAGCACCCACACCCACACCCACAGCAGCACCCACACCCACACCCACATGCGCACCCACACCAACACCAGCACCAAAACCCATACCAGCACCCACACCCACAACCACAGCAGCACCCACACCCACACCCACACCAACACCCACACCCACACCCACACCAGCACCCACACCCGCACCACACGCATACCCACACCCACACCAACACCAGCACCAAAACCCATACTAGCACCCGCACCCACACCCACAGCAGCACCCACACCAAAATCCACTCCCACACACACACACACACCAACACCCACACCCGCACCCACACACACACCCACAACCGCACCCACACCCGCACCCACACCAGCACACACGCACACACACTCACACACACACATACACACACACACACATACACACACACACACAACCACACCCACACCAGCACCCAAACACGCACCCACACACCCACACCCACACACAAACCCGCACTCACACCCCACACCCACACCCACAAACCGCACTCACACCCCACACCCCACACCCACACACACACCACACACACAAACCGCACTCACACCCCACACCCACAATCAGCTCCCACACCCACAAACCGCACCCACAAAAGCACCCACACCAGCACCGACACCCACACCAGTACCCACACCCAAATCAACACCCGCACCCACACCAACACCCACACGCACACCAGACCCACACCCACACCAGCACCCACACCCCCACACACACCCACACCCACACACGCACCCACACCCACACCAGCACCCACACCCACACCAGCACCCACACCCACACCAACACCAACACCCACACCCACACCCAAATCAACACCCGCACCCACACCAACACCAATACCCACACCCACACCCAGACCAGCACCCACACCCACACCAGAACCCACACCCACACCAACACCCACACCCACACCCACACCCGCACCCACACCCGCACCCACACCCGCACCCAAACCAACACCAGCACCAAAACCCATACCAGCACCCGCACCCACACCCACAGCAGCAGCCACACCCACACCCACACCCAAACCAACACCCACACCCACACCCACACCCACACCCACATCAACACTCACACCCACACCCACACCCACACCCACACCCACACCCACACGCAAACCCGCACACACACCCACACCCGCAGCAAAACCCATACCAGCATCCGCACCCACACCCACACCAACATCCACACCCACACCCAAACCCGCACCCACACCTGCGCCCACACCCGCACCGACACCCACACCCACACCAATACCCATACCCACACCCAAACCTTCGCCCACACCCGCACCCACACCAGCACCCACACCAACACCAATACCCGCACCCACACCCAAATCAACACCCGAAACCACACCAACACCAACACCCACACCCACACCAGCACCCACACCAACACCAACACCCTCACCCACACCAGCACCCACACCCGCACCAGAACCCACACCCACACCAACATCCACACCCACACCCGCACCCACACCCGCGCCCACAACCGCACCGACACCCACACACACAACAATACCCATACCCACACCCAAACCCGCGCCCACACCAGCACCCACACCAGCACCCACACCAACACCAACACCCGCACCCACACCCAAATCAACACCCGAAACCACACCAACACCAACCCCCACACCCACACTAGCACCCACACCCACACCAGAACCAACACCCACACCAACATCCACACCCACACCCACACCCCCACCCACACCTGCGCCCACACCCGCACCCACACCCACACCCACACCCACTCCTGCACCCACACTAACACCAGCACCAAAACCCATACCAGCACCCACACCCACACCCACAGCAGCACCCACACCCACACCCAAACCAACAAACACACCCACACCCACACCCACACCCACACCCACGCCAGCACCCAAATCCACACCCACACCAGCACGCACACCCCCACCCACACCAGTACCCACACCCACACCCACACCAGCACCCACACCCACAGCAGCACCCGCACCCACACCTGCACCCACACCCACACCAGCTCCCACAACCACACCAACACCCACACCCGCACCCACAACCACACCAGCAACCACACCCACACCAGCGCCCACACCCGCACCCACATCCACACGAGCCCCCACACCCACACCCGCGCCCACAACCACACCAGCACCCTCACCCACACCCACATCCACACCCACACTCACACCAGCACACACACCCGCACTCACACCCCGCACCCACACCCACAAACTGCACTCACACCCACAAACCACTCTCACACCCCACACCCCACACCCACACACAGACCCACACACACAAATCGCACTCACACCCCACACCCACACCCACAACAGCACCCAAACCCTCACCCGCGCCCACACCCGCACCCACACCAGCCCCCACACCAACACCAAAACCCGAACCCACACCCAAATCAACACCCGAAACCACACCAACACCAACACCCACACCAGCACCCACATGCACACCAGAACCCACACCCACACCAACATCCACACCCACACCCACACCCGCAACCACACCCGTGCCCACACCCGCGCCCAAACCAACACCCACACCCACACCCACACCCGCGCCCACACACGCACCCACACCAGCACACACACCAACACCAACACCCGCACCCACACCCAAATCAACCCCCGAAACCACACCAAAACCAACACCCACACCCACACCAGCACCCACACCCGCACCAGAACCCACACCCACAACAACCACACCCACACCCACACCCGCTCCCACACCTGCGCCCACACCCGCACCCACACCAACACCCACACCCACATACGCACCCACACCAACACCAGCACGAAAACCCATACCAGCACCCACACCCACACCCACAGCAGCACCCACACCCACACCCACATGCGCACCCACACCAACACCAGCACCAAAACCCATACCAGCACCCACACCCACAACCACAGCAGCACCCACACCCACACCCACACCAACACCCACACCCACACCCACACCAGCACCCACACCCGCACCACACGCATACCCACACCCACACCAACACCAGCACCAAAACCCATACTAGCACCCGCACCCACACCCACAGCAGCACCCACACCAAAATCCACTCCCACACACACACACACACCAACACCCACACCCGCACCCACACACACACCCACAACCGCACCCACACCCGCACCCACACCAGCACACACGCACACACACTCACACACACACATACACAAACACACACATACACACACACACACAACCACACCCACACCAGCACCCACACACGCACCCACACACCCACACCCACACACAAACCCGCACTCACACCCCACACCCACACCCACAAACCGCACTCACACCCCACACCCCACACCCACACACACACCACACACACAAACCGCACTCACACCCCACACCCACAATCAGCTCCCACACCCACAAACCGCACCCACAAAAGCACCCACACCAGCACCGACACCCACACCAGTACCCACACCCAAATCAACACCCGCACCCACACCAACACCCACACGCACACCAGACCCACACCCACACCAGCACCCACACCCCCACACACACCCACACCCACACACGCACCCACACCCACACCAGCACCCACACCCACACCAGCACCCACACCCACACCAACACCAACACCCACACCCACACCCAAATCAACACCCGCACCCACACCAACACCAATACCCACACCCACACCCAGACCAGCACCCACACCCACACCAGAACCCACACCCACACCAACACCCACACCCACACCCACACCCGCACCCACACCCGCACCCACACCCGCACCCAAACCAACACCAGCACCAAAACCCATACCAGCACCCGCACCCACACCCACAGCAGCAGCCACACCCACACCCACACCCAAACCAACACCCACACCCACACCCACACCCACACCCACATCAACACTCACACCCACACCCACACCCACACCCACACCCACACCCACACGCAAACCCGCACACACACCCACACCCGCAGCAAAACCCATACCAGCACCCGCACCCACACCCACACCAACATCCACACCCACACCCAAACCCGCACCCACACCCGCGCCCACACCCGCACCGACACCCACACCCACACCAATACCCACACCCACACCCAGACCAGCACCCACACCCACACCAACACCCACACCCACACCCACACCCGCACCCACACCCGCACCCACACCCGCACCCAAACCAACACCAGCACCAAAACCCATACCAGCACCCGCACCCACACCCACAGCAGCAGCCACACCCACACCCACACCCAAACCAACACCCACACCCACACCCACACCCACACCCACATCAACACTCACACCCACACCCACACCCACACCCAAACCCGCACCCACACCCGCGCCCACACCCGCACCGACACCCACACCCACACCAATACCCATACCCACACCCAAACCTTCGCCCACACCCGCACCCACACCAGCACCCACACCAACACCAATACCCGCACCCACACCCAAATCAACACCCGAAACCACACCAACACCAACACCCACACCCACACCAGCACCCACACCAACACCAACACCCTCACCCACACCAGCACCCACACCTGCACCAGAACCCACACCCACACCAACATCCACACCCACACCCGCACCCACACCCGCGCCCACACCCGCACCGACACCCACACACACAACAATACCCATACCCACACCCAAACCCGCGCCCACACCCGCACCCACACCAGCACCCACACCAACACCAACACCCGCACCCACACCCAAATCAACACCCGAAACCACACCAACACCAACCCCCACACCCACACTAGCACCCACACCCACACCAGAACCAACACCCACACCAACATCCACACCCACACCCACACCCCCACCCACACCTGCGCCCACACCCGCACCCACACCCACACCCACACCCACACCTGCACCCACACTAACACCAGCACCAAAACCCATACCAGCACCCACACCCACACCCACAGCAGCACCCACACCCACACCCAAACCAACAACCACACCCACACCCACACCCACACCCACGCCAGCACCCAAATCCACACCCACACCAGCACGCACACCCCCACCCACACCAGTACCCACACCCACACCCACACCAGCACCCACACCCACAGCAGCACCCGCACCCACACCTGCACCCACACCCACACCAGCTCCCACAACCACACCAACACCCACACCCGCACCCACAACCACACCAGCAACCACACCCACACCAGCGCCCACACCCGCACCCACATCCACACGAGCCCCCACACCCACACCCGCACCCACAACCACACCAGCACCCTCACTCACACCCACATCCACACCCACACTCACACCAGCACACACACCCGCACTCACACCCCGCACCCACACCCACAAACTGCACTCACACCCACAAACCACTCTCACACCCCACACCCCACACCCACACACAGACCCACACACACAAATCGCACTCACACCCCACACCCACACCCACAACAGCACCCAAACCCTCACCCGCGCCCACACCCGCACCCACACCAGCACCCACACCCACACCAGCACCCACACCTGCATCCACACCAGCACCCACACCCACACCAGCACCCGCACCCACACCCGCACCCACACCCACACCCACACCCACACCCTCACCTACAACGCATCCACACCAGCACTCACACCCACACCAGCTTCCACACCCGCACCCACATCCACACGAGCACCCACACCCACACCCGCACCCACACTCACACCCACATCCACACCCACACCTACACCAGCACCCGCACCCACACCCACATCCACACCCACACTCACACCAGCACCCACACCCACACCCGCACTCACACCCCGCACCCACACCCACAAACCGCACTCACACCCACAAACCGCACTCACACCCCACACCCCACACCCACACACACACCCACACTCACAAACTGCACTCACAGCCCACACCCACACCCACAACAGCACCCAAACCCGCACCCGCACCCACACCCGCACCCACACCAGCACCCACACCCACACCAGCACCCACACCAGCATCCACACCAGCACCCACACCCACACCAGCACCCGCACCCACACCCGCACCCACACCCGCACCCACACCCACACCTACAACGCACCCACACCAGCACCCACACCCACACCCACACCCAAACCCACACCAGCACCCACACCCACACCAGCACCTGGCCCACACCCACACCCACACCCACACCCACACCAGCCCCCACACCAACACCATCACCCGCACCCACACCCAAATCAACACCCGAAACCACACCAACACCAACACCCATACCAGCACCCATACGCACACCAGAACCCACTCCCACACCAACAACCTCACCCACACCCACACCCACTCCCACACCTGCGCCCACATCGCACCCACACCCACACCCACACCCATTCGCGCACCCACACCCACACCAGCACCAAAACCCATAGCAGCACCCACACCCACACCCACAGCAGCACACACACCCACACCCACACCCACACCCACACCCAAATCAACACCCGAAACCACACCAAAACCAACACCCACACCCACACCAGAACCCACACCCACACCAACAACCATACCCACACCCACACCCACTCCCACACCTGCGCCCACATCGCACCCACACCCACACCCACACCCATTCGCGCACCCACACCAACACCAGCACCAAAACCCATACCAGCACCCACACCCACACCCACAGCAGCACCCACACCCACACCCACACCCACACCAACACCCACACCCACACCCACACCCACACCCACACCAGCACCCACACCCGCACCACACGCATACCCACACCCACATCAACACCAGCACCAAAACACATACCAGCACCCGCACCCACACCCACAACAGCACCCACACCAAAATCAACACCCACACACACACACACACCAACACCCACACCCGCACCCACACCCACACCCACAACGGCACCCACACCCGCACCCACACCAGCACACACGCACACACACTCACTCACACACACATACACACACACACACACACACACAACCACACCCACACCAGCACCCACACACGCACCCACACACCCACACCCACACCCACACACACACCCGCACTCACACACCACACCCACAAACCGCACTCACACCCCACACCCCACATCCACACACACACCACACACACAAACCGCACTCACACCCCACACCCACAAACAGCTCCCACACCCACAAACCGCACCCACAAAAGCACCCACACCAGCACCGACACCCACACCAGCACCCACACCCAAATCAACACCCGCACCCACACCAACACCCGCACCCATACCAGACCCACACCCACACCAGCACCTAAACCCGCACCCGCACCCACACCCGCACCCACACCAGCACCCACACCCACACCAGCACACACACCAACACCAACACCCGCACCCACACCCAAATCAACATCCGAAACCACACCAAAACCAACACCCACACCCACACCAGCACCCACACCCGCACCAGAACCCACACCCACACCAACAACCACACCCACACCCACACCCGCTCCCACACCTGCGCCCACACCCGCACCCACACCCACACCCACACCCACACACGCACCCACACCAACACCAGCACCAAAACCCATACCAGCACCCACACCCACACCCACAGCAGCACCCACACCCACACCCACACCCACACCAACACCCACACCCACACCCACACCCACACCAGCACCCACACCCGCACCACACGCATACCCACACCCACACCAACACCAGCACCAAAACCCATACCAGCACCCGCACCCACACCCACAGCAGCACCCACACCAAAATCCACTCCCACACACACACACACACCAACACCCACACCCGCACCCACACCCACACCCACAAGGGCACCCACACCCGCACCCACACCAACACACACACTCACACACACACATACACACACTCACACACACACACACACACATACACAACCACACCCACACCAGCACGCACACACGCACCCACACACCCACACCCACACACAAACCCGCACTCACACACCACACCCACACCCACAAACCGCACTCACACCCCACACCCCACACCCACACACACACCACACTCACAAACCGCACTCACACCCCACACCCACAATCAGCTCCCACACCCACAAACCGCACCCACAAAAGCACCCACACCAGCACCGACACCCACACCAGCACCCACACCCAAATCAACACCCGCACCCACACCAACACACACACCCACACCAGACCCACACCCACACCAGCACCCACACCCCCACACACACCCACACCCACACACGCACCCACACCCACACCAGCACCCACACCCACACCAGCACCCACACCCACACCAACACCCACACCCACACCCAAATCAACACCCGCACCCACACCAACACCAATACCCACACCCACACCCACACCAGCACCCACACCCACACCAGAACCCACACCCACACCAACACCCACACCCACACCCACACCCACACCCGCACCCAAACCAACACCAGCACCAAAACCCATACCAGCACCCGCACCCACACCCACAGCAGCAGCCACACCCACACCCACACCCACACCCACACCCACACCCACACCCACACCCACATCAACACTCACACCCACACCCACACCCACACCCACACGCAAACCCGCACACACACCCACACCCGCAGCAAAACCCATACCAGCACCCGCACCCACACCCACACCAACATCCACACCCACACCCAAACCCGCACCCTCACCCGCGCCCACACCCGCACCGACACCCACACCCACACCCACACCAATACCCATACCCACACCCAAACCTTCGCCCACACCCGCACCCACACCAGCACCCACACCAACTCCAATACCCGCACCCACACCCAAATCAACACCCAAAACCACACCAACACCAACACCCACATCCACACCAGCACCCACACCCACACCAGAACCCACACCCACACCAAAATTCACACCCACACCCCCACCCACACCTGCGCCCACAACCGCACCCACACCCACACCGACACCTGCACCCACACTAACACCAGCACCAAAACCCATACCAGCACCCACACCCACACCCACAGCAGCACCCACACCCACACCCACACCAACAACCACACCCACACCCACACCCACACCCACGCCAGCACCCAAATCCACACCCACACCAGCACGCACACCCCCACCCACACCAGTACCCACATCCACACCCACACCAGCACCCACACCCACAGCAGCACCCGCACCCACACCTGCACCCACACCCACACCAGCTCCCACAACCACACCAACACCCACACCAGCACCCACAACCACACCAGCACCCATACCCACACCAGCGCCCACACCCGCACCCACATCCACACGATCACCCACACCCACACCTGCACCCACACCCACACCAGCACCCGCACCCACACCCACATCCACACCCACACTCACACCAGCACCCACACCCACACACACACCCGCACTCACACCCCGCACCCACACCCACAAACCGCACTCACACCCACAAACCGCACTCACACCCCACACCCCACACCCACACACACACCCACACACACAAATCGCACTCACACCCCACACCCACACCCACAACAGCACCCAAACTCGCACCCGCACCCACACCCGCACCCACAGCAGCACCCCCACCCACACCAGCACCCACAGCTGCATCCACACCAGCACCCACACCCACACCTACAGTGCATCCACACCAGCACCCACACCCACACCAGCGCCCACACCCGCACCCACATCCACACGAGCACCCACACCCACACCCGCACCCACACCCACACCCACATCCACACCCACACCTACACCAGCACCCGCACCCACACCTACATCCACACCCACACTCACACCAGCACCCACACCCACACCCGCACTCACACCCCACACCTCACACCCACACACACACCCACACACACAAACCGCACTCACACCCCACACCCACACCCACAACAGCACCCAAACCCGCACCCGCACCCACACCCGCACCCACAGCAGCACCCACACCCACACCAGCACCCACACCAGCATCCACACCAGCACCCACATCCACACCAGCACCCGCACCCACACCCGCACCCACACCCGCACCCACACCCACACCTACAACGCACCCACACCAGCACCCACACACACACCCACACCAGCACCCACACCAACACCCACACCCAAACCCACACCAGCCCCCACACCCACACCAGCACCCGCACCAACACCCACACCCACACCCACACCCACACCAGCCCCCACAACAACACCAACACCCGCACCCACAACCAAATCAACACCCGAAACCACACCAACACCTACACCCACACCAGCACCCACACGCACACCAGAACCCACACCCACACCAACATCCACACCCACACCCACACCCGCACCCACACCCGTGCCCACACCCGCACCCAAACCAACACCCACACCCACTCCCACACCCGCGCCCACACACGCACCCACACCAGCACACACACCAACACCAACACCCGCACCCACACCCAAATCAACACCCGAAACCACACCAAAACCAACACCCACACCCACACCAGCACCCACACCCACACCAGAACCCACACCCACACCAGCACCCACACCCACACCCACACCCGCTCCCACACCCACACCCACACGCGCACCCACACCAACACCAGCACCAAAACCCATACCAGCACCCACACCCACACCCACAGCAGCACCCACACCCACACCCACACCCACACGCGCACCCACACCAACACCAGCCCCAAAACCCATACCAGCACCCACACCCACACCCACAGCAGCACCCACACCCACACCCACACCCACACAAACATCCACACCCACACCCACACCCGCACCCACACCCGTGCCCACACCCCCTCCCAAACCAACACCCACACCCACTCCCACACCCGCGCCCACACACGCACCCACACCAGCACACACACCAACACCAGCACCCGCACCCACACCCAAATCAACACCCGAAACCGCACCAAATCCAACACCCACACCCACACCAGCACCCACACCCACACCCACACCCGCTCCCACACCTGCACCCACACCCGCACCCACACCCACACCCACACGCGCACCCACACCAACACCAGCACCAAAACCCATACCAGCACCCACACCCACACCCACAGCAGCACCCACACCCACACCCACACCCACACGCGCACCCACACCAACACCAGCCCCAAAACCCATACCAGCACCCACACCCACACCCACATCAGCACCCGCACCCACACCCACATCAGCACCCACATCCACACCCACACCAACACTCACACCTGCACCCACACCCACACCTGCACCCACACCGACACCCACAACCGCATCCACACCCGCACCCACACCCGCAAACACGCACACACACAGACACACACACACACACACAACCGCACCCACACACACCCACACACGACCCACACACCCACACCCACATCCACACACACAATCGCACAAGCACCCACACACGCATCCACACCCACACCAACACCCGCACCCACACCCAAAGCAGCACTCACACCCACACACGCACCCACACTCACACCAACACTAGCACCCACACCAACACTCACACCCACACGCACACCAGCACTCACACCCACACACAAACCAACACCCACACCAGCACCCACACCAACACCCGCACCCACACCCACAACAGCACCCACACACGCACCCGCACTCACACCCACACCCACACACACACCAACACCCGCACCCACACCAACACCCACACCCACACCCGCACCCACACCCACACCAACACCCACACCCACACCAGCGCCCACACCCACACCCACACCCACATCCACACGAGCACCCACACCCATACCCGCACCCACACCCACACCTGCACCCACACACACACCCGCACCCACACCCACACCAGCACCCACAACCACACCCGCACCCACAGCCGCACCCACACCAGCACCCACACCCACAACAGCACCCACACCTACACCCACACCAACACCAACACCCACACCAGCACCCGCACCCACAGCAGCACCCGCACCCACACCAGATCCCTCATCCGCACCAGCGCCCGCACCCACACCCACACCATCACCCACACCCGCACCCACACCCACACCAGCACCCACACCCACACCAGCATGCACACCCGCACCCACACCCACACCAGCACCCACACCCATACCAGCACCCACACCCACACCCGCACCAGCACCCACACCCAAATCAACACCCGCACCCACACCCACACCCACACCAGCACCCACACCCACAACAGCTCCCACACCCACCCCCACACTCAAACCAACACCAGCACTCACACCAGCACCCACACCCACACCCGCACCCACACCATCACCAGCACCCACACCAACACCCACACCCGCACGCACACCAGCACCCACACCAGCACCCACACCTACACCCACACCCAAATCAACACCCGCACCAACACTCAAATCAACACCCGCACCCACACCCACAGCAGACCCACACCTACACCAGCACCCACACCCACACCCACACCCACACCCACACCAACACCCAAATCCACACCCACACCAGCACCCACACCCCCAACCACACCAGCACCCACACCCACACCCACACCAGCACCGACACTCACACCCACACCCACACCCACACCCACACGCAAACCCGCACACACACCCACACCCGCAGCAAAACCCATACCAGCACCCGCACCCACACCCACACCAACATCCACACGCACACCCAAACCCGCACCCTCACCCGCGCCCACACCCGCACCGACACCCACACCCACACCCACACCAATACCCATACCCACACCCAAACCTTCGCCCACACCCGCACCCACACCAGCACCCACACCAACACCAATACCCGCACCCACACCCAAATCAACACCCAAAACCACACCAACACCAACACCCACACCCACACCAGCACCCACACCCACACCAGAACCCACACCCACACCAAAATTCACACCCACACCCACACCCCCACCCAAACCTGCGCCCACAACCGCACCCACACCCACACCCACACCCACACCTGCACCCACACTAACACCAGCACCAAAACCCATACCAGCACCCACACCCACACCCACAGCAGCACCCACACCCACACCCACACCAACAACCACACCCACACCCACACCCACACCCACGCCAGCACCCAAATCCACACCCACACCAGCACGCACACCCCCACCCACACCAGTACCCACATCCACACCCACACCAGCACCCACACCCACAGCAGCACCCGCACCCACACCTGCACCCACACCCACACCAGCTCCCACAACCACACCCACACCCACACCCGCACCCACAACCACACCAGCACCCACACCCACACCAGCGCCCACACCCGCACCCACATCCACACGAGCACCCACACCCACACCCGCACCCACACCCACACCAGCACCCGCACCCACACCCACATCCACACCCACACTCACACCAGCACCCACACCCACACACACACCCGCACTCACACCCCGCACCCACACCCACAAACCGCACTCACACCCACAAACCGCACTCACACCCCACACCCCACACCCACACACACACCCACACACAGAAATCGCACTCACACCCCACACCCACACCCACAACAGCACCCAAACCCGCACCCGCACCCACACGCGCACCCACACCAGCACCCCCACCCACACCAGCACCCACAGCTGCATCCACACCAGCACCAACACCCACACCTACAACGCATCCACACCAGCACCCACACCCACACAAGCGCCCACACCCGCACCCACATCCAAACGAGCACCCACACCCACACCCGCACCCACACCCACACCCACATCCACACCCACACCTACACCAGCACCCGCACCCACACCCACATCCACACCCGCACTCACACCAGCACCCACACCCACACCCGCACTCACACCCCACACCCCACACCCACACACACACCCACACACACAAACCGCACTCACACCCCATACCCACACCCACAACAGCACCCAAACCCGCACCCGCACCCACACCCGCACCCACAGCAGCACCCACACCCACACCAGCACCCACACCAGCATCCACACCAGCACCCACACCCACACCAGCACCCGCACCCACACCCGCACCCACACCCGCACCCACACCCGCACCCACACCCACACCTACAACGCACCCACACCAGCACCCACACACACACCCACACCAGCACCCACACCCACACCCACACCCAAACCCACACCAGCCCCCACACCCACGCCAGCACCCGCACCAACACCCACACCCACACCCTCACCAGCCTCCACACCAACACCAACACCCGCACCCACACCCAAATCAACACCCGAAACCACACCAACACCTACACCCACACCAGCACCCACACGCACACCAGAACCCACACCCACACCAACATCCACACCCACACCCACACCCACTCCCACACCCGCGCCCATACCTGCACCCACACCAGCACACACACCAACACCAACACCCGCACCCACACCCAAATCAACACCCGAAACCACACCAAAACCAACACCCACACCCACACCAGCACCCACACCCACACCAGAACCCACACCCACACTAGCACCCACACCCACACCCGCTCCCACACCTGCACCCACACCCGCACCCACACCCACACCCACACCCACACGCGCACCCACACCAACACCAGCACCAAAACCCATACCAGCACCCACACCCACACCCACAGCAGCACCCACACCCACACCCACACCCACACCCACACGCGCACCCACACCAACACCAGCACCAAAACCCATACCAGCACCCACACCCACACCCACAGCAGCACCCACACCCACACCCACACCCACACCAACACCCACACCCACACCCACACCCACACCCACACCCACACCCGCACCAGCACCCACACCCGCACCACACGCATACCCACACCCACACCAACACCAGCACCAAAACCCATACCAGCACCCGCACCCACACCCACAGCAGCACCCACACCAAAATCCACTCCCACACACACACACACACCAACACCCACACCCGCACCCACACCCACACCCACAACCGCACCCACACCCGCACCCACACCAGCACACACGCACACACACTCACACACACACATACACACACACTCACACAAGCACACCCACACCAGCACCCACACACGCACCCACACACCCACACCCACACCCACACACACACCCGCACTCACACACCACACCCACACCCACAAACCGCACTCACACCCCGCACCCCACACCCACACACACACCACACACACAAACCGCACTCACACCCCACGCCCACAAACAGCTCCCACACCCACAAACCGCACCCACAAAAGCACCCACACCAGCACCGACACCCACACCAGCACCCACACCCAAATCAACACCCGCACCCACACCAACACCCACACCCACACCAGACCCACACCCACACCAGCACCCACACCCCCACACACACCCACACCCACACACGCACCCACACCCACACCAGCACCCACACCCACACCAGCACCCACACCCACACCAACACACGCACCCACACCCAAATCAACACCCGCACCCACACCAACACCAATACCCACACCCACACCCACACCAGCACCCACACCCACACCAACACCCACACCCACACCAACACCCAAACCCACACACACACCCGCACCCACACCCGCACCCACACCTGCACCCAAACCAACACCAGCACCAAAACCCATACCAGCACCCGCACCCACACCCACAGCAGCAGCCACACCCACACCCACACCCACACCAACACCCACACCCACACCCACACCCACATCAACACTCACACCCACACCCACACCCACACCCGAAGCAAAACCCATACCAGCACCCGCACCCACACCCACATCAGCACCCACACCCACATCCACACCCACACCAACACTCACACCTGCACCCACACCCACACCTGCACCCACACCCACACCCACAACCGCACCCACACCCGCACCCACACCCGCACACACGCACACACACTCACACACACACACACACAACCGCACCCACACACACCCACACACGACCCACACACCCACACCCACATCCACACACACAATCGCACAAGCACCCACACACGCATCCACACCCACACCAACACCCGCACCCACACCAACACTCACACCCACACGCACACCAGCACCAACACCCACACACAAACCAACACCCACACCAGCACCCACACCAACACCCGCACCCACACCCACAACAGCACCCACACACGCACCCGCACTCACACCCACACCCACACACACACCAACACCCGCACCCACACCAACACCCACACCCACACCCGCACCCACACCCAAACCAACACCCACACCCACACCAGCGCCCACACCCACACCCACATCCACACGAGCACCCACACCCATACCCGCACCCACACCCACACCAGCACTCACACCCACACCTGCACCCACACACACACCCGCACCCACACCCACACCAGCACCCACAACCACACCCGCACCCACAGCCGCACCCACACCAGCACCCACACCCACAACAGCACCCACACCTACACCTACACCAACACCAACACCCACACCAGCACCCGCACCCACAGCAGCACCCGCACCCACACCAGATCCCTCATCCGCACCAGCACCCGCACCCACACCCACACCAGCACCCACACCCGCACCCACACCCACACCAGCACCCACAACCACTCCAGCATGCACACCCGCACCCACACCCACACCAGCACCCACACCCATACCAGCACCCACACCCACACCCGCACCAGCACCCACACCCAAATCAACACCCGCACCCACACCCACACCCACACCAGCACCCACACCCACACCCGCACCCACACCATCACCAGCACCCATACCAACACCCACACCCGCACGCACACCAGCACCCACACCAGCACCCACACCTACACCCACACTCAAATCAACACCCGCACCCACACCCACAGCAGACCCACACCTACACCAGCACCCACACCCACACCCACACCAACACCCAAATCCACACCCACACCAGCACCCACACCCCCAACCACACCAGCACCCACACCCACACCCACACCAGCACCGACACTCACACCAGCACCCACACCCACACCAGAACCCACACCACACCCACACCCACACCCACACCAGCACCAACACCAGCACCCACACCCACACCCACACCAGCACCAGCACCCACACACGCATGTGCACCAGCACCCACACCAGCACCCACACACGCACCCACACTATCACCTGCACCCATACTCACTACCGCACCCACACCCGCACCCACACCCACGCCCGCGCCCACAGCTGCACCCACACGCGCACCCACACCCGCACCCACACCCGCACCCACACCTGCACCCACACCTGCACGCACACCCACACCCGCACTCGCACTCGCGCACAAACTTGCACTCGCAAACACACCTGCGCACACACCCGCACCCACACTCGCACCCACACCCGCAAACACACCCGCAAACACACCCGCAAACACACCCGTACCCATACCCGCACCCGCACACCCACCCACACACACACACGCACACACACCCGCACCCACACCAGCACCCACACCCGCACCCGCACACGCACCCACACTAGCACCTGCACCCACACCTGCACCCACACACACACCCACACCCACAACCACACCAGCACCTACACCCACACCAGCACACACACCCACACGAGCACCCACACCCACACCAGCACCCACAACCACACCAGCACCCACTCCCACACCCACACCAGCACCCACATCCACACCAACACCCACACCAGCACCCACACCCACACCAGCACCCACATCCGCACCCACACCCACATCTACACCAGCAACAGCACCCACAACCACACCAGTACCCACACTCACACCAGAACCCACACCCACAACCACACCAACACCCACAACCACACCAGCACCCACACCCACACCAGCACCCACACTCACACCAGCACCCACACCCACACCCGCACAAGCACCCACACCCGCACCCACACCTACACCAGCACCCACACCCACACCCACTCCCACACCAGCACCCACACCCAAATCAACACCCACACCAGCACACGAACCCACACACGCACCCACACATGCACCCACACACGCACCCACTCACACACACCCAGCTGCACCGACATACGCACCCACACACGCACCCACACACGCACCCACACACCCACACCCACACCCACAATCGCACAAGCACCCACACACGCACCCACACCCAAACCAACACCCACACCCACACCCATAACCACACCCGCACCCACACCCACACCCATAACCACACCTGCACCCACACCCATACCCACAGCCACACCCGCACCCACACCCACACCCACACCAACACCCACACCCATACCCACACCTGCACCCACACCCACCCCTGCACCCACACCCACCCCTGCACCCACACCCACCCCTGCACCCACACCCAACCCTGCATCCACACCCACCCCTGCACCCACACTCACACCCACACCCGTTCACTCACATACACCCGCACCCACACACACATCCGTTCACACACCGACACCCGCGCACACAACCGCACCAACACCTGCACCCACACCCGCACGCACACTCGCACACACAACTGCACCCACACCCGCACCCACACCCGCACCCACACCCGCAAACACACCCACAAACACACCCGTAACCATACCCACACCCTCACACACACCCACACACACACACCCGCAAACACACCCGCACCCACACCAGCACCCACACCCGCACCCACACCAGCACCCACACCCACACCTGCACGCACACACACACCCACATCCACACCCGCACCAGCACCCACAACCACACCAGCACACACACCCGCACCCACACCAGCACCCACATCCACACCAACACCCACACCAGCACCCACACCCACACCAGCACCCACATCCGCACCCACACCAGTACGTACACCGGCACCAGCACCCACACCCGCACCAGCACCCACACCCAAATCAACACCCGCACCCACACCCACACCCACACCAGCACCCACACCCACACCCACAACAGCTCCCACACCCACCCCCACACTCAAACCAACACCAGCACTCACACCAGCACCCACACCCACACCCGCACCCACACCATCACCAGCACCCACACCAACACCCACACCCGCACGCACACCAGCACCCACACCAGCACCCACACCTACACCCACACCCAAATCAACACCCGCACCAACACTCAAATCAACACCCGCACCCACACCCACAGCAGACCCACACCTACACCAGCACCCACACCCACACCCACACCCACACCAACACCCAAATCCACACCCACACCAGCACCCACACCCCCAACCACACCAGCACCCACACCCACACCCACACCAGCACCGACACTCACACCAGCACCCACACCCACACCAGAACCCACACCACACCCACACCCACACCCACACCAGCACCAACACCAGCACCCACACCCACACCCACACCAGCACCAGCACCCACACACGCATGTGCACCAGCACCCACACCAGCACCCACACACGCACCCACACTATCACCTGCACCCATACTCACTACCGCACCCACACCCGCACCCACACCCACACCCGCACCCACAGCTGCACCCACACGCGCACCCACACCCGCACCCACACCCGCACCCACACCTGCACCCACACCTGCACGCACACCCACACCCGCACTCGCACTCGCGCACAAACTTGCACTCGCAAACACGCCTGCGCACACACCCGCACCCACACTCGCACCCACACCCGCAAACACACCCGCAAACACACCCGCAAACACACCCGTACCCATACCCGCACCCGCACACCCACCCACACACACACACGCACACACACCCGCACCCACACCAGCACCCACACCCGCACCCGCACACGCACCCACACTAGCACCTGCACCCATACCTGCACCCACACACACACCCACACCCACAACCACACCAGCACCTACACCCACACCAGCACACACACCCACACGAGCACCCACACCCACACCAGCACCCACAACCACACCAGCACCCACTCCCACACCCACACCAGCACCCACATCCACACCAACACCCACACCAGCACCCACACCCACACCAGCACCCACATCCGCACCCACACCCACATCTACACCAGCAACAGCACCCACAACCACACCAGTACCCACACTCACACCAGAACCCACACCCACAACCACACCAACACCCACAACCACACCAGCACCCACACCCACACCAGCACCCACACCCACACCAGCACCCACACCCACACCCGCACCCACACCTACACCAGCACCCACACCAGCACCACACCCACACACACAACAGCACCCACACCCACACCTACACCCACACCTACACCCACACCCACACCCACTCCCACACCAGCACCCACACCCAAATCAACACCCACACCAGCACACAAACCCACACACGCACCCACACATGCACCCACACACGCACCCACTCACACACACCCAGCTGCACCGACATACGCACCCACACACGCACCCACACACGCACCCACACACCCACACCCACACCCACAATCGCACAAGCACCCACACACACACCCACACCCAAACCAACACCCACACCCACACCCAAACCTGCACCAGCTCCCACAGCCACAGCTACAGCCACACACACACCGACACCCACACCCGTAGGCACACCTCCACCCGCACCCAAACCAACACCCGCACCTGCACCCATACCCACACCCGCACCCACACCCATACCCACACCCACACCCGCACCCACACCCACACCCATAACCACACCTGCACCCACACCCATACCCACAGCCACACCCGCACCCACACCCACACCCACACCAACACCCACACCCATACCCACACCCGCACCCACACCCACCCCTGCACCCACACCCACCCCTGCACCCACACCCAACCCTGCATCCACACCCACCCCTGCACCCACACTCACACCCACACCCGTTCACTCACATACACCCGCACCCACACACACATCCGTTCACACACCGACACCCGCGCACACACTCACACCTGCACCCACACTCACTCCCGCACCCACACACGCACCCACACCCGCACACAGAACCGCACCAACACCTGCACCCACACCCGCACGCACACTCGCACACACAACTGCACCCACACCCGCACCCACACCCGCACCCACACCCGCAAACACACCCACAAACACACCCGTAACCATACCCACACCCTCACACACACCCACACACACGCACCCGCAAACACACCCGCACCCACACCAGCACCCACACCCGCACCCACACCAGCACCCACACCCACAACTGCACGCACACACACACCCACATCCACACCCGCACCAGCACCCACAACCACACCAGCACACACACCCACACACACACCAGCACCCACATCCACACCAACACCCACACCAGCACCCACACCCACACCAGCACCCACATCCGCACCCACACCAGTACGTACACCGGCACCAGCACCCACACCCACACCAGCACCCACACTCACACCAGCACCCACACCCCCACCCACACCAGCACCCACATCCACACCAACACACACAACCACACCAGCACCCACACCCACATCCACATCCACACCCACACCCACATCCACACCCACATCCACACCAACACCCACAACCACACCAGCACCCACACCCACACCAGCACCCACACCCGCACCCACACCCACACCCGCACAAGCACCAACACCTGCACCCACACCCACACCAGGACCCACACCCACACCTGCACCCACACCCACACCAGCACCCACACCCACACAAGCACCCGCACCCACACCAGCACCCACATCCGCACCCACACCAGTACGTACACCGGCACCAGCACCCACTCCCACACCAGCACTCACACTCACACCAGCACCCACACCCCCACCCACACCAGCACCCATATCCACACCAACACACACAACCTCACCAGAACCCACACCCACATCCACACCCACATCCACACCAACACCCACAACCACACCAGCACCCACACCCACACCAGCACAGACAACCAAACACACACCCGCACCCACACCCACACCAGGACCCACACCCACACCCGCACCCACACCCACACCAGCACCCACACCCACAACAACACCCACACCTGAACCCAGACCCAGACCAGCACCCACACCCACACCAGCACCCACACCCGCACTCACACTAACACCCACACCAAAACCCACACCCACACCAGCACCCACACCAGCACCCACACCAGCACCCACACCCACTCCAGCACCCACACCAGCACCCGCACCCACACCCACACCCCCTCAGGAACACCCACAACCACACCCACACCCACACCAGCACCCACACCCACAACAGCTCCCACACCCACCCCCACACCCAAACCAACACCCGCAATCACACCAGCACCCACACCCACACCCACACCCGCACCCACACCAACACCAACACCCACACCAACACCCACACCCGCACCCACACCAGCACCCACACCAGCACCCACACGCACACTCAAATCAACACCCGCACCAACAACCAAATCAACACCCAAATCAACACCCGCACCCACACCCACTGCAGACCCACACCCACACCCACACCAACACCCACACCCGCACCCACACCCACACCAGCACCCGCACCCACACCCGCACCCACATCCACACCAGCACCCGCACCCACACCCGCACCCACACCCACACCAACACCCACACCCACAACAGCTCCCACACCCACTCCCACACCCAAAGCAACACCAGCACTCACACCAGCACCCACACCCACACGCACACCCGCAACCACACCATCACCAACACCCACACCAACACCCACACCTGCATGCACACCAGCTCCCACACCAGCACCCACACCCACACCCAAATCAACACCCGCACCAACACCCAAATCAACACCCGCACCCACACCCATAGCAGACCCACTCCCACACCAGCACCCCACACCCACACCCACACCAGCACCCAAATCCACACCCACACCAGCACCCACACCCCCAACCACACCAGCACCCACACCCACACCCACACTCACACCAGCACCCACACCCACACCCACACCAGCACCCACACCACACCCACACCCACACCAGCACCTACACCAGCACCCACACCCACACCCACACCAGCACCCAAACACGCACGCGCACCAGCACCCACACCAGAACCCACACACGCACCCACACTCACACCTGCACCCACACTCACACCCGCACCCAGATCCGCACCCACACCCGCACCCACACCCGCACCCACACCCGCACCCACACCTGCACCCACACCCACACCCGCACTCGCAGACACACACACACTCGCACTCGCAAACACACCTGCACCCACACCTGCACCCACACCCGCACCCACACCCACACCCACACCCGCAAACACATACGCAAACACACCCGCAAACACACCCGTACCCATACCCGCACCCGCACACACACCCGCACACGCACCCACACCAGCACCTGCACCCACACCTGCACCCACACACACACACCCACAACCACACCAGCACACACACCCACACGAGCACCCACAACCACACCAGCACCCATTCCCACACCCACACCAGCACCCACATCCACACCCGCACAAGCACCCACACCCGCGCCCGCACCTACACCAGCACCCAAACCAGCACCACACCCACACCCACAACAGCACCCACACCCACATCTACACCCACACCCACACCCACTCCCACACCAGCACCCACACCCAAATCAACACCCACACCAGCACACGCACCCACACACGCAACCACACATGCACCCACACACGCACCCACTCACACACACCCAGCTGCACCCACACACGCACCCACCCCCAAACCAACACCCACACCCACACCTGCACCAGCTCCCACAGCCACAGCTACAGCCACACACACACCGACACCCACACCCGTAGGCACACCTGCACCCGCACCCAAACCAACACCCGCACCTGCACCCATACCCACACCCGCACCCACACCCACACCCAAACCAACACCCACACCCAAACCAACACCCACACCCACACCCACATCCACACGAGCACCCACACCCATACCCGCAC
This sequence comes from Isurus oxyrinchus, assembly GCA_026770705.1. NCBI lineage: Eukaryota > Metazoa > Chordata > Chondrichthyes > Lamniformes > Lamnidae > Isurus > Isurus oxyrinchus. The sequence continues at coordinate 65,969,016 of JANJGN010000012.1, read as the reverse complement.
CCACACCCACACCAGCACTCACACCCACACCTGCACCCACACACACACCCGCACCCACACCCACACCAGCACCCACAACCACACCCGCACCCACAGACGCACCCACACCAGCACCCACACCCAGAACAGCACCCACACCTACACCTACACCAACATCAACACCCACACCAGAACCCGCACCCACAGCAGCACCCGCACCCACACCAGATCCCTCATCCGCACCAGCACCCGCACCCACACCCACACCAGCACCCACACCCGCACCCACACCCACACCAGCACCCACACCCACACCAGCATGCACACCCGCACCCACACCCACACCAGCACCCACACCCATACCAGCACCCACACCCACACCCGCACCAGCACCCACACCCAAATCAACACCCGCACCCACACCCACACCCACACCAGCACCCACACCCACAACAGCTCCCACACCCACCCCCACACTCAAACCAACACCAGCACTCACACCAGCACCCACACCCACACCCGCACCCACACCATCACCAGCACCCATACCAACACCCACACCCGCACGCACACCAGCACCCACACCAGCACCCACACCTACACCCACACCCAAATCAACACCCGCACCAACACTCAAATCAACACCCGCACCCACACCCACAGCAGACCCACACCTACACCAGCACCCACACCCACACCCACACCAACACCCAAATCCACACCCACACCAGCACCCACACCCCCAACCACACCAGCACCCACACCCACACCCACACCAGCACCGACACTCACACCAGCACCCACACCCACACCAGAACCCACACCACACCCACACCCACACCCACACCAGCACCAACACCAGCACCCACACCCACACCCACACCAGCACCAGCACCCACACACGCATGTGCACCAGCACCCACACCAGCACCCACACACGCACCCACACTATCACCTGCACCCATACTCACTACCGCACCCACACCCGCACCCACACCCACGCCCGCACCCACAGCTGCACCCACACGCGCACCCACACCCGCACCCACATCCGCACCCACACCTGCACCCACACCTGCACGCACACCCACACCCGCACTCGCACTCGCGCACAAACTTGCACTCGCAAACACACCTGCGCACACACCCGCACCCACACTCGCACCCACACCCGCAAACACACCCGCAAACACACCCGCAAACACACCCGTACCCATACCCGCACCCGCACACCCACCCACACACACACACGCACACACACCCGCACCCACACCAGCACCCACACCCGCACCCGCACACGCACCCACACTAGCACCTGCACCCACACCTGCACCCACACACACACCCACACCCACAACCACACCAGCACCTACACCCACACCAGCACACACACCCACACGAGCACCCACACCCACACCAGCACCCACAACCACACCAGCACCCACTCCCACACCCACACCAGCACGCACATCCACACCAACACCCACACCAGCACCCACACCCACACCAGCACCCACATCCGCACCCACACCCACATCTACACCAGCAACAGCACCCACAACCACACCAGTACCCACACTCACACCAGAACCCACACCCACAACCACACCAACACCCACAACCACACCAGCACCCACACCCACACCAGCACCCACACCCACACCAGCACCCACACCCACACCCGCACAAGCACCCACACCCGCACCCACACCCACACCCACACCAACACCCACACCCATACCCACACCTGCACCCACACCCACCCCTGCACCCACACCCACCCCTGCACCCACACCCACCCCTGCACCCACACCCAACCCTGCATCCACACCCACCCCTGCACCCACACTCACACCCACACCCGTTCACTCACATACACCCGCACCCACACACACATCCGTTCACACACCGACACCCGCGCACACAACCGCACCAACACCTGCACCCACACCCGCACGCACACTCGCACACACAACTGCACCCACACCCGCACCCACACCCGCACCCACACCCGCAAACACACCCACAAACACACCCGTAACCATACCCACACCCTCACACACACCCACACACACACACCCGCAAACACACCCGCACCCACACCAGCACCCACACCCGCACCCACACCAGCACCCACACCCACACCTGCACGCACACACACCCACATCCACACCCACACCAGCACCCACATCCACACCAACACCGACACCAGCACCCACACCCACACCAGCACCCACATCCGCACCCACACCAGTACGTACACCGGCACCAGCACCCACACCCACACCAGCACCCACACCAGCACCCACATCCACACCAACACACACAACCACACCAGCACCCACACTCACACCAGCACCCACACCCCCACCCACACCAGCACCCACATCCACACCAACACACACAACCACACCAGCACCCACACCCACATCCACATCCACACCCACACCCACATCCACACCCACATCCACACCAACACCCACAACCACACCAGCACCCACACCCACACCAGCACAGACAACCACACTCACACAAGCACCCACACCCACACCAGCACCCACACCCGCACCCACACCCACACCCGCACAAGCACCAACACCCGCACCCACACCCACACCAGGACCCACACCCACACCTGCACCCACACCCACACCAGCACCCACACCCACACAAGCACCCGCACCCACAGCAGCACCCGCACCCACAAAGATCCCTCATCCGCACCAGCACCCGCACCCACACCCACACCAGCACCCACACCCGCACCCACACCCACACCAGCACCCACACCCACACCAGCATGCACACCCGCACCCACACCCACACCAGCACCCACACCCATACCAGCACCCACACCCACACCCGCACCAGCACCCACACCCAAATCAACACCCGCACCCACACCCACACCCACACCAGCACCCACACCCACAACAGCTCCCACACCCACCCCCACACTCAAACCAACACCAGCACTCACACCAGCACCCACACCCACACCCGCACCCACACCATCACCAGCACCCACACCTACACCCACACCCAAATCAACACCCGCACCAACACTCAAATCAACACCCGCACCCACACCCACAGCAGACCCACACCTACACCAGCACCCACACCCACACCCACACCCACACCAACACCCAAATCCACACCCACACCAGCACCCACACCCCCAACCACACCAGCACCCACACCCACACCCACACCAGCACCGACACTCACACCAGCACCCACACCCACACCAGAACCCACACCACACCCACACCCGCACCCACACCAGCACCAACACCAGCACCCACACCCACACCCACACCCACACCAGCACCCACACACGCACACACACTATCACCTGCACCCATACTCACTACCGCACCCACACCCGCACCCACACCCACACCCGCACCCACAGCTGCACCCACACGCGCACCCACACCCGCACCCACACGCGCACCCACACCTGCACCCACACCTGCACGCACACCCACACCCGCACTCGCACTCGCGCACAAACTTGCACTCGCAAACACACCTGCGCACACACCCGCACCCACACTCGCACCCACACCCGCAAACACACCCGCAAACACACCCGCAAACACACCCGTACCCATACCCGCACCCGCACACCCACCCACACACACACACGCACACACACCCGCACCCACACCAGCACCCACACCCGCACCCGCACACGCACCCACACTAGCACCTGCACCCATACCTGCACCCACACACACACCCACACCCACAACCACACCAGCACCTACACCCACACCAGCACACACACCCAGACGAGCACCCACACCCACACCAGCACCCACAACCACACCAGCACCCACTCCCACACCCACACCAGCACCCACATCCACACCAACACCCACACCAGCACCCACACCCACACCAGCACCCACATCCGCACCCATACCCACATCTACACCAGCAACAGCACCCACAACCACACCAGTACCCACACTCACACCAGAACCCACACCCACAACCACACCAACACCCACAACCACACCAGCACCCACACCCACACCAGCACCCACACCCACACCAGCACCCACACCCACACCCGCACCCACACCTACACCAGCACCCACACCAGCACCACACCCACACACACAACAGCACCCACACCCACACCTACACCCACACCCACACCCACTCCCACACCAGCACCCACACCCAAATCAACACCCACACCAGCACACGAACCCACACACGCACCCACACATGCACCCACACACGCAGCCACTCACACACACCCAGCTGCACCGACATACGCACCCACACACGCACCCACACACGCACCCACACACCCACACCCACACCCACAATCGCACAAGCACCCACACACGCACCCACACCCAAACCAACACCCACACCCACACCCAAACCTGCACCAGCTCCCACAGCCACAGCTACAGCCACACACACACCGACACCCACACCCGTAGGCACACCTCCACCCGCACCCAAACCAACACCCGCACCTGCACCCATACCCACACCCGCACCCACACCCACACCCATAACCACACCTGCACCCACACCCATACCCACAGCCACACCCGCACCCACACCCACACCCACACCAACACCCACACCCATACCCACACCCGCACCCACACCCACCCCTGCACCCACACCCACCCCTGCACCCACACCCACCCCTGCACCCACACCCAACCCTGCATCCACATCCACCCCTGCACCCACACTCACACCCACACCCGTTCACTCACATACACCCGCACCCACACACACATCCGTTCACACACCGACACCCGCGCACACACTCACACCTGCACCCACACTCACTCCCGCACCCACACACGCACCCACACCCGCACACAGAACCGCACCAACACCTGCACCCACACCCGCACGCACACTCGCACACACAACTGCACCCACACCCGCACCCACACCCGCACCCACACCCGCAAACACACCCACAAACACACCCGTAACCATACCCACACCCTCACACACACCCACACACACACACCCGCAAACACACCCGCACCCACACCAGCACCCACACCCGCACCCACACCAGCACCCACACCCACACCTGCACGCACACACACACCCACATCCACACCCGCACCAGCACCCACAACCACACCAGCACACACACCCGCACCCACACCAGCACCCACATCCACACCAACACCCACACCAGCACCCACACCCACACCAGCACCCACACTCACACCAGCACCCACACCCCCACCCACACCAGCACCCACATCCACACCAACACACACAACCACACCAGCACCCACACCCACATCCACATCCACACCCACACCCACATCCACACCCACATCCACACCAACACCCACAACCACACCAGCACCCACACCCACACCAGCACAGACAACCATACTCACACAAGCACCCACACCCACACCAGCACCCACACCCGCACCCACACCCACACCCGCACAAGCACCAACACCCGCACCCACACCCACACCAGGACCCACACCCACACCTGCACCCACACCCACACCAGCACCCACACCCACACAAGCACCCGCACCCACACCAGCACCCACATCCGCACCCACACCAGTACGTACACCGGCACCAGCACCCACTCCCACACCAGCACTCACACTCACACCAGCACCCACACCCCCACCCACACCAGCACCCATATCCACACCAACACACACAACCTCACCAGAACCCACACCCACATCCACACCCACATCCACACCAACACCCACAACCACACCAGCACCCACACCCACACCAGCACAGACAACCAAACACACACCCGCACCCACACCCACACCAGGACCCACACCCACACCCGCACCCACACCCACACCTGCACCCACACCCACAACAACACCCACACCTGAACCCAGACCCAGACCAGCACCCACACCCACACCAGCACCCACACCCGCACTCACACTAACACCCACACCAAAACCCACACCCACACCAGCACCCACACCAGCACCCACACCCACTCCAGCACCCACACCAGCACCCACACCCACTCCAGCACCCACACCAGCACCCGCACCCACACCCACACCCCCTCAGGAACACCCACACCCACACCCACACCCACACCAGCACCCACACCCACAACAGCTCCCACACCCACCCCCACACCCAAACCAACACCCGCAATCACACCAGCACCCACACCCACACCCACACCCGCACCCACACCAACACCAACACCCACACCAACACCCACACCCGCACCCACACCAGCACCCACACCAGCACCCACACGCACACCCAAATCAACACCCGCACCCACACCCACTGCAGACCCACACCCACACCCACACCAACACCCACACCCGCACCCACACCCACACCAACACCCGCACCCACACCCGCACCCACATCCACACCAGCACCCGCACCCACACCCGCACCCACACCCACACCAACACCCACACCCACAACAGCTCCCACACCCACTCCCACACCCAAAGCAACACCAGCACTCACACCAGCACCCACACCCACACGCACACCCGCAACCACACCATCACCAACACCCACACCAACACCCACACCTGCATGCACACCAGCTCCCACACCAGCACCCACACCCACACCCAAATCAACACCCGCACCAACACCCAAATCAACACCCGCACCCACACCCATAGCAGACCCACTCCCACACCAGCACCCCACACCCACACCCACACCAGCACCCAAATCCACACCCACACCAGCACCCACACCCCCAACCACACCAGCACCCACACCCACACCCACACTCACACCAGCACCCACACCCACACCCACACCAGCACCCACACCACACCCACACCCACACCAGCACCTACACCAGCACCCACACCCACACCCACACCAGCACCCAAACACGCACGCGCACCAGCACCCACACCAGAACCCACACACGCACCCACACTCACACCTGCACCCACACTCACACCCGCACCCAGATCCGCACCCACACCCGCACCCACACCCGCACCCACACCCGCACCCACACCTGCACCCACACCCACACCCGCACTCGCAGACACACACACACTCGCACTCGCAAACACACCTGCACCCACACCTGCACCCACACCCGCACCCGCAAACACATACGCAAACACACCCGCAAACACACCCGTACCCATACCCGCACCCCGCACACACACCCGCACACGCACCCACACCAGCACCTGCACCCACACCTGCACCCACACACACACACCCACAACCACACCAGCACACACACCCACACGAGCATCCACAACCACACCAGCACCCACTCCCACACCCACACCAGCACCCACATCCACACCCGCACAAGCACCCACACCCGCGCCCGCACCTACACCAGCACCCAAACCAGCACCACACCCACACCCACAACAGTACCCACACCCACATCTACACCCACACCCACACCCACTCCCACACCAGCACCCACACCCAAATCAACACCCACACCAGCACACGCACCCACACACGCAACCACACATGCACCCACACCCACATCCACATCCACACCCACACCCACATCCACACCCACATCCACACCAACACCCACAACCACACCAGTACCCACACCCACACCAGCACAGACAACCACACTCACACAAGCACCCACACCCACACCAGCACCCACACCCGCACCCACACCCGCACCCGCACAAGCACCAACACCCGCACCCACACCCACACCAGGACCCACACCCACACCTGCACCCACACCCACACCAGCACCCACACCCACACAAGCACCCGCACCCACAGCAGCACCCGCACCCACACCAGATCCCTCATCCGCACCAGCACCCGCACCCACACCCACACCAGCACCCACACCCGCACCCACACCCACACCAGCACCCACACCCACACCAGCATGCACACCCGCACCCACACCCACACCAGCACCCACACCCATACCAGCACCCACACCCACACCCGCACCAGCACCCACACCCAAATCAACACCCGCACCCACACCCACACCCACACCAGCACCCACACCCACACCAGCACCCACACCCACACCCGCACCCACACCATCACCAGCACCCACACCAACACCCACACCCGCACGCACACCAGCACCCACACCAGCACCCACACCTACACCCACACCCAAATCAACACCCGCACCAACACTCAAATCAACACCCGCACCCACACCCACAGCAGACCCACACCTACACCAGCACCCACACCCACACCCACACCCACACCAACACCCAAATCCACACCCACACCAGCACCCACACCCCCAACCACACCAGCACCCACACCCACACCCACACCAGCACCGACACTCACACCAGCACCCACACCCACACCAGAACCCACACCACACCCACACCCACACCCACACCAGCACCAACACCAGCACCCACACCCACACCCACACCAGCACCAGCACCCACACACGCATGTGCACCAGCACCCACACCAGCACCCACACACGCACCCACACTATCACCTGCACCCATACTCACTACCGCACCCACACCCGCACCCACACCCACAACCGCACCCACAGCTGCACCCACACGCGCACCCACACCCGCACCCACACCCGCACCCACACCTGCACCCACACCTGCACGCACACCCACACCCGCACTCGCACTCGCGCACAAACTTGCACTCGCAAACACACCTGCGCACACACCCGCACCCACACTCGCACCCACACCCGCAAACACACCCGCAAACACACCCGTACCCATACCCGCACCCGCACACCCACCCACACACACACACACGCACACACACCCGCACCCACACCAGCACCCACACCCGCACCCGCACACGCACCCACACTAGCACCTGCACCCATACCTGCACCCACACACACACCCACACCCACAACCACACCAGCACCTACACCCACACCAGCACACACACCCACACGAGCACCCACACCCACACCAGCACCCACAACCACACCAGCACCCACTCCCACACCCACACCAGCACCCACATCCACACCAACACCCACACCAGCACCCACACCCACACCAGCACCCACATCCGCACCCACACCCACATCTACACCAGCAACAGCACCCACAACCACACCAGTACCCACACTCACACCAGAACCCACACCCACAACCACACCAACACCCACAACCACACCAGCACCCACACCCACACCAGCACCCACACCCACACCAGCACCCACACCCACACCCGCACCCACACCTACACCAGCACCCACACCAGCACCACACCCACACACACAACAGCACCCACACCCACACCTACACCCACACCCACACCCACTCCCACACCAGCACCCACACCCAAATCAACACCCACACCAGCACACGAACCCACACACGCACCCACACATGCACCCACACACGCAGCCACTCACACACACCCAGCTGCACCGACATACGCACCCACACACGCACCCACACACGCACCCACACACCCACACCCACACCCACAATCGCACAAGCACCCACACACGCACCCACACCCAAACCAACACCCACACCCACACCCAAACCTGCACCAGCTCCCACAGCCACAGCTACAGCCACACACACACCGACACCCACACCCGTAGGCACACCTCCACCCGCACCCAAACCAACACCCGCACCTGCACCCATACCGACACCCGCACCCACACCCACACCCATAACCACACCTGCACCCACACCCATACCCACAGCCACACCCGCACCCACACCCACACCCACACCAACACCCACACCCATACCCACACCCGCACCCACACCCACCCCTGCACCCACACCCACCCCTGCACCCACACCCACCCCTGCACCCACACCCAACCCTGCATCCACATCCACCCCTGCACCCACACTCACACCCACACCCGTTCACTCACATACACCCGCACCCACACACACATCCGTTCACACACCGACACCCGCGCACACACTCACACCTGCACCCACACTCACTCCCGCACCCACACACGCACCCACACCCGCACACAGAACCGCACCAACACCTGCACCCACACCCGCACGCACACTCGCACACACAACTGCACCCACACCCGCACCCACACCCGCACCCACACCCGCAAACACACCCACAAACACACCCGTAACCATACCCACACCCTCACACACACCCACACACACACACCCGCAAACACACCCGCACCCACACCAGCACCCACACCTGCACCCACACCAGCACCCACACCCGCACCCACACCAGCACCCACACCCACACCTGCACGCACACACACACCCACATCCACACCCGCACCAGCACCCACAACCACACCAGCACACACACCCGCACCCACACCAGCACCCACATCCACACCAACACCCACACCAGCACCCACACCCACACCAGCACCCACATCCGCACCCACACCAGTACGTACACCGGCACCAGCACCCACACCCACACCAGCACCCACACTCACACCAGCACCCACACCCGCACCCACACCCACATCCACACCCACATCCACACCAACACACACAACCACACCCACACCAGCACCCACATCCACACCAACACACACAACCACACCAGCACCCACACCCACATCCACATCCACACCCACACCCACATCCACACCCACATCCACACCAACACCCACAACCACACCAGCACCCACACCCACACCAGCACAGACAACCATACTCACACAAGCACCCACACCCACACCAGCACCCACACCCGCACCCACACCCACACCCGCACAAGCACCAACACCCGCACCCACACCCACACCAGGACCCACACCCACACCTGCACCCACACCCACACCAGCACCCACACCCACACAAGCACCCGCACCCACACCAGCACCCACATCCGCACCCACACCAGTACGTACACCGGCACCAGCACCCACTCCCACACCAGCACTCACACTCACACCAGCACCCACACCCCCACCCACACCAGCACCCATATCCACACCAACACACACAACCTCACCAGAACCCACACCCACATCCACACCCACATCCACACCAACACCCACAACCACACCAGCACCCACACCCACACCAGCACAGACAACCAAACACACACCCGCACCCACACCCACACCAGGACCCACACCCACACCCGCACCCACACCCACACCAGCACCCACACCCACAACAACACCCACACCTGAACCCAGACCCAGACCAGCACCCACACCCACACCAGCACCCACACCCGCACTCACACTAACACCCACACCAAAACCCACACCCACACCAGCACCCACACCAGCACCCACACCCACTCCAGCACCCACACCAGCACCCACACCCACTCCAGCACCCACACCAGCACCCGCACCCACACCCACACCCCCTCAGGAACACCCACACCCACACCCACACCAGCACCCACACCCACAACAGCTCCCACACCCACCCCCACACCCAAACCAACACCCGCAATCACACCAGCACCCACACCCACACCCACACCCGCACCCACACCAACACCAACACCCACACCAACACCCACACCCGCACCCACACCAGCACCCACACCAGCACCCACACGCACACTCAAATCAACACCCGCACCAACAACCAAATCAACACCCAAATCAACACCCGCACCCACACCCACTGCAGACCCACACCCACACCCACACCAACACCCACACCCGCACCCACACCCACACCAGCACCCGCACCCACACCCGCACCCACATCCACACCAGCACCCGCACCCACACCCGCACCCACACCCACAGCAACACCCACACCCACACCTACACCCACACCAACACCCACACCCACAACAGCTCCCACACCCACTCCCACACCCAAAGCAACACCAGCACTCACACCAGCACCCACACCCACACGCACACCCGCAACCACACCATCACCAACACCCACACCAACACCCACAACTGCATGCACACCAGCTCCCACACCAGCACCCACACCCACACCCAAATCAACACCCGCACCAACACCCAAATCAACACCCGCACCCACACCCATAGCAGACCCACTCCCACACCAGCACCCCACACCCACACCCACACCAGCACCCAAATCCACACGCACACCAGCACCCACACCCCCAACCACACCAGCACCCACACCCACACCCACACTCACACCAGCACCCACACCCACACCCACACCAGCACCCACACGCACACTCAAATCAACACCCGCACCAACAACCAAATCAACACCCAAATCAACACCCGCACCCACACCCACTGCAGACCCACACCCACACCCACACCAACACCCACACCCGCACCCACACCCACACCAGCACCCGCACCCACACCCGCACCCACATCCACACCAGCACCCGCACCCACACCCGCACCCACACCCACAGCAACACCCACACCCACACCTACACCCACACCAACACCCACACCCACAACAGCTCCCACACCCACTCCCACACCCAAAGCAACACCAGCACTCACACCAGCACCCACACCCACACGCACACCCGCAAGCACACCATCACCAACACCCACACCAACACCCACACCTGCATGCACACCAGCTCCCACACCAGCACCCACACCCACACCCAAATCAACACCCGCACCAACACCCAAATCAACACTCGCACCCACACCCATAGCAGACCCACTCCCACACCAGCACCCCACACCCACACCCACACCAGCACCCAAATCCACACCCACACCAGCACCCACACCCCCAACCACACCAGCACCCACACCCACACCCACACTCACACCAGCACCCACACCCACACCCACACCAGCACCCACACCACACCCACACCCACACCAGCACCTACACCAGCACCCACACCCACACCCACACCAGCACCCAAACACGCACGCGCACCAGCACCCACACCAGCACCCACACCAGAACCCACACACGCACCCACACTCACACCTGCACCCACACTCACACCCGCACCCAGATCCGCACCCACACCCGCACCCACACCCGCACCCACACCCGCACCCACACCTGCACCCACACCCACACCCGCACTCGCAGACACACACACACTCGCACTCGCAAACACACCTGCACCCACACCTGCACCCACACCCGCACCCACACCCACACCCACACCCGCAAACACATACGCAAACACACCCGCAAACACACCCGTACCCATACCCGCACCTGCACACACACCCGCACACGCACCCACACCAGCACCTGCACCCACACCTGCACCCACACACACACACCCACAACCACACCAGCACCTACACCCACACCAGCACACACACCCACACGAGCACCCACAACCACACCAGCACCCACGCCCACACCCACACCAGCACCCACATCCACACCCGCACAAGCACCCACACCCGCGCCCGCACCTACACCAGCACCCAAACCAGCACCACACCCACACCCACAACAGCACCCACACCCACATCTACACCCACACCCACACCCACTCCCACACCAGCACCCACACCCAAATCAACACCCACACCAGCACACGCACCCACACACGCAACCACACATGCACCCACACACGCACCCACTCACACACACCCAGCTGCACCCACACACGCACCCACCCCCAAACCAACACCCACACCCACACCTGCACCAGCTCCCACAGCCACAGCTACAGCCACACACACACCGACACCCACACCCGTAGGCACACCTGCACCCGCACCCAAACCAACACCCGCACCTGCACCCATACCCACACCCGCACCCACACCCACACCCATAACCACACCCGCACCCACACCCATACCCACAGCCACACCCGCACCCACACCCACACCCACACCCACACCAACACCCACACCCATACCCACAGCCACACCCGCACCCACACCCACACCCACACCCACACCAACACCCACACCAATACCCACACCCGCACCCACATCCACCCCTGCATCCACACCCAACCCTGCATCCATACCCACCCCTGCACCCACACTCACACCCACACCCGTTCACTCACATACACCCGCACCCACACACACATCCGTTCACACACCCACACCCGCACACACACTCACACCTGCACCCACACTCACTCCCGCACCCACACACGCACCCACACCCGCACACACAACCGCACCAACACCTGCACCCACAACCGCACCCACAAAACACACCCACACCCACACCCGCACTCGCACACACACTCGCACACACAACTGCACCCACACTTGCACCCACACCCGCAAACACACCCACAAACACAACCACAAACACACCCGTACCCATACCCGCACGCGCACACACACCCACACACACACACCCGCAAACACACCCGCACCCACACCAGCACCCACATCCACACCCACACCAGCACCCACACCCGCACCCACACCCACACCCACACCAGCACCCGCTCCCACACCTGCACGCACATACACACCCACACCCACACCCGCACCAGCACCCACAACCACACCAGCACACACACCCGCACCCACACCAGCACCCACATCCACACCAACACCCACACCAGCACCCACACCCACACCAGCACCCACATCCGCACCCACACCAGTACGTACACCGGCACCAGCACCCACACCCACACCTTCACCCACACTCACACCAGCACCCACACCCCCACCCACACCAGCACCCACATCCACACCAACACACACAGCCACACCAGCACCCACACCCACATCCACACCCACACCCACATCCACACCCACATCCACATCAACACCCACAACCACACCAGCACCCGCACCCACACCAGCACAGACAACCACACCCACACCAGCACCCACACCCACACCAGCACCCACACCCACACCCGCACCCACACCCACACCAGCACCCGCACCCACACCAACACCCACACCCGCACCCAGACCCACACCAGCACCCACAACCGCACCAACACCCACACCAGCACCCACACCAACACCCACACCCGCACCCACACCAGCACCCACACCCACACCCAAATCAACACCCCCACCAACACCCAAATCAACACCCGCACCAACACTCAAATCAACACCTGCACCCACACCCACAGCAGACCCACACCCACACCAGCACCTACACCCACACCCACACCCACACCCACAACAGCACCCAAATCCACACCCACACCAGCTCCCACACCCCCACCCACACCAGCACCCACACCCACACCCACACCAGCACCCACACTCACACCAGCACCCATACCCACACCCACACCAGCACCTACACCACACCCACACCCACACCAGCACCCACACCAGCACCCACACCCACACCCACACCCACACCCACACGCACACCAGCACCAGCATCCACACACGCATGCGCACCAGCACCCACACCAGCACCCACACACGCACCCACACTCACACCTGCACCCACACTCACACCCGCACCCACACCCGCACCCACACCCGCACCCACACCCACACCCACACCCACACCAGCACCTACACCACACCCACACCCACACCAGCACCCACACCAGCACCCACACCCACACCCACACGCACACCAGCACCAGCACCCACACATGCATGCGCACCAGCACCCACACCAGCACCCACACACGCACCCACACTCACACCCACACCCACACCCACACCCAGACCAGGAACCCGCACTCGCATACACACTCGCACTCGCACACACACCTGCACCCACACCCGCACCCACACCTGCACCCACAACCGCAAGCACACCCGCAAACACACCCGCAAACACACCCGTACCCATACCCGCACCCGCACACACACTCACACACACACACACGCACACACACCCGCACCAACACCAGCACCCACACCCGCACCCACACCAGCACCTGCACCAACACCTGCACCCACACACACACCCACATCCACACCCACACCAGCTCCCACACCCACACCAGCACCCACAACCACACCAGCACCCACTCCCAAACCCACACCAGCACCCACATCCACACCAACACCCAAACCAGCACCCACACCCACACCAGCACCCACATCCGCACCCACACCAGCATCTACACCAGCACCAGCACCCACAACCACACCAGCACCCACACTCACACCAGCACCCACATCCACAACCACACCAACACCCACAACCACACCAGCACCCACAACCACACCAGCACCCACACCCGCACCCACACCCACACCCACAACAGCACCCACACCCGCACCCACACCAGCACACGCACCCACACACGCACCCACACACGCACCCACACACGCACCCACACACGCACCCACACACGCACCCACTCATACACACCCAGCTGCACCCACACACGCACCCACACATGCACCCACATCCACACCCACACCCACAATCGCACAATCACCCACACACGCACCCACACCCAAACCAACACCAACACCCACACCCACACCTGCACCAGCTCCCACAGCCACAGCTACAGCCACACACACACTGACACCCACACCCGTTGGCACACCTGCACCCGCACCCAAACCAACACCTGCACCTGCACCCACACCCACACCCATACCCACACCCGCACCCACACCCACACCCATACCCACACCCGCACCCACACACATACCCACACCCACACCCGCACCCACACCCACACCCACACCAACACCCACACCCATACCCACACCCGCATCCAAACCCGCACCCACACCCATACCCACACTCGCACCCACACCCATACCCACACCCTCACCCGCACCCGCACCCACACCCACCCCTGCAGCCACACCCACACCTGCACCCACACACACCCCTGCACCCACACTCACACCCACAGCCGTTCACACACCCACACCCGCACCCACACCCACACCCCCCCCTGCACCCACACCCAATCCTGCATCCACACCCACCCCTGTACCCACAGTCACACCCACACCCGTTCACTCACCCACACTGGTACCCACACACACATCCGTTCACACACCAACACCCGCACACACACTCACACCTGCACCAACACCCACACCTGCGCACACACTCAAACCAGCACCCACACTCACTCCCGCACCCACACACGCACCCACACCCGCACCCACACTCGCACACACACCTGCACCCACATCCACACCAGCACCCGTACCCACACAGACATCCACACATGCACCCACACACGCACCCACACACGCACCCACACAAACACACCCACCTGCACCCACACACACACCCACACACGCACCCACACACGAACCCACACACGCACCCACACACACACATCCACCTGCACCCACACACGCACCCACACATGCACCCACACACGCACCCACACACCAACACCCACAATCGCACAAGCACCCACACGTGCACCCACACTTGCACACACACCTGCACCCACATCCACACCAGCACCCGTACCCACACAGACACCCACACATGCACCCACACACGCACCCACACACGCACCCACACAAACACACCCACCTGCACCCACACACACACCCACACACGCACCACACACGAACCCACACACGCACCCACACACACACATCCACCTGCACCCACACACGCACCCACACATGCACCCACACACGCACCCACACACCAACACCCACAATCGCACAAGCACCCACACGTGCACCCACACTTGCACACACACCTGCACCCACATCCACACCAGCACCCGTACCCACACAGACACCCACACATGCACCCACACACGCACCCACACACGCACCCACACAAACACACCCACCTGCACCCACACACACACCCACACACGCACCCACACACGAACCCACACACGCACCCACACACACACATCCAACTGCACCCACACACGCACCCACACACCAACACCCACAATCGCACAAGCACCCACACGTGCACCCACACCCAAACCAACACCCGCACCCACACCCACACCCGCACAGGCACCCACAGCCACAGCTACAGCCACACACACACCGACACCCACACCCGTAGACACAGCTGCACCCGCACCCAAGCCAACACCCGCACCTGCACCCACACCCACAGCCGCACCCACACCCATACCCAAACCCGCACACACACCCACACCCACACCCATACCCACACCCGCACCCACACCCATTCCCACTCCCACACCCACACCCACACCCACACATGCCCACACCCACACCCACACCCATTGCCACACCAACAGCCACGCCCTCACCCACACCCATTCCCACACCCACACCGACACCCACACCCACACCCACACACACACCCGCACCCACACCAGCACCCACACCCACACCCGCACCCTCACCTGTACCCGCACTCACACCCGCACCCACACCCGCACTCACACCTATTCACACACCCGCACCCACACCTGCACCCACACCCGCACTTGCACCCGCAAACACACTCACACCCGCACTCCCACTCGCACTCGCACACACACTCGCACTCGCACACACACTCGCACTCGCACACACACCTGGACCCATACCCGCACTCACACCCATTCCCACTCCCACAGCCACACCCACACCCACACCCAGACCAACACCCACACCCACACCCACAACAACATCCACACCCACTACCACACCCGCAGCGGCACCCACACCAATTCCCACACCCACACCCACACCCACACCCACACACACATCCGCACCCACACCCGCACCCTCACCCGTACCCACACTCACACCCGCACCCACACCCTTACTCACAACCGTTCACACACCCGCACCCACACCAGCACCCACACCCACACCAGCATTCACACCCGCACCCACACCCAAACCCACACCAGCACCCACACCCACACCCGCACCAGCACCCACATCCAAAGCAACACCCGCACCCACACCCACACCCACACCCACACCAGCACCCACACCCACAACAGCTCCCACACCCACCCCCAAACCCAAACCAACACCAGCACTCACACCAGCACCACTCCCACACGCACACCCGCACCCACACCATCACCAACACCCACACCAACACCCACACCAGCACGCACACCAGCACCCACACCAGCACCCACACCCACACCCAAATCAACACCCGCACCAACACTCAAATCAACACCCGCACCCACACCCACAGCAGACCCACACCCACACCAGCACCCACACCCACACCCACACCCACACCCACACCAGCACCCAAATCCACACCCACACCAGCACCCACACCCCCAACCACACCAGCACCCACACCCAAACCCACACCAGCACCGAACCACACCCACACCCACACCAGCACCAACACCAGCACCCACACCCACACCCACACCAGCACCAGCACCCACACACACACGTGCACCAGCACCCACACCAGCACCCACACATGCACCGACACTCACACCAGCACCCACACTCACACCCGCACCCACACCCGCACCCACACCCGCACCCACACCTGCACCCACACCCGCACCCACACCCACACCCGCACTCGCACTCGCACACACACTTGCACTCGCAAACACACCTGCACCCACACCGCACCCACACCCGCACCCACACCCGCAAACACACCCGCAAACACACCCGTACCCATACCCGCACCTGCACACACACCCACACACACACACGCACACACACCCGTACCCACACCAGCACCCACACCCGCACCCGCACACGCACCCACACCAGCACCGGCACCCACACCTGCACCCACACACACACCCACACCCACAACCACACCAGCACCTACACCCACACCAGCACACACACCCACACGAGCACCCACACCCACACAAGCACCCACAACCACACCAGCACCCACTCCCACACCCACACCAGCACCCACATCCACACCAACACCCACACCGGCACCCACACCCACACCAGCACCCACGTCCGCACCCACACCCACATCTACACCAGCACCAGCACCCACAACCACACCAGTACCCACACTCACACCAGCACCCACACCTACAACCACACCAACACCCGCACCCACACCTACACCAGCACCCACACCAGCACCCACACCCACACCCACAACAGCACCCACACCCACACCTACACCCACACCCACACCCACTCCCACACCAGCACCCACAAACAAATCAACACCCACACCAGCACACGCACCCACACACGCACCCACACATGCACCCACACACGCACCCACTCACACACACCCAGCTGCACCGACATACGCACCCACACACGCACCCACACACCCACACCCACAATCGCACAAGCACTCACACACCCACCCACACCCAAACCAACACACACACCCACACCCACACCTGCACCAGCTCCCACAGCCACAGCTACAGCCACACACACACCGACACCCACACCCGTAGGCACACCTGCACCCGCACCCAAACCAACACCCGCACCTGCACCCATACCCACACCCGCACCCACACCCACACCATAACCACACCCGCACCCACACCCATACCCACAGCCACACCCGCACCCACACCCACCCCTGCACCCACACACACCCCTGCACCCACACTCACACCCACACCCGTTCACACACCCACACCCGCACCCACACCCACACCCACACCAGCACCTACACCCACACCCACACCAGCACACGCACCCACACACGCACCCACACATGCACTCACACACGCACCCACTCACACACACCCAGCTGCACCGACACACGCACCCACACACGCACCCACACACGCACCCACACACGCACCCACATCCACACCCACACCCACAATCGCACAATCACCCACACACGCACCCACACCCAAACCAACACCCACACCCACACCCACACCTGCACCAGCTCCCACAGCCACAGCTACAGCCACACACACACCGACACCCACACCCGTAGGCACACCTGCACCCGCACCCAAACCAACACCTGCACCTGCACCCATACCCACACCCGCACCCACACCCACACCCATACCCACACCCGCACCCACACACATACCCACACCCACACCTGCACCCACACCCACACCCACACCCATACCCACACCCGCATCCACACCCGCACCCACACCCATACCCACACCCTCACCCGCACCCACCCCTGCACCCACACCCACACCTGCACCCACACAAACCCCTGCACCCACACTCACACCCACAGCCGTTCACACACCCACACCCGCACCCACACCCACCCCTGCACCCACACCCAATC
Source organism: Isurus oxyrinchus (assembly GCA_026770705.1). Taxonomy (NCBI): domain Eukaryota; kingdom Metazoa; phylum Chordata; class Chondrichthyes; order Lamniformes; family Lamnidae; genus Isurus; species Isurus oxyrinchus. The sequence goes on along the minus strand of JANJGN010000012.1, from coordinate 65,948,047 downwards.
CTGCATCCACACCCACCCCTGTACCCACACTCACACCCACACCCGTTCACTCACCCACACTGGTACCCACACACACATCCGTTCACACACCAACACCCGCACACACACTCACACCTGCACCCACACTCACACCCGCACCCACACCCGCACCCACACCTGCACCCACATCCACACCAGCACCCGTACCCACACAGACACCCACACATGCACCCACACACGCACCCACACACGCACCCACACACACACACCCACCTGCACCCACACACACACCCACACACGCACCCACACACCAACACCCACAATCGCACAAGCACCCACACATGCACCCACACCCAAACCAACACCCGCACCCACACCCACACCCGCACAGGCACCCACAGCTACAGCTACAGCCACACACACACCGACACCCACACCCGTAGACACACCTGCACCCGCACCCAAGCCAACACCCGCACCTGCACCCACACCCACAGCCGCACCCACACCCACACACACATCCACACCCACAGCCGCACCCACACCCATACCCACACCCGCACCCATACCCACACCCACACCCACACCCACACCCATTCCCACTCCCGCACCCACACCCACACTAACACCCACACCCACACCCTCACCCACACCCATTCCCACACCCACACCCACACCCACACCCGCACCCTCACCTGTACCCGCACTCACACCCGCACTCACACCCGTTCACACACCCGCACCCACACCTGCACCCACACCCGCACTCGCACTCGCACTCGCACTCGCACACACACTCGCACTTGCACACACACCTGGACCCATACCCGTTCCCACACCCATTCCCACTCCCACAGCCACACCCACACCCACACCCAGACCAACACCCACACCCACACCCACAACAACATCCACACCCACTACCACACCCGCAGCGGCACCCACACCCATTCCCACACCCACAGCCACACCCTCACCCATACCCATTCCCACACCCACACCCACAGCAGCACCCACACCCACACCCGCACCCTCACCCGTACCCGCACTCACACCCGCACCCACACCCTTACTCACACCCGTTCACACACCCGCACCCACACCAGCATCCACACCCGCACCCACACCCGCACCAGCACCCACACCCAAATCAACACCCACACCCACACCCACACCCACACCAGCACCCACACCCACAACAGCTCCCACACCCACCCCCACACCCAAACCAACACCAGAACTCACACCAGCACCCACACCCACACGCACGCCCGCACCCACACCATCACCAACACCCACACCAACACCCACACCCGCACGCACACCAGCACCAACACCAGCACCCACACCCACACCCAAATCAACCCCCGCACCAACACTCAAATCAACACCCGCACCCACACCCACAGCAGACCCACACCCACACCAGCACCCACACCCATACCCACACCCACACCCACACCAGCACCCAAATCCACACCCACACCAGCACCCACACCCCCAACCACACCAGCACCCACACCCACACCCACACCAGCACCCACACTCACACCAGCACCCACCCACACACCCACACCAGAACCCACACCACACCCACACCCACACCCACACCAGCACCAACACCAGCACCCACACCAGCACCCACACCAGTACCAGCACCCACACACGCACGTGCACCAGCACCCACACCAGCACCCACACACACACCCACACTCACACCTGCACCCACACTCACACCCGCACCCACACCCGCACCCACACCCGCACCCACACCCGCACCCACACCCGCACCCACACCCGCACACACGCCTGCACCCACACCCACACCCGCACTCGCACACACACTTGCACTCGCAAACACACCCGCACCCACACCCGCACCCACACCCGCACCCACACCCGCAAACACACCCGCAAACACACCCGCAAACACACCCGTACCCATACCCGCACCCGCTCACACACCCACACACACACACACACACCCGCACCCACACCAGCACCCACACCCCCACCCACATCCACACGAGCACCCACACACACACCCGCACCCACACCCACACCAGCACCCGCACCCACACCCGCACCCACACCCACACCAACACCCACACCCGCACCCACACCCGCACCCACACCCGCACCCACACCAGCACCCACACCCACAACAGCACCCACACCTACACCCACACAAACACCCACACCCAAAAGAAAACCAGCACCCTCACCTACACCAGCACCCACACCAACACCCACACCAGCACTCGCACCCACAGCAGCACCCGCACCCACACCAGCACCCTCATCCTCTCCAGCACCCGCACCCACACCCACACCAGCACCCACACCCACACCCACACCCACACCAGCACCCACACCCACACCAGCACCCACACCCACACCCACACTCACACCAACACCCACACCAAAACCCACACCCACTCCAGCACCCACACCAGCACCCGCACCCACACCCACACCCACACCCACACCCACACCAGCACCCACACCCACAACAGCTCCCACACCCACCCCCACACCCAAACCAACACCCGCACTCTCACCAGCACCCACACCCACACCCACACCCACACCCACACCAACACCCACTCCCGCACCCACATCAGCACCCACACCAGCACCCACACCCACACACAAATCAACACCCGCACCAACAACCAAATCAACACCCAAATCAACACCCGCACCCACACCCACAGCAGACCCACACCCACACCAGCACCCACACCCACACCCACACCCACATCCACACCAGCACCCAAATCCACACCCACACCAGCACCCACACCCCCACCCACACCAGCACCCACACCCCCTCCCACACCCACACCCACACCAGCGCCCACACCCACACCAGCACCCACACCCGCACCCACATCCACACGAGCACACACACACACACCCGCACCCACACCCACACCAGCACCCGCACCCACACCCGCACCCAAACCCACACCAACAACCACACCCGCACCCACACCAGCACCCACACCCACAACAGCACCCACACCCACACCCACACAAACACCCACACCCAAATGAACACCAGCACCCTCACCTACACCAGCACCCACACCAACACCCACACCAGCACTCGCACCCACAGCAGCACCCGCACCCACACCAGCACCCTCATCCGCTCCAGCACCCGCACCCACACCCACACCAGCACCCACACCCACACCCACACCAGCACCCACACCCACACTCACACCAACACCCACACCAAAACCCACACCCACACCAGCACCCACACCAGCACCCACACCAGCACCCACACCCACACCAACACCCACACCAGCACCCGCACCTGTCCCCGCACATGCACCCACACCAGCATCCACACCCAAATCAACACCCGCACCCACACCCACACCAGCACCCACACCAACACCCACACCAGCACCCGCACCCACACCAGCACCCTCATCCGCACCAGCACCCAAACCCACACCCACACCAGCACCCACATCCACACCCGCACCCACACCCACACCAGCACCCACACCCACAACAATACCCACACCCGCACTCACATACACACCAGCACCCTCACCCACACCAGCACCCACACCCACACCCGCACTCACACAAATACCCACACCAAAACCCACACCCACACCAGCACCCACACAGGCACCCACACCAGGACCCACACTCACACCAGCACCCACACCAGCACCCGCACCCACTCCCCCACCCGCCCCCGCACCAGCACCCACACCTAAATCAACACCCGCACCCACACCCACACCCACACCAGTACCCACACCCACACCCACACCCACACCAGCACCCACACCCACAACAGCTCCCACACCCGCACCCACACCCACAGCAGACCCACACCCACACCAGCACCCACACCCACACCCACACCCACACCCACACCAGCACCCAAATCCACACCCACACCAGCACCCACACCCCTACCCACACCAGCACCCACACCCCCTCCCACACCCACACCCACACCAGCGCCCACACCCACACCAGCACCCACACCCACATCCACACGAGCACCCACACACACACCCGCACCCACACCCACCCCAGCACCCGCACCCACACCCGCACCCACACCCACACCAACACCCACACCCGCACCCACACCCGCACCCACTCCCGCACCCACACCAGCACCCACACCCACAACAGCACCCACACCTACACCCACACAAACACCCACACCCAAATGAACACCCGCACCCTCACCTACACCAGCACCCACACCAACACCCACACCAGCACTCGCACCCACAGCAGCACCCGCACCCACACCAGCACCCTCATCCGCTCCAGCACCCGCACCCACACCCACACCAGCAGCCACACCCACACCCACACCCACACCCACACCAGCACCCACACCCACACCTGCACCCACACCCACACTCACACCAACACCCACACCAAAACCCACATCCACTCCAGCACCCACACCAGGACCCGCACCCACACCCACTCCCGCACCAGCACCCACACCCACACCCACACCAGCACCCACACCCACAACAGCTCCCACACCCACCCCCACACCCAAACCAACACCCTCACTCTCACCAGCACCCACACCCACACCCACACCCACACCAACACCCACTCCCGCACCCACACCAGCACCCACACCCACACACAAATCAACACCCGCACCAACAACCAAATCAACACCCAAATCAACACCCGCACCCACACCCACAGCAGACCCACACCCACACCAGCACCCACACCCACACCCACACCCACACCAGCACCCAAATCCACACCCACGCCAGCACCCACACCCCCACCCACACCAGCACCCACACCCCCTCCCACACCCACACCCACACCAGCGCCCACACCCACACCAGCACCCACACCCGCACCCACATCCACACGAGCACCCACACACACACCCGCACCCACACCCACACCAGCACCCGCACCCACACCCGCACCCACAACCACACCAACACCCACACCCGCACCCACACCCGCACCCACACCAGCACCCACACCCACAACAGCACCCACACCTACACCCACACAAACACCCACACCCAAATGAACACCAGCACCCTCACCTACACCAGCACCCAAACCAACACCCACACCAGCACTCGCACCCACAGCAGCACCCGCACCCACACCAGCACCCTCATCCGCTCCAGCACCCGCACCCACACCCACACCAGCACCCACACCCACACCCACACCAGCACCCACACCCACACCAGCACCCACACCCACACTCACACCAACACCCACACCAAAGCCCACACCCACACCAGCACCCACACCAGCACCCACACCAGCACCCACACCCACACCAGCACCCACACCAACACCCGCACCTGTCCCCGCACCTGCACCCGCACCAGCACCCACACCCAAATCAACACCCGCACCCACACCCACACCAGCACCCACACCAACACCCACACCAGCACCCGCACCCACACCAGCACCCTCATCCGCACCAGCACCCAAACCCACACCCACACCAGCACCCACATCCACACCCGCACCCACACCCACACCAGCACCCACACCCACAACAATACCCACACCCGCACTCATATACACACCAGCACTCTCACCCACACCAGCACCCACACCCACACCCGCACTCACACCAACACCCACACCAAAACCCACACCCACACCAGCACCCACACAGGCACCCACACCAGCACCCACACTCACACCAGCACCCACACCAGCACCCGCACCCACTCCCCCACCCGCCCCCGCACCAGCACCCACACCTAAATCAACACCCGTACCCACACCCCCACCCACACCAGTACCCACACCCACACCCACACCCACACCCACACCAGCACCCACACCCACAACAGCTCCCACACCCGCACCCACACCAACACCAACACCCACACCAACATCCACACCCGCACCCACACCAGCACCCACACCCACACCCAAATCAACACCCCCACCCACACCCAAATCAACACCCGCACCAACACCCAAATCAACACCCGCACCCACACCCACAGGAGACCCACACCCATAACAGCACCCACACCCACACCCACACCCACAACAGCACCCAAATCCACACCCACACCAGCACCCACACCACCACCCACACCATCACCCACACCCACACCCACACCAGCACCCACACTCACACCAGCACCCATACCCACACCCACACCAGCACCCACACCACACCCACACCCACACCAACACCAGCACCCACATCCACACCAGCACCAGCACCCACACACGCACGGGCACCAGCACCCACACCAGCACCCACACACGCACCCACACTCACACCTGCACCCACACTCACACCGGCACCCACACCCGCACCCACACCCGCACCCACACCCGTACCCACACTTGCACCCACACCCACACCCACACCCACACCCGCACTCGCACACACACTCGCACTCGCACACACACCTGCACCCACACCCGCACCCACACCTGCACCCACAACCGCAAACACACCCGCAAACACACCCGCAAACACACCGGTACCCATGCCCACACCCGCACACACACCCACACAGACACACGCACACACACCCGCACCCACACCAGCACCCACACCCGCACCTGCACACGCACCCACACCAGCACCTGCACCCACACCTGCACCCACACACACACCCACACCCACACCCACACCAGCTCCCACACCCACACCAGCACCCACAACCACACCAGCACCCACTCCCACACCCACACCAGCACCCACATCCACACCAACACCCAAACCAGCACCCACACCCACACCAGCACCCACATCCGCACCCACACCAGCATCTACACCAGCACCAGCACCCACAACCATACCAGCACCCACACTCACACCAGCACCCGCACCCACAACCACACCAACACCCACAACAACACCAGCACCCACACCCACACCAGAACCCACACCCACACCCACACCCGCACAAGCACCCACACCCGCACCCACACCTGCACCAGCACCCACACCAGCACCACACCCACACCCACAACAGCACCCTCACCCACACCTACACCCACTCCCACACCAGCACCCACACCCAAATCAACACCCACACCAGCACACGCACCCACACACGCACCCACACACGCACCCACAAACGCACCCACTCACACACACCCAGCTGCACCCACACACGCACCCACATCCACACCCACACCCACAATCGCACAATCACCTACACATGCACCCACACCCAAACCAACACCCACACCCACACCCACACCTGCACCAGCTCCCACAGCCACAGCTACAGCCACACACGCACCGACACCCACACCCGTAGGCACACCTGCACCCACAGCCAAACCAACACCCGCACCTGCATCCATACCCACATCCGCTCCCACACCCGCACCCACACCCACACCCGCACCCACACCCACACCCACACCAACACCCACACCCATACCCACACCCGCACCCACACCTGTACCCACACCCATACCCACACTCGCACCCACACCCATACCCACACCCTCACCCGCACCCACACCCACCCCTGCACCCACACCCACACCTGCACCCACACACACCCCTGCACCCACACACACCCACAGCCGTTCACACACCCACACCCGCACCCACACCCACACCCACCCCTGCACCCACACCCAATCCTGCATCCACACCCACCCCTGTACCCACACTCACACCCACACCCGTTCACTCACCCACACTGGTACCCACACACACATCCGTTCACACACCAACACCCGCACACACACTCACACCTGCACCAACACCCACACCTGCGCACACACTCAAACCTGCACCCACACTCACTCCCGCACCCACACACGCACCCACACCCGCACCCACACCTGCACCCACACCTGCACCCACTTCCACACCAGCACCCGTACCCACACAGACACCCACACATGCAGCCACACACGCACCCACACACGCACCCACACACACACACCCACCTGCACCCACACACACACCCACACACGCACCCACACACGAACCCACACATGCACCCACACACACACACCCACCTGCACCCACACACGCACACACACATGCACCCACACACGCACCCACACACCAACACCCACAATCGCACAAGCACCCACACATGCACCCACACCCAAACCAACACCCGCACCCACACCCACACCCGCACAGGCACCCACAGCTACAGCTACAGCCACACACACACCGACAACCACACCCGTAGACACACCTGCACCCACACCTGCACCCACACCCACACCCACACCCATACCCACACCCGCACCCACACCCACACCCGCACAGGCACCCACAGCTACAGCTACAGCCACACACACACCGACACCCACACCCGTAGACACACCTGCACCCGCACCCAAGCCAACACCCGCACCTGCACCCACACCCACAGCCGCACCCACACCCATACCCACACCCACACCCGCACCCATACCCACACCCACACCCACACCCATACCCACACCCGCACCCACACCCATTCCCACTCCCACACCCACACCCACACCCACACCCACAGCCACACCCTCACCCACACCCATTCCCACACCCACACCCACACCCACACACACACCCGCACCCACACCTGCACCCACACCCACACCCACACCCATACCCACACCCGCACCGACACCCATTCCCACTCCCACACCCACACCCACACCCACACCAACATCCACACCCACTACCACACCCACACCCGCACCCACACCCATTCCCACACCCACAGCCACACCCTCACCCACACCCATTCCCACTCCCACACCCACACCCACACCCGCACCCTCACCTGAACGTGCACTCACACCCGCACCCACACCCGCACTCACACCCGTTCACACACCCGCACCCACACCTGCACCCACACCCGCACCCGCAAACACACCCACACCCACACCCGCACTCACACTCGCACTCGCACACACACTCGCACTCGCTCATACAACTGCACCCACACCCGCACCCACACCCGCAAACACACCCGCAAACACACCCGCAAACACACCTGCAAACACACCCGCACCCACACCAGCACACACTCCCGCACCCACACCAGCACCTGCACCCACATCCGCACCCACACCAGTACCTACACCCGCACCCACACCAGTACCTACACCCGCACCAGCACCCACACTCACACCAGCACCCACACCCGCACCCACACCAGCACCCACATCCACACCAACACCCATAACCACACCAGCACCCACACCCACACCCACATCCACACCCACATCCACACCAAGACCCACAACCACACCAGCACCCATACCCACACCAGCACCCACAACCACACCCACACCAGCAACCACACCCCCACCAGAATGCACACACACCCGCACCCACACCCGCACCCGCACAAGCATCCACACCCGCACCCACACCCACACCAGCACCTTCAGCAGCACCCACACCCACACCCACACCAGCACCTTCAGCAGCACCCACACCCACACCCACACCCGCACCCACACCCACACCCACACCAGCACCTTCAGCAGCACCCACACCCACACCCACACCAGCACCCACACCCAAATCATCACCCACACCAGCACCATCACCCACACCCACACCCACACGCACACCAGCACCCACACCCAAATCATCACCCACACCAGCACCCGCACCAATACCCACCCACGCACCCTCACCCACACCCGCACCCACACCCACATCAACACCCCCACCAGCACCCGTACCGACTCACGCACCCACACACGCACCCACACACGCACCCACACATGCACCCACACACACACACCCACCTGCACCCACACATGCACCCACACACGTACCCACACATGCACCCACACACACACACCCGACTGCACCCACACACGCACCCACACATGCAAACACACACGCACACACACACGCACCCACACACCCACACCCATAATCGCTCAAGCACCCACACATGCACCCACACCCAAACCAACATCCGCACCCACACCCACACCCACACAGGCACCCACATCCACAGCTACAGCCACACACACACCGACACCCACACCCGTAGACACACTGCACCTGTACCAAAACCAACACCCGCACCTGCACCCACACCCACAGCCGCTCCCACACCCATACCCACACCCGCACCCACACCCACACCCACACCCATACCCACACCCACACCCACACCCATACCCACACCCACACCCACACGCACACCCATACCCACACCCACACCCATTCCCACTCCCACACCCACACCCACACCCACACCCACACCCACACCCATACCCACACCCACACCCACACCCGTACCCACACCCACACCCACACCCATTCCCACTCCCACACCCACACCAACACCCACAACCTCACCCACACCCTCACCCGTACCCGCACTCACACCCGCACCCACACCCGCACTCACACCCGCACTCAAACACGTTCACACACCCGCACCCACACCTGTACCCACACCCGCACCCGCAAACACAACCACACCCACACCCACACCTGCACCCGCAAACACACCCACACCCACACCCGCACTCGCACCCACACCAGCACACACACCCGCACCCACACCTGCACCCACACCCGCACCCGCACAAGCATCCACACCCGCACCCACACCTGTACCCACACCCGCACCCGCACAAGCATCCACACCCGCACCCACACCCACACCAGCACCTTCAGCAGCACCCACACCCACACCCACACCAGCACCATCACCCACACCCACACCCACACCCACACCCACACCCACACCAGCACCATCACCCACACCAGCACCATCACCCACACCCACACCCACACCCACACCAGCACCCACACCCAAATCATCACCCACACCAGCACCCGCACCAATACCCACCCACGCACCCTCACCCACACCCGCACCCACACCCACATCAACACCCACACCAGCTCCCGTACACACACACGCACCCACACACGCACCCACACACACACACCCACCTGCACCCACACCCACACCCACACTCGCACTCGCACTCGAACACACACTCGCACTCGCACACACACCTGCACCCACACCCGCAAACACACCCGCAAACACATCCGTACCCACACCCGCACCCACACCAGCACCCACAACCACACCAGCACCCACACCCACACCCACACAATCACCCACATCCACACCAACACCCACACCCACACCCGCACCCACACCCGCACAAGCGCCCACACCCGCACCCAGACCTACACCAGCACCCACACCAGCACGACACCCACACACACAACAGCACCCACACCCACACCCACTCCTACACCAGCACCCACACCCAAATCAACACCCACAGCCACACCCACTCACACACACCCACCTGCACCCACACACGCACCCACACACGGACCCACACACGCACCCACACCCATACCCACACCCACACCCACACCCACCCCTGCACCCACACACACCCCTGCACCCACACTCACACCCACACCCATTCACACACCCACATTCGCACCCACACCCACATCCACACCTGCACCCACACCCAACCCTGCATCCACACCCACCCCTGCACCCACACTCACACCCACACCCGTTCACTCACCGACACCCGCACCCACACACACATCCGTTCACACACCCACACCCGCACACACACTCACACCTGCACCCACACTCACACCCGCACCCACACACGCACCCACACACACATCCGTTCACACACCCACACCTGCACCCACACTCACACCCGCACCCACACTCACACCCGCACCCACACACGCACCCACACCCGCTCCCACACCCTCACCCACAACTGCACGGACACCCGGACCCGCAAACGCGCCCACACCCACACCCGCACTCGCACTCGCATACACACTCGCACAAACACCTGCACCCACACCCACTCCCGCACCCACACCCGCAAACACACCCACAAACACACCCGCATACACACTCGTACCCATACCCGCACCCGCACACACACCCGCAAACACACCCGCACCCACACCAGCACCCACACCAGCACCCACACCCGCACCCACACCAGCACCTGCACCCACACCTGCACCCACACACACTCACACCCACACCCGCACCAGCACCCACAACCGCACCAGCACCCACACCCGCACCCACACCAGCACCCACATCCACACCAACACCCACACCAGCACCCACACCCACACCAGCACCCACATCCGCACCCACACCAGTGCCTACACCCACACCAGCACCTACACCCGCACCAGCACCCACAACCGCAACAGCACCCACACCCGCACCCACACCAGCACCCACATCCACAACAAAACCCACAACCACACCAGCACCCACACCCACACCCACATCCACACCCACACCCACATCCACACCCACATCCACACCAACACCCACAACCACACCAGCATCCACACCCACACCAGCACCCACAACCAGACCCACACCAGCACCCACACCCACACCAGCACCCACACCCACACCCACACCAGCACCATCACCCACACCCACACCCACACCCACACCACCACCCACACCCAAATCATCACCCACACCAGCACCCGCACCTGCACCCACACACACACCCTCACCCACACCCGCACCCACACCCACATCAACACCCACACCAGCTCCCGTACACACACACGCACCCACACACGCACCCACACACACACACCCACCTGCACCCACACACGCACCCACACACGCACCCACACACCCACCCACACACGCACCCACACACGCACACCCACAATCGCACAACATCCACACATGCACCCACACCCAAACCAACACCCGCACCCACACCTACACCCGCACAGGCACCCACACCCACAGCCGCACCCACACCCATACCCACACCCGCACCCACACCAGTACCCACACTCACACCCGCACCCTCACCTGTTCCCGCACTCACACCCGTTCACACACCCGCACCCACACCTGCACCCACACCCGCACCCGCAAACACACCCACACTCGCACTCGCACACACTCGCACTCGCACACACACCCGCACACACACCCGCACACACACCCGCACACACACCCGCACACACACCCGCACACACACCCGCAAACACACCCGTACCCATACCCGCACCCGCACACACACACCCGCAAATACACCCGCACCCACACCTGCACCCACACACACACCCACACCCATATCCGCACCAGCACCCACACTCACACCCGCACCCACACCAGCACCCATATCCACACCAACACCCACACCAGCACCCACACCCACACCAGCACCCACATCCGCACCCACACCAGTACCTACAACTGCACCAGCACCCACACCCACACCAGCACCCACACTCACACCAGCACCCACACCCACACCAGCACCCACACTCACACCAGCACCCACACCCGCACCCACATCCACACCCACACCCACACCCACAGCCACATCCACACCAACACCCACAACCACACCAGCACCCACATCCACACCAGCACACGCAACCACACCCACACCAGCACCCACACCCACACCAGCATCCACACCAACACCCACAACTACACCAGCACCCACACCCACACCAGCACCCACAACCACACCCACACCAGCACACACACCCACCCCAGCACCCACACACACACCCGCACCCACACCAGCACCCACAACCAAATCATCACCCACACCAGCACCCGCACCCACACCCACACACGCACCCACACACACACCCGCACCCACATCCACATCAACACCCACACCAGCACCCGTACCCACACACGCACCCACACACGCACCCACACACGCACCCACACACCCACACCCACAATCGCACAAGCACCCACACATGCACCCACACCCAAACCAACACCCGCACCCACACCCACACCCACACAGGCACCCACAGCCACAGCTACAGCCACACACACACCGACACCCACACCCATAGACACACCTGCACCCGCACCCAAACCAACACCCGCACCTGCACCCACACCCATTCCCACTCCCACACCCACACCCACACCCACACCCACACCCACACCAACATCCAGACCTACACCCACACCCGCACCCGCACCCACACCCATTCCCACACCCACAGACACACCCTCACCCACACCCATTCCCACACCCACACCCACACCCACACCCACCCCCACACCCACACCCACACCCACACACACACCCGCGCCCACTCCAGCACCCACACCCACACCCGCACCCTCACCCGAACCAGCACTCACACACGCACTCAGACCCGCACTCACCTGCACCCACACCTGCACCCACACCCGCACCCGCAAACACACCCACAAACACACACGCAAACAGACCTGCAAACACACCCGTACCCATACCCTCACCCGCACACACACCCACACACACACACTCGTAAACACACTCGCACCCTCACCAGCACCCACACCAGCACCCATACCCGCATCCACACCAGCACCTGCACCCACACCCGCACCCACACACACACCCACACACACACCTGCACCCGCACCCACAGCCACACCAGCACCCACACCCGCACCCACACCAGCACCCATATACACACCAACACCCACACCAGCACCCACACCCACACCAGCACCCACATCCGCACCCACACAAGTACCTACACCCGCACCAGCACCCACACCCACACCAGCACCCACACCCACACCAGCACCCACATCCACACCAACACCCACAACCACACCAGCACCCACACCCACATCCACACCCACACCCACATCCACACCAACACCAACATCCACATTAGCACCCACACCCACACCAGCACCCACAACCACACCCACACCGGCACCCACACCCACACCAGCACCCACACACACACCCGCACCCACACCCACACCCACACCAGCACCCACACCAGCACCCACACCCACACCCACACCCACACCAGCACCCACACCCAAATCATCACCCACACCAGCACCCGCATCCACACATGCACCCACACCCACACCCACACCAACTCCCACACCCACACCAGCACCCACACCCAAATCAACACCCACACCAGCACCTGTATCCACACACGCACCCACACACGCACCCACACACGCACCCACATACGCACCCACACACGCACATACACACGCACCCACACACGCACCCACACACCCACACCCACAACCACAATTGCACAATCACCCACACATTCACCCACACCCTAACCAACACCCGCACCCACACCCACACCCGCACAGGCACCCACAGCCACAGCTACAGCCACACACACATCGACACCCACACCCGTAGACACACCTGCACCCGCACCCAAACCAACACCTGCACCCACACCTACACGCACACACACACCCACACCCGTACCAGAACCCACAACCACATCAGCACCCACATCCGCACCCACACCAGCACCCACAACCACACCAACACCCACACCCACACCCACATCCACACCCACACCCACACCATCACCCACATCCACACCAACACCCACAAACACACCAACACCCACAACCACACCAGCACCCACACCCACACCAGCACACACACCCACACCCACACCCACACCCACACCAGCACCCACACCCACACAAGCACCCACACCCGCACCCACACCTACACCAGCACCCACACCAGCACCACACCCACACCCACAACAGCACCCACACCCACACCCACACCAGCACCCAAACCCAAATCAACATCCACACCCGCACACACACCCGCACACACACCCGCAAACACACCCGCAAACACACCCGTACCCATACCCGCACCCGCACACACACACCCGCAAATACACCCGCACCCACACCTGCACCCACACACACACCCACACCCATACCCGCACCAGCACCCACACTCACACCCGCACCCACACCAGCACCCATATCCACACCAACACCCACACCAGCACCCACACCCACACCAGCACCCACATCCGCACCCACACCAGTACCTACAACTGCACCAGCACCCACACCCACACCAGCACCCACACTCACACCAGCACCCACACCCGCACCCACATCCACACCCACACCCACACCCACAGCCACATCCACACCAACACCCACAACCACACCAGCACCCACATCCACACCAGCACACGCAACCACACCCACACCAGCACCCACACCCACACCAGCACCCATACATACACCCACACCCGCACCCACACCTACACCAGCACCCACACCATCACCCACACCCACACTCACACCAGCACCCACACCCACACCCAAATCCACACCAGCACCCACACTCAAATCATCACCCAGACCAGCACCCGCACCCGCACCCACACACAAAACCGCACCCACACCCACACCAGCACCCGTACCCACACACGCACCCACACACGCACCCACACATGCACCCACACACACACCCGCACCCACACCCACATCAACACCCACACCAGCACCCGTCCCCACACACGCACCCACACCCACACCCACACCCACACCCACTCCCACACCAGCACCCACACCCAAATCAACACACACACCCACCTGCACCCACACATGCACCCACACACGCACCCACACACGCACCCACACCCGCACGCACACCTGCACCCACACCCGCACCCGCAAACACACCCACACCCAAACCCGCACTCGCACTTGCACACACACTCGCACGCACACCTGCACCCACACCCGCACCCACACCCGCACCCACAGCAGCAAACACACCCACAAACACACCCGCACCCACACCAGCACCCACACCCGCACCCACACCCGCACCCACACCAGCATCTGCACTCACACCTGCACCCACACACACACCAGCACCCACAACCACACCAGCACCCACACCTGCACCCACAGCAGCACCCACATCCACACCAACACCCACACCAGCACCCACACCCACACCAGCACCCACATCCGCACCCACATCAGTACCTACACCCGCACCAGCACCTACACCCACACCAGCACCCACAGTCACACCAGCACACACACCTGCACCCACACCAGCACCCACATCCACACCAACACCCACAACCACACCAGCACCCACACCCACATCCACACCAGCACCCACAACAACACCAGCATCCACACCCACACCAGCACCCACAACCACACCCACACCAGCACCCACACCAGCACCCACAACCACACCCACACCAGCACCCACACCAGCACCCACACCCACACCCACAACCGCACAAGCACCCACACCCGCACCCACACCCACACCAGCACCCACACCAGCACCCATGCCCACACCCACACCATCACCCACACCCACACCCACACCAGCACCCACACCCAAATCATCACCCACACCAGCAGCCGCACCCGCTCCCATACACACACACTCACCCACACCCGCACCCACACCCACATCAACACCCACACCAGCACCCGTACCCACACACGCACCCACACACGCACCCACACACGCACCCACACACGCACACCCACCTGAACCCACACACGCACCCACACATGCACCCACACACGCACCCACACACACACACCCACCTGCACCCACACATGCACCCACACACGCACCCACACACGCACCCACACATGTACCCACACACCCACACCCACAATCGCACAAGCACCCACACATGCACCCACACCCAAACCAACACCCACACCCGCACAGGCACCCACAGCCACAGCTACAGCCACACACACACCGACTCCACACCCGTAGACACACCTGCACCCACACCTGCACCCACACCCACACCCACACCCATACCCACACCCGCACCCACACCCATTCCCACTCCCACACCCACACCCACACCAACATCCACACCCACTACCACACCCACACCCGCACCCACACCCATTCCCACACCCACAGCCACACCCTCACCCACACCCATTCCCACTCCCACACCCACACCAGCACCCACACCCACACCCGCACCCTCACCTGAACGTGCACTCACACCCGCACCCACACCCGCACTCACACCCGTTCACACACCCGCACCCACACCTGCACCCACACCCGCACCCGCAAACACACCCACACCCACACCCGCACTCACACTCGCACTCGCACACACACTCGCACTCGCTCATACAACTGCACCCACACCCGCACCCACACCCGCAAACACACCCGCAAACACACCCGCAAACACACCTGCAAACATACCCGCACCCACACCAGCACACACACCCGCACCCACACCAGCACCTGCACCCACACCTGCACCCACACCCGCACCCGCACAAGCATCCACACCCGCACCCACACCCACACCAGCACCTTCAGCAGCACCCACACCCACACCCACACCAGCACCCACACCCAAATCATCACCCACACCAGCACCCGCACCAATACCCACCCACGCACCCTCACCCACACCCGCACCCACACCCACATCAACACCCCCACCAGCACCCGTACCGACTCACGCACCCACACACGCACCCACACACGCACCCACACATGCACCCACACACACACACCCACCTGCACCCACACATGCACCCACACACGTACCCACACATGCACCCACACACACACACCCGACTGCACCCACACACGCACCCACACACGCACCCACACATGCACCCACACACACACACCCACCTGCACCCACACATGCACCCACACACGTACCCACACATGCACCCACACACACACACCCGACTGCACCCACACACGCACCCACACATGCAAACACACACGCACACACACACGCACCCACACACCCACACCCATAATCGCTCAAGCACCCACACATGCACCCACACCCAAACCAACATCCGCACCCACACCCACACCCACACAGGCACCCACATCCACAGCTACAGCCACACACACACCGACACCCACACCCGTAGACACACTGCACCTGTACCAAAACCAACACCCGCACCTGCACCCACACCCACAGCCGCTCCCACACCCATACCCACACCCGCACCCACACCCACACCCACACCCATACCCACACCCACACCCACACCCATTCCCACTCCCACACCCACACCCACACCCACACCCACACCCACACCCATTCCCACTCCCACACCCACACCCACACGCACACCCACACCCACACCAACACCCACAACCTCACCCACACCCTCACCCGTACCCGCACTCACACCCGCACCCACACCCGCACTCACACCCGCACTCAAACACGTTCACACACCCGCACCCACACCTGTACCCACACCCGCACCCGCAAACACAACCACACCCACACCCACACCTGCACCCGCAAACACACCCACACCCACACCCGCACTCGCACCCACACCAGCACACACACCCGCACCCACACCTGCACCCACACCCGCACCCGCACAAGCATCCACACCCGCACCCACACCTGTACCCACACCCGCACCCGCAAACACAACCACACCCACACCCACATCTGCACCCGCAAACACACCCACACCCACACCCGCACTCGCACTCGCACCCACACCAGCACACACACTCACACCCACACCAGCACACACACCCACACCAGCACCTGCACCCACACCAGCACCTTCAGCAGCACCCACACCCACACCCACACCAGCACCATCACCCACACCCACACCCACACCCACACCAGCACCCACACCCAAATCATCACCCACACCAGCACCCGCACCAATACCCACCCACGCACCCTCACCCACACCCGCACCCACACCCACATCAACACCCCCACCAGCACCCGTACCGACTCACGCACCCACACACGCACCCACACACGCACCCACACATGCACCCACACACACACACCCACCTGCACCCACACATGCACCCACACACGTACCCACACATGCACCCACACACACACACCCGACTGCACCCACACACGCACCCACACATGCAAACACACACGCACACACACACGCACCCACACACCCACACCCATAATCGCTCAAGCACCCACACATGCACCCACACCCAAACCAACATCCGCACCCACACCCACACCCACACAGGCACCCACATCCACAGCTACAGCCACACACACACCGACACCCACACCCGTAGACACACTGCACCTGTACCAAAACCAACACCCGCACCTGCACCCACACCCACAGCCGCTCCCACACCCATACCCACACCCGCACCCACACCCACACCCACACCCACACCCACACCCACACCCACACCCATACCCACACCCACACCCACACGCACACCCATACCCACACCCACACCCACACCCATACCCACACCCACACCCACACCCACACCCACACCAACACCCACAACCTCACCCACACCCTCACCCGTACCCGCACTCACACCCGCACCCACACCCGCACTCACACCCGCACTCACACACGTTCACACACCCGCACCCACACCTGTACCCACACCCGCACCCGCAAACACACCCACACCCACACCCACACCCGCACTCGCACTCGCACTCGAACACACACTCGCACTCGCACACACACCTGCACCCACACCCGCAAACACACCCGCAAACACATCCGTACCCACACCCGCACCCACACCAGCACCCACAACCACACCAGCACCCACACCCACACCCACACAATCACCCACATCCACACCAACACCCACAACCACACCCACACCCACACCCGCACCCACACCCGCACAAGCGCCCACAACCGCACCCACACCTACACCAGCACCCACACCAGCACGACACCCACACACACAACAGCACCCACACCCACACACACTCCTACACCAGCACCCACACCCAAATCAACACCCACAGCCGCACCCACTCACACACACCCACCTGCACCCACACACGCACCCACACACGGACCCACACACGCACCCACACCCATACCCACACCCACACCCACACCCACCCCTGCACCCACACACACCCCTGCACCCACACTCACACCCACACCCATTCACACACCCACATTCGCACCCACACCCACATCCACACCTGCACCTACACCCAACCCTGCATCCACACCCACCCCTGCACCCACACTCACACCCACACCCGTTCACTCACCGACACCCGCACCCACACACACATCCGTTCACACACCCACACCCGCACACACACTCACACCTGCACCCACACTCACACCCGCACCCACACCCGCACCCACACACACATCCGTTCACACACCCACACCCGCACACACACTCACACCTGCACCCACAACCACACCTGCACCCACACTCACACCTGCACCCACACTCACACCCGCACCCACACTCACACCCGCACCCACACACGCACCCACACCCGCTCCCACACCCTCACCCACAACTGCACGGACACCCGGACCCGCAAACACGCCCACACCCACACCCGCACTCGCACTCGCATACACACTCGCACAAACACCTGCACCCACACCCACACCCGCACCCACACCCGCAAACACACCCACAAACACACCCGCATACACACTCGTACCCATACCCGCACCCGCACACACACCCGCAAACACACCCGCACCCACACCAGCACCCACACCCGCACCCACACCCGCACCCACACCAGCACCTGCACCCACACCTGCACCCACACACACCCACACCCACACCCGCACCAGCACCCACAACCGCACCAGCACCCACACCCGCACCCACACCAGCACCCACATCCACACCAACACCCACACCAGCACCCACACCCACACCAGCACCCACATCCGCACCCACACCAGTGCCTACACCCACACCAGCACCTACACCCGCACCAGCACCCACAACCGCAACAGCACCCACACCCGCACCCACACCAGCACCCACATCCACAACAAAACCCACAACCACACCAGCACCCACACCCACACCCACATCCACTCCCACACCCACATCCACACCCACATCCACACCAACACCCACAACCACACCAGCATCCACACCCACACCAGCACCCACAACCAGACCCACACCAGCACCCACACCCACACCAGCACCCACACCCACACCCACACCAGCACCATCACCCACACCCACACCCACACCACCACCCACACCCAAATCATCACCCACACCAGCACCCGCACCTGCACCCACACACACACCCTCACCCACACCCGCACCCACACCCACATCAACACCCACACCAGCTCCCGTACACACACACGCACCCACACACGCACCCACACACACACACCCACCTGCACCCACACACGCACCCACACACGCACCCACACACCCACCCACACACGCACCCACACACCCACACCCACAATCGCACAACATCCACACATGCACCCACACCCAAACCAACACCCGCACCCACACCTACACCCGCACAGGCACCCACACCCACAGCCGCACCCACACCCATACCCACACCCGCACCCACACCAGTACCCACACTCACACCCGCACCCTCACCTGTTCCCGCACTCACACCCGTTCACACACCCGCACCCACACCTGCACCCACACCCGCACCCGCAAACACACCCACACCCACACCCGCACCCGCACTCGCACTCGCACACACTCGCACTCGCACACACACCCGCACACACACCCGCACCCACACCCGCACACACACCCGCACACACACCCGCAAACACACCCGCAAACACACCCGCAAACACACCCGTACCCATACCCGCACCCGCACACACACACCCGCAAATACACCCGCACCCACACCTGCACCCACACACACACCCACACCCGTACCCGCACCAGCACCCACACTCACACCCGCACCCACACCAGCACCCATATCCACACCAACACCCACACCAGCACCCACACCCACACCAGCACCCACATCCGCACCCACACCAGTACCTACAACTGCACCAGCACCCACACCCACACCAGCACCCACACTCACACCAGCACCCACACCCGCACCCACATCCACACCCACACCCACACCCACAGCCACATCCACACCAACACCCACAACCACACCAGCACCCACATCCACACCAGCACACGCAACCACACCCACACCAGCACCCACACCCACACCAGCATCCACACCAACACCCACAACTACACCAGCACCCACACCCACACCAGCACCCACAACCACACCCACACCAGCACACACACCCACCCCAGCACCCACACACACACCCGCACCCACACCAGCACCCACAACCAAATCATCACCCACACCAGCACCCGCACCCACACCCACACACGCACCCACACACACACCCGCACCCACATCCACATCAACACCCACACCAGCACCCGTACCCACACACGCACCCACACACGCACCCACACACGCACCCACACACCCACACCCATAATCGCACAAGCACCCACACATGCACCCACACCCAAACCAACACCCGCACCCACACCCACACCCACACAGGCACCCACAGCCACAGCTACAGCCACACACACACCGACACCCACACCCATAGACACACCTGCACCCGCACCCAAACCAACACCCGCACCTGCACCCACACCCATTCCCACTCCCACACCCACACCCACACACTCACCCACACCAACACCCACACCCACACCAACATCCAGACCTACACCCACACCCGCACCCGCACCCACACCCATTCCCACACCCACAGACACACCCTCACCCACACCCATTCCCACACCCACACCCACACCCACACCCACCCCCACACCCACACCCACACCCACACACACACCCGCGCCCACTCCAGCACCCACACCCACACCCGCACCCTCACCCGAACCAGCACTCACACACGCACTCAGACCCGCACTCACCTGCACCCACACCTGCACCCACACCCGCACCCGCAAACACACCCACAAACACACACGCAAACAGACCTGCAAACACACCCGTACCCATACCCTCACCCGCACACACACCCACACACACACACTCGTAAACACACTCGCACCCTCACCAGCACCCACACCAGCACCCATACCCGCATCCACACCAGCACCTGCACCCACACCCGCACCCACACACACACCCACACACACACCTGCACCCGCACCCACAGCCACACCAGCACCCACACCCGCACCCACACCAGCACCCATATACACACCAACACCCACACCAGCACCCACACCCACACCAGCACCCACATCCGCACCCACACAAGTACCTACACCCGCACCAGCACCCACACCCACACCAGCACCCACACTCACACCAGCACCCACACCTACACCCACACCAGCACCCACATCCACACCAACACCCACAACCACACCAGCACCCACACCCACATCCACACCCACACCCACATCCACACCAACACCAACAACCACATTAGCACCCACACCCACACCAGCACCCACAACCACACCCACACCGGCACCCACACCCACACCAGCACCCACACACACACCCGCACCCACACCCACACCCACACCAGCACCCACACCAGCACCCACACCCACACCCACACCCAAATCATCACCCACACCAGCACCCGCATCCACACATGCACCCACACCCACACCCACACCAACTCCCACACCCACACCAGCACCCACACCCAAATCAACACCCACACCAGCACCTGTATCCACACACGCACCCACACACGCACCCACACACGCACCCACATACGCACCCACACACGCACATACACACGCACCCACACACGCACCCACACACCCACACCCACAACCACAATTGCACAATCACCCACACATTCACCCACACCCTAACCAACACCCGCACCCACACCCACACCCGCACAGGCACCCACAGCCACAGCTACAGCCACACACACATCGACACCCACACCCGTAGACACACCTGCACCCGCACCCAAACCAACACCTGCACCCACACCTACACGCACACACACACCCACACCCGTACCAGAACCCACAACCACATCAGCACCCACATCCGCACCCACACCAGCACCCACAACCACACCAACACCCACACCCACACCCACATCCACACCCACACCCACACCATCACCCACATCCACACCAACACCCACAAACACACCAACACCCACAACCACACCAGCACCCACACCCACACCAGCACACACACCCACACCCACACCCACACCCACACCAGCACCCACACCCACACAAGCACCCACACCAGCACCACACCCACACCCACAACAGCACCCACACCCACACCCACACCAGCACCCAAACCCAAATCAACATCCACACCCACACACGCACCCACACTCGCACCCACACATGCACCCAATCACACACACCCACCTGCACCCACACACGTACCCACACACGCACCCACACACACACCCACACCCATACCCACACCCACACCCGCACCCACACCCACCCCTGCTCCCACACACACCCCTGCACCCACACTCACACCTGTTCACACACCCACGCCCGCACCCACACCCACACCCAGCCCTGCACTCATACCCAACCCTGCACCCACACCCACCCCTGCACCTACACTTACACCCACACCTGTTCACTCACCCACACCAGCACCCACACACACATCCGTTCACACACCCACACCCGCACACACACTCACACCTGCACCCACACCCACACCTGCACCCACACTCACACCTGCACCCACACTCACACCCGCACCCACACACGCACCCACACCCGCACGCACACCTGCACCCACACCCGCCCCCGCAAACACACCCACACCCACACCCGCACTCGCACTTGCACACACTCTCACACACACACCTGCACCCACACCCGCACTCGCACTTGCACACACTCTCACACACACACCTGCACCTACACCCGCAAACACACCCACAAACACACCCGCAAACACACCCGTACCCATACCCGCACCCGGACACCCACCCACACACACACACCTGCAAACACACCCGCACCCACACCAGCACCCACACCCGCACCCACACCCGCTCCACACCAGCTCCTGCCCCCACACCTGCACCCACACACACCCACACCCACACCCGCACCAGCACCCACAACCACACCAGCACCCACACCCGCACCCACACCAGCACCCACATCCACACCAACACCCACACCAGCACCCACACCCATACCAGCACCCACATCCACACCCACACCAGTACCTACACCCGCACCAGCACCTACACCCACACCAGCACCCAAACTCACACCAGCACCCACACGCGCACCCACACCAGCACCCACATCCACACCAACACCCACAACCACACCAGCACCCACACCCACACCCACATCCACACCCACACCAGCACCCACAACCACACCCACACCAGCACCCACACCCACACCAGCACCCACACCCACACCCACACACACCCACACCCACACCCGCACCGGCACCCACAACCACACCAGCACCCACACCCGCACCCACACCAGCACCCACATCCACACCAGCACCCACACCAGCACCCACACCCGCACCCACACCAGCACCCACATCCACACCAACACCCACACCAGCACGCACATCCGCACCCACACCAGTACCTACACCCGCACTGCACCTACACCCACACCAGCACCCAAACTCACACCAGCACCCACACGCGCACCCACACCAGCACCCACATCCACACCAACACCCACAACCACGCCAACACCCACAACCACACCAGCATCCACACCCACACCAGCACCCACAACCACACCCACACCAGCACCCACACCCACACCAGCACCCACACCCACACCCGCACCCACACCCACACCCGCACAAGCACCAACACCCGCACCCACACCCACACCAGCACCCACACCAGCACCCACACCCACACCCACACCAGCACCATCACCCACACCCACACCCACACCCACACCAGCACCCACACCCAAATCATCACCCACACCAGCTCCCGCACCCGCACCCACACCCACATCAACACCCACACCAGCACCCGTACCCACACACGCACCCACACACGTACCCACACACGCACCCACACACGCACCCACACATGCACCCACACACACACACCCACCTGCACCCACACACGCACCCGCACACAAACACCCACCTGCACCCACACACGCACCCACAAACGCACCCACACACGCACCCGCACACAAACACCCACCTGCACACACACACGCACTCACACTGCACACTATCTAACTCCCAACCTTCACACACTCACACTGCACACCATCTTACCCCCAAACTTCACACACTCATACTGTACACCATCAAACTCCCAACCTTCACAAACTCACCCTGCACCCCATCTAACTCCCAAACTTCACACACTCACGCTGTACACTATCCAGCTCCCAACCTTCACATACTCACACTGTACTTCATTCAACTCCCCCATCTTCACACACATTGTACCCTATCAAACACCACTCCTTAACACACACGGTACCACATCCAAACTCTCACATTCACACACTCGCACTGCAAACCAACCAAATGACCAACCTCAGACGCACACACACACACTGTAACCCATCCAAATCCCCACCCTCACAAACACACACTGTACTCCAAGCAAATACCCACCATCAAACATCACACCGTACCACAACCAACACCCCACTCTCTCACAGACTCACACTGTACCCATCCAACTCCACACCTTCACACACTGTACCCCATCCCACTACCAACCTTCATGCACTCACACTGCACCCCATCCAACTCCCAACATTCCCACACTCACACTGCACCCAATCAAGCTCCCAACATTCACACGCTCACACAGCACACCATCCAAATCCCAAACTTCAAACACTCACACTGCACCCCATCCAACTCCCAACCTTCACACGCTCACACTGCACCCCATCTAACTCCCAAACTTCACACACTCACACTGTACACCATCCAACTCCCAACCTTCACACACACACATAGTACACCATCCAACTCCCAATCTTCACACACTCACACTGCACACCATCTAACTCCCAACCTTCACACACTCACACTGCACACCATCTTACCCCCAACCTTCACACACTCATACTGTACACCATCAAACTCCCAACCTTCACAAACTCACCCTGCACCCCATCTAACTCCCAAACTTCACACACTCACACTGTACACCATCCAACTCCCAACATTCACACACTCACACTGCACCCCATCCAACACCCAACATTCATACACTCACAAAGTACAGCATCTAAATCCCAAATATCACACACTCACACTGCACCCCATCCAACTCCCAAGCTTCTCACACTCACACTGCACCCCATCGAAATCCCCACCTACACACAGGCTGTACCCCATCCAAATCCGCATGTTCACATGCTCACAGTGTACAACATCGAACTCCTCAGCCTCTCACAAACTATACCCCATCCAAAGCTCAACCATCACACACACAAAACGTCCACCATCCAAATCCTCACCCTCACACTGTACACCATCTAACTCCAAACCTTCACACACTCACAGTGTACCCTATCAAAATCCCCAAATTCACACACTCACACCACAACATCCAACTCCCCACATGCACACACTCACACTGTACACCATCCAACTCCCATCCAACACACACTCACACGGACCCTATCCAAATCCCCACCTGCACACACTCACACTGCACCCCATCTAGCTCCCAACCTTCACACACTCACACTGCACAACATCTAACTCCCAACCTTAACATACTCACTCTGTACCCTATTAAATCCCCACCTGCACACACTCACACTGCACAATATCCAACTCCCCACCTGGACAAACACTCACACTGTAAACCATCCAAATCCCCACCTGCAAACACTCACACTGCACACCATCCAACACCCCACCTGCTCAAACTGACACTGCACACCATCCAAATCCCCACCTTCACACACTCACACTGCACCCCATCCAATTCCCCACCTTCAGAAACTCACACTGCAAACCATCCAACTCCCCACCTTTACACATTCACATTGCACCAAATCTATCTCCCAACATTCATACACTCACACTGCACCACACCCAAACCCCAACCTTCACAAACTCACAATGCACACCATCCAACTCCCAACATTCACACACTCACACAGCACACCATCCAACTCCCAACCTTCACACAATCACACTGCACAGCATCCAACTCACAAACGTCACACATTCACACTGCACCCCATCTAACTCCCAACCTTCACACACTCATACAACACACCATCTAAATCCCAAACTTCAAACAATCACTGCACACCATCCAACTCCCAACATTCACACACTCACACTGCACACCATCCAACTCCCAAACCTCACTAACTCACACTACACACCATCCAAAACGCATCCTTCAAAAACTCACACTGCACAACTTCCAACTCCCAACATTCACACACTCAACTGCACCACATAGAAATCCCAACCTTCACACAGTCACACTGCAACCCATCCAACTCCCAACCTTCACACGCTCACAATGTACTCCATCCAACACCCAACCTTCACACAATCACACTGTACTTCATTCAACTGCCCCATCTTCACACACATTGTACCCTATCAAACTCCACTCCTAAACACACATTGTACCACATCCACATGCTCACATTCACACACTCGCACTGTAAACCAACCAAATGACCAACATCACACACATACACAAACACTGTACACCATCCAAATCCCACCCTCACAAACTCACACTGTACTCCAAACAAATACCCACCCTCACACATTACACTGTACCACAACCAACAGCCCACCCTCTCACAGACTCACACTGTACCCCATCCAACTCCACACCTTCACACACTGTACCCCATCCAACTCCCAAACTTCACACACTCAAACTGCACCCCATCCAACTCCCAACCTTCACACACTCACACTGCACCCCATCCAAATCCCAACGTTCACACGCTCACACTGCACTCCATCCAACTCCCAAACTTCACACCCTCACACTGCACCCGATCTAACTCCCAACCTTCACACACTCACACTGCACACCATCCAACTCCCAACCTGCACACACTCACACTGCACCCCATCCAACTCCCAACCTTCACAAACTCAGACTGCACTCCAACCAAATCCCAACATTCACACACTCACACTGCACCCCATCTAGCTCCCAAACATCACACGCTCACACTGCACCCCATCCAACTCCCAACCTTCACACACTCACACTGCACACCATCCAACTCCCAACCTTCACACACTCACACTGTACTTCATTCAAATCCCCCATCTTCACACACATTGTACCCTATCAAACTCCACTCCTTAACACACACGGTACCACATCCAAATGCTCACATTCACACACTCGCACTGTAAACCAACCAAATGACCAACCTCACACACACACACACTGTACACCATCCAAATCCCACTCTCACAAACTCAGACTGTGCTCCAAACAAATACCCACCCTCACACATCACACTGTACCACAACCAATACCCCACCATCTCACAGACTCACACTGTACCTCATCCAACTCCACACCTTAACACACTGTTCCCCATCCCACTCCCAACCTTCACACACTCACACTGCACCCCATCCAGCTGCCAACATTCACACGCTCACACTGCACCCCTTCCAAATCCCAACCTTCACACACTCACACTGCACCCCATCCAACTCCCAAACTTCACAAGCTCACACTTCAACCCATCCAACTCCCAACCCTCACACAAGCACACTGTACAACATCCAACTCCCAAATTTCACACGCTCACACTGCACCCCATCCATCTCCCAAGCTTCACACACTCATACTGCACCCCATCGAAATCTCCACCTACACTCAGACTGTACCCCATCCAACTCCGCACGTTCACATGCTCACACAGTACACCATTCAACTCCTCAGCCTCTCACAAACTATACCCCATCCAAAGATCAACAATCACACACACACAACGTCCGCCATCCAAATCCTCACCCTCAAACTGTACACCATCTAACTCCCAACCTTCACACACTCACACTGTAACCTATCCAAATCCCCACCTTCACACACTCACACCAAACCATCCAACTCCCCACATGCACACACTCACACTGCACACAATCCAGCTCCCAGCCTTCACACACTCACACTGCACAACATCTAACTCCCTACCTTAACATACTCACTCAGTGCCATTTCCAAATCCCACCCTGCACACAGTCACACTGCACACCATCCAACTCCTCAACTGGACACACTCACACTGTACAACATCAAAATCCCCACCTGCACACACTCACACTGCACACCATCCAACTCCCCACCTGCACACACTCACACTAAATACCATCCACATCCCCACCTGCAAACACTCACACTGCACAGCATCGAAATCCCCACCTGCACAAACTCACACTGCACAACATCCAAATCCTCACCACCACACACTCACACTGCACCCCATCCAAATCCCCACCTTCACACACTCACACAGCAAACCATCCAAATCCCAACCTTCACACATTCACATTGCACCACATATTTCTCCCTACATTCACACAGTCACACTGCACACCATCCAAATCCCCACATTCACACACTCACACTGCACCCCATCCCACTCCCAACATTCACACACTCACACTGCACCCCATCCCACTCCCAACATTCACAAACTCACACTGCTCACCATCCAACCCCCAACATTCACACAATCACACTGCTCACCATCCAACTCCCAACCTTCTCACGCTCACACTGCACAACATCCAAATCCCCACCTTCACTCACTCACTCTGCACCCCATCTAAATCCCAACCTTCACACACTCCCACTGCACCCCATCTAACTCCCAAACTTGACAAACTCACACAGCACCCCACCCAACCCCCAACCTTCACAAACTCACAATGCACACCATCCAACTCCCAACATTCACACACTCACACTGCACACCATCCAACTCCCAACCTTCACACACTCACACGGCACAACATCCAACTCCCAACCTTCACACACTCACACTGCACAACATCCAACTCCCAAACTTCACACATTCACACTGCACCCCATGTAACTCCCAACCTTCACAAACTCACACAGCACCCCATCTAAATCCCAACCTTCACACACTCACACTGCAACCCATCCAACTCCCAACCTTCACACAGTCACACTGCACACCATCCAACTCCCAAACCTCACACACTCACACTGCACCCCATCCAACTCCCAACTTTCACACAGTCACACTGTACTCCATCCAATTCCCAACCTTCACACACTCACACTGTACTTCATTCAACTCCCCCAACTTCACACACATTGTACCCTATCAAACTCCAATCCTAAACACACACGGTACCACATCCAAATGCTCACATTCACACACTCGCACTGTAAACCAACCAAATGACCAACTTCACACACACACAGACACACTGTACCCCATCCAAATCCCACCCGCCCAAACTCACACTGTACTCCAAACAAATACCCACCCTCACACATCACACTGTACCACAACCAACACCCCACCATCTCACAGACTCATACTGTAACCCATCCAACTCCACACCTTAACACACTGTACCCCATCCAACTCCCAACCTTCGCACAATCACACTGTACCCCATCCAAATCCCATCTTTCACACACTCACACTGCACCCCATCTTGCTCGCAACATTCAGCCGCTCACACTCCACCCCATCCAAATCCCAACCTTAACACACTGACACTGCACCCCATCCAACTCCCAACCTTCACACAATCACACTGTATAACATCCAACTCCCAGATTTCACACACTCACACTGCACCCCATCCAACTCCCAAGCTTCACACATTCACACTGCACCCCATCGAAAACTCCACCTACACACAGACTGTACCCTATCCAACTCCGCACGTTCACATGCTCACACTGTACACCATC
Organism: Isurus oxyrinchus; assembly: GCA_026770705.1. NCBI lineage: Eukaryota > Metazoa > Chordata > Chondrichthyes > Lamniformes > Lamnidae > Isurus > Isurus oxyrinchus. The sequence goes on along the minus strand of JANJGN010000012.1, from coordinate 65,915,507 downwards.
CAACGCCTCAGCCTCTCACAAAGTATACCCCATCCAAAGTTCAACCATCAAACACACACAACGTCTGCCCTCCAAATCTTCACCCTCACACTGTACACCATCTAACTCCCAACCTTCACACACTCACAATGTACCATATCCAAATCCCCACCTTCACACTCTCACACTGCACACCATCTAGCTCCCAGCCTTCACACACTCACACTGTACAGCATCTAACTCCCAACCTTAACATACTCACTCTGTACCCTATCCAAATCCCAACCTGCACAAACTCACACTGCACACCATCCAACTCCCCACCTGGACACACTCACACTGTACACCATCAAAATCCCCACCTGCACACACTCACACTGCACACCATCTTACCCCCAACCTTCACCAACTCATACTGTACACCATCAAACTCCCAACCTTCACACACTCACCCTGCACCCCATCTAAATCCCAAACTTCACGCACTCACACTGTACACCAGCCAACTCCCAACCTTCACACACTCACACTGCACTCCATCCAACTCCCAACATTCACACACTCACACTGCACCCCATCCAACACCCAACCTTCATACACTCACAATGTACAGCAACCAAATCCCAAATATCACACACTCACACTGCACACCATCCAACTCCCAACCTTCACACAATCACACTGCACAACATTCAACTCCCTAACGTCACACATTCACACTGCACCCCATCTAACTCCCAACCTTCACACACTCTCACAACACACCATCTGAATCCCAAACTTCACACAATCACTGCACACCATCCAACTCCCAGCATTCACACACTCACACTGCACACCATTCAACTCCCAAACCTCACAAACTCACACTGCACACCATCCAAACCCAACGTTCAAAATGTCACACTGCACAACATCCAACTCACAACATTCACACACTCACACTGCACCACATCCAACACCCAACCTTCAAACACTCACAATGTACAGCAATCAAATCCCAAATATCACACACTCACACTGCACCCCATCCAACTCCCAAGCTTCTCACACTCAAACTGCACCCCATCGAAATCCCCACCTACACACAGGCTGTACCACATCCTACTCCGCACATTCACATGCTCAAACTGTACAACATCGAACTCCTCAGCCTCTCACAAACTATACCCCATCCAAAACTCAACCATCACACACTCACAACGTCCGCCATCCAAATCCTCACCCTCACACTGTACACCATCCAACTCCAAACCTTCACACACTCACACTGTACACCATCCAAATCCCCACCTTCACACACTCACACCACAACATCCGACTCTCCACATGCACACACTCACACTGTACACCATCCAACTCCAAACCTTCACACACTCACACTGTACCCTATCCAAATCCCCACCTGCACACACTCACACTGCACCCCATCTAGCTCCCAACTTTCACACACTCACACTGCACAACATCTAACTCCCAACCTTAACATACTCACTCTGTACCCTATTAAATCCCCACCTGCACACACTCACACTGCACACCATCCAACTCCCCACCTGGACACACTCACACTGTAAACCATCCAAATCCCCACCTGCACACACTCACACTAAACAGCATCCAACTCCCCACCTGCAAATACTCACACTGCACACCATCCAACACCCCACCTGCACAAACTGACACTGATAACCATCCAAATCCCGACCTTCACACACTCACACTGCACCCCATGCAATTCCCCACCTTCACAAACTCACATTGCAAACCATCCAACTCCCCACCTTTACACATTCACATTGCACCACATCTATCACCCAACGTTCACACACTCACACTGTACACCATCCAAATCCCCACATTCAGACACTCACACTGCACCCCATCCCACTCCCAACAATCACACACTCACACTGCTCACCATCCAACTCCCAACCTTCACACACTCACACTGCTCACCATCCAACTGCCAACCTTCACACACTCACACTGCACAGCATCCAACTCCCATCCTTCACACAATCACACTGCACACCATCCAACTCAAAGCCTTCACACACTCACACTGCACACCATCCAAATCCCAACCTTCACACACTCAAACTGCACACCATCAAAATGCCCACCTTCACTCACTCACTCTGCACCCCATCTAAATCCCAACCTTCACACACTCATACTGCACGACACCCAAACCCCAACCTTCACAAACTCACAATGCACACCATCCAACTCCAAACCTTCACACACTCACACTGTACCCTATCCAAATCTCCACCTTCACACACTCACACCACACCATCCAACTCTCCACATGCACACACTCACACTGTACACCATCCAACTCCCATCCATCGCACACTCACACTGTACCCTATCCAAAACCCCACCTGCACACACTCACACTGCACGCCATCTAGCTCCCAACCTTCACACACTCACACTGCACAACATCTAACTCCCAACCTTAACATACTCACTCTGTACCCTATTAAATCCCCACCTGCACACACTCACACTGCACACCATCCAACTCCCCACCTGGACACACTCACACTGTAAACCATCCAAATCCCCACCTGCACACACTCACACTAAACAGCATCCAACTCCCCACCTGCAAACACTCACACTGCACACCATCCAACACCCCACCTGCACAAACTGACACTGCACACCATCCAAATCCCGACCTTCACACACTCACACTGCACCACATGCAACTCCTCACCTTCACACACTCACACTGCACCCCATCCAATTCCCCACCTTCAAAAACTCACACTGCAAACCATCCAACTCCCCACCTTTACACATTCACATTGCACCACATCTATCTCCCAACATTCACACACTCACACTGTACACCATCCAAATCCCCACATTCAGACACTCACACTGCACCCCATCCCACTCCCAACATTCACACACTCACACTGCTCACCATACAACTCCCAACCTTCACACACTCACACTGCTCACCATCCAACTGCCAACCTTCACACACTCACACTGCACAGCATCCAACTCCCAACCTTCACACAATCGCACTGCACACCATCCAACTCAAAACCTTCACACACTCACACTGCACACCATCCAAATCCCAACCTTCACACACTCAAACTGCACACCATCAAAATCCCCACCTTCACTCACTCACGCTGCACCCCATCTAAATCCCAAACTTCAAACACTCACACTGCACCACACCCAAACCCCAACCTTCACAAACTAACAATGCACACCATTAAAATCCCAACATTCACACACTCACACTGCACAACATCCAACTCCCAACCTTCACACAATCACTGCACACCATCCAACTCCCAGCATGCACACACTCACACAGCACACCATCCAAAACCCAACGTTCAAAAACTCACACTGCACAACATTCAACTCCCAACATTCACACACTCACACTGCACCACATCCAAATCCCAACCTTCACACACTCACAGTGCAACCCATCCAACTCCCAACCTTCACACGCTCACACTGCACCACATCCAGCTCCCAACCTTCACACACTCACATTGCACACCATCCAACTCCCAACCTTCACACATTCACACTGTACTCCATCCAACTCCCATCCTTCACACACTCACACTGTACTTCATTCAACTCCCACATCTTCACACACACTGTACCCTATCAAACTCCACTCCTTAACACTCACGGTACCACATCCAAACGCTCACATTCACACACTTGCACTGTAAACCAACCAAATGACCAACATCACACACATACACACACACTGTACCCCATCCAAATCCAACCCTCACAAACTCACACTGTACTCCAAACAAATACCCACCCTCACACATCACACTGTACCACAACCAACAGCCCACCCTCTCACAGACTCACACTGTACCCCATCCAACTCCACACCTTCACACACTGTACCCAATCCAACTCCCAACCTTCAAACACTCAAACTGCACCCCATCCAACTCCCAACCTTCACACACTCACACTGCACACCATCTAGCTCCCAACATTCACACGCTCACACTGCACCCCATCCAACTCCCAACCTTCACACACTCACACTGCACCCCATCCAAATCACAACCTTTACACGCTCACAATGCACCCCACCCAAATCCCAACGTTCACACGCTCACACTGCACTCCATCCAACTCCCAACCTTCACACCCTCACACTGCACCCGATCTAACTCCCAACCTTCACACACTCACACTGCACACCATCCAACTCCCAACCTGCACACACTCACACTGCACCCCATCCAACTCCCAACCTTCACAAACTCAGACTGCACCCCAACCAAATCCCAACATTCACACACTCACACTGCACACCATCCAACACCCAAAATTCACAAACTCACACTGCACCCCATCTAGCTCCCAAACATCACACGCTCACACTGCACCCCATCCCACTCCCAACATTCACACACTCACACTGCTCACCATCCCACTCCCAACAATCACACACTCACACTGCTCCCCATCCAACCCCCAACATTCACACAATCACACTGCTCACCATCCAACTCCCAACCTTCACACACTCACACTGCACACGATCCAAATCCCCACCTTCACTCACTCACTCTGCACCCCATCTATATCCCAAACTTCACACACTCCCACTGCACCCCATCGAACTCCCAAACTTGACAAACTCACACAGCACACCACCCAACCGCCAACCTTCACAAACTCACAATGCACACCATCCAACTCCCATCCTTCACACACTCACACTGTACTTCATTCAACTCCCAACCATCACACACTCACACTGCACAACATCCAACTCCCAAACTTCACACATTCACACAGCACCGCATGCAACTCCCAACCTTCACAAACTCACACAGCACACCATCTAAATCCCAGCCTTCACACACTCACACTGCAACCCATCCAACTCCCAACCTTCATACAGTCACACTGCACACCATCCAAATCCCAAACCTCACACACTCACACTGCACCCCATCCAACTCCCAACTTTCAAACACTCACACTGTACTCCATCCAACTCCGAACCTTCACATACTCACACTGTACTTCATTCAACTCCCCCAACTTCACACACATTGTACCCTATCAAACTCCACTCCTTAACACACACGGTACCACATCCAAATGCTCACATTCACACACTCGCACTGTAAACCAACCAAATGACCAACATCACACACACACAGACACACTGTACCCCATCCAAATCCCACCCTCCCAAACTCACACTGTACTCCAAACAAATACCCACCCTCACACATCACACTGTACCACAACCAACACCCCACCATCTCACAGACTCATACTGTAACCCATCCAACTCCACATCTTAACACACTGTACCCCATCCAACACCCAACCTTCGCACACTCACACTGTACCCCATCCAAATCGCAACCTTCACGCACTCACACTGCACCCCATCTTGCTTGCAAAATTCACCCGCTCACACTGCACCCCATCTAACTCCCAACCTTCACACACTCACACCACACCATCCAACTCCCCACATGCACACACTCACACTGCACACCATCCAGCTCCCAGCCTTCACACACTCACACTGCACAACATCTAACTCCCAACCTTAACATACTCTCTCTGTACCCTATCCAAATCCCACCCTGCACCCAATCACACAGCATACCATCCAACTTCCCACCTGGACACTCTCACACTGTACACCATCCAAATCCCCACCTGCACACACTCACACTGCACACCATCCAACTCCCCATCTGCACACACTCACACTAAACACCATCCAACTCCCCACCTGCAAACACTCACACTGCACAGCATCGAAATCCCCACCTGCACAAACTCACACTGCACAACATCCAAATACCCACCTTCACACATTCACACTGCACCCCATCCAAATCCCCACCTTCACACACTCACACTGCAACCCCATCCAAATCCCCACCTTCACACACTCACACAGCAAACCATCCAAATCCCAACCTTCCCACATTCACATTGTACCACATATATCACCCAACATTCACACAGTCACACTGCACACCATCCAAATCCCCACATTCACACACTCACACTGCACCCCATCCCACTCCCAACATTCACACACTCACACTGCATGCCAACCCACTCCCAACATCCACACACTCACACTGCTCACCATCCAACCCCCAACATTCACACAATCACACTGCTCACCATCCAACTCCCAACCTTCACACACTCACACTGCACACCATCCAAATCCCCACCTTCACTCACTCACTCTGCACCCCATCTAAATCCCAACCTTCACACACTCCCACTGCACCCCATCTAACTCCCAAACTTGACAAACTCACACAGCACACCTCCCAACCCCCAACCTTCACAAACTAACAATGCACACCATCCAACTCCCAACAGTAACACACTCACACTGCAAAACATCCAACTCCCAAACTTCACACATTCACACTGCATCCCATGTAACTCCCAAACTTCACAAACTCACACAGCACCCCATCGAAATCCCAGCATTCACACACTCACACTGCAACCCATCCAACTCCCAACCTTCACACAGTCACACCGCACACCATCCAAATCCCAAACCTCACACAGTCACACTGCACACCATCCAACTCCCAACTTTCACACACTCACACTGTACTCCTTCCAAATCCCACTCTTCACACACTCACACTGTACTTCATTCAACTCCCCCAACTTCACACACATTGTACCCTATCAAACTCCACTCCTAAACACACACGGTACCACATCCAAATGCTCACATTCACATACTCGCACTGTAAACCAACCAAATGACCAACATCACACACACACAGACACACTGTACCCGATCCAAATCCCACCCTCCCAAACTCACACTGTACTCCAGACAAATACCCACCCTCACAAATCACACTGTACCACAACCAACACCCCACCATCTCACAGACTCACACTGTAACCCATCCAACTCCACACCTTAACACACTGTACCCCATCCAACTCCCAACCTTCGCACACTCACACTGCACCCCATCCAAATCCCAACATTCACACACTCACACTGCAACCCATCCAAATCCCAACCTTCACACGCTCACACTTCAACCCATCCAACTCACAAGCTTCACACAATCACACTGTACAACATCCAACTCCCAAATTTCACACACTCACACTGCACCCCATCCAACTCCCAAGCTTCACACACTCACACTGCACCCCATCGAAAACTCCACCTACACACAGACTGTACCCCATCAAACTCCGCACGTTCACATGCTCACACTGTACACCATCCAACTCCTCAGCCTCTCACAAAGTATACCCCATCCAAAGCTCAACCATCAAACACACACAACGTCCGCCCTCCAAATCCTCACCCTCACACTGTACACCATCTAACTCCCAACCTTCAAACACTCACACCACACCATCCAGCTCCCAGCCTTCACACACTCACACTACAAAACATCTAACTCCTAACCTTAACATACTCTCTCTGTACCCTATCCAAATCCCACCCTGCACACAATCACACTGTACACCATCCAAATCCGCACCTGCACACACTCACACTGCACACCATCCAACTCCCCACCTGCACACACTCACACTAAACACCATCCAACTCCCCACCTGCAAACACTCACACTGCACAGCATCGAAATCCCCACCTGCACAAACTCACACTGCACAACATCCAAATCCCCACCTTCACACATTCACACTGCACCCCATCCAAATCCCCACCATCACACACTCACACTGCAACCCCATCCAACTCCCACCCTTCACACACTCACACAGCAAACAATCCAAATCCCAACCTTCACACATTCACATTGCACCACATCTATATCCCAACATTCACACAGTCACACTGCACACCATCCAAATCCCCACATTCACACACTCACACTGCACCCCATCCCACTCCCAACATTCACACACTCACACTGCACCACATCCAAATCCCAACCTTCACACACTCACAGTGCAACCCATCCAACTCCCAACCTTCACACGCTCACACTGCACCCCATCCAGCTACCAACCTTCACACACTCACATTGCACACCATCCAACTCCCAACCTTCACACATTCACACTGTACTCCATCCAACTCCCATCCTTCACACACTCACACTGTACTTCATTCAACTCCCACATCTTCACACACACTGTACCCTATCAAACTCCACTCCTTAACACTCACGGTACCACATCCAAACGCTCACATTCACACACTCGCACTGTAAACCAACCAAATGACCAACATCACACACATACACACACACTGTACCCCATCCAAATCCAACCCTCACAAACTCACACTGTACTCCAAACAAATACCCACCCTCACACATCATACTGTACCACAACCAACAGCCCACCCTCTCACAGACTCACACTGTACCCCATCCAACTCCACACCTTCACACACTGTACCCAATCCAACTCCCAACTTTCAAACACTCAAACTGCACCCCATCCAAATCCCAACCTTCACAAACTCACACTGCACACAATCTAGCTCCCAACATTCACACGCTCACACTGCACCCCATCCAACTCCCAAACTTCACACACTCACACTGCATCCCAAACAAATCCCAACCTTCACATGCTCACAATGCACCCCACCCAAATCGCAACGTTCACACGCTCACACTGCACTCCATCCAACTCCCAACCTTCACACCCTCACACTGCACCCGATCTAACTCCCAACCTTCACACACTCACACTGCACACCATCCAACTCCCAACCTGCACACACTCACACTGCACCCCATCCAACTCCCAACCTTCACAAACTCAGACTGCACCCCAACCAAATCCCAACATTCACACACTCACACTGCACACCATCCAACACCCAAAATTCACAAACTCACACTGCACCCCATCTAGCTCCCAAACATCACACGCTCACACTGCACCCCATCTAACTCCCAAGCTTCACACACTCACACTGCACCCCATCGAAAAATCCACCTACACACAGACTGTACCCCTTCAAACTCCGCACGTTCACATGCTCACACTGTACACCATCCAACTCATCAGCCTCTCACAAAGTATACCCCATCCAAAGCTCAACCATCAAACACACACAACGTCCGCCCTCCAAATCCTCACCCTCACACTGTACACCATCTAACTCCCAACCTTCACACACTCACACCACACCATCCAACTCCCCACATGCGCACACTCACACTGCACACCATCCAGCTCCCAGCCTTCACACACTCACACTGCACAACATCTAACTCCCAACCTTAACATACTCTCTCTGTACCCTATCCAAATCCCACCCTGCACACCATCCAACTTCCCACCTGGACAATCTCACAATGTACACCATCCAAATCCCCACCTGCACACACTCACACTGCACACCATCCAACTCCCCACCTGCACACACTCACACTAAACACCATCCAACTCCCCACCTGCAAACACTCACACTGCACAGCATTGAAATCCCCACCTGCACAAACTCACACTGCACAAAATCCAAATCCCCACCTTCACACATTCACACTGCACCTCATCCAAATCCCCACCTTCACACACTCACACTGCAACACCATCCAACTCCCACCCTTCACACACTCACACAGCAAACCATCCAAATCCCAACCTTCCCACATTCACATTGTACCACATATATCTCCCAACATTCACACAGTCACACTGCACACCATCCAAATCCCCACATTCACACACTCACACTGCACCCCATCCCACTCCCAACATTCACACACTCACACTGCATGCCAACCCACTCCCAACATCCACACACTCACACTGCTCACCATCCAACACCCAACATTCACACAATCACACTGCTCACCATCCAACTCCCAACCTTCACACACTCCCACTGCACCCCATCTAACTCCCAAACTTGACAAATTCACACAGCACACCTCCCAACCCCCAACCTTCACAAACTCACAATGCACACCATCCAACTCCCAACATTAACACACTCACACTGCAAAACATCCAACTCCCAAACTTCACACATTCACACTGCACCCCATGTAACTCCCAACCTTCACAAACTCACACAGCACCCCATCGAAATCCCAGCCTTCACACAGTCACACTGCAACCCATCCAACTCCCAACCTTCACACAGTCACACTGCACACCATCCAAATCCCAAACCTCACACACTCACACTGCACACCATCTAACTCCCAACTTTCACACACTCACACTGTACTCCTTCCAAATCCCAATCTTCACACACTCACACTGTACTTCATTCAACTCCCCCAACTTCACACACATTGTACCCTATCAAACTCCACTCCTAAACACACACGGTACCACATCCAAATGCTCACATTCACATACTCGCACTGTAAACCAACCAAATGACCAACTTCACACACACACACACACACACTGTACACCATCCAAAACCCAGCCTCACAAACTCACATTGTACTCCAAACAAATACCCGCCCTCACACATCACACTGTACCACAACCAATACCCCACCCTCTCACAGAATCACACTGTACCCCATTCAACACCACACCTTCACACACTGTACCCCATCCCACTCTCAACCTTCACACAATCACACTGCACCCCATCCAACTCCCAACATTCACACACTCACACTGCACCCCATCTAGCTCCCAACATTCACACACTCACACTTCAACCCATTTAACTCCCAACCCTCACACAATCACACTGTACAACATCCAACTCCCTAATTTCACACGGTCACACTGCACCTCATCCAACTCCCAAGCTTCACACACTCACACTGCACCCCATCGAAAACTCCACCTACACACAGACTGTACCCCATCCAACTCCGCACGTTCACATGCTCACACTGTACACCATCCAACTCCTCAGCCTCTCACAAACTATACCCCATCCAAAGCTCAATAATCACACACACACAACGTGCGCCATCCAAATCCTCACCCTCACACTGTACACCATCTAACTCCCAACCTTCACACACTCACACTGTAACCTATCCAAATCCCCAACTTCACACACTCACACTGCACACCATCCAGCTCCCAGCCATCACACACTCACACTGCACAACATGTAACTCCCAACCTTAACATACTCACTCTGTACCCAATCCAAATCCCACCCTGCACACAATCACACTGCACACCATCCAACTCCCCACCTGGACACACTCACACTGTACACCATCCAAATCCCCACCTGCACACACTCACACTGCACACCATCCAACTCCCCACCTGCACACACTCACACTGCACACCATCCAACTCCCCACCTGCACACACTCACACTAAATCCATCGAACTCCCCACCTGCAAACACTCACACTGCACAGCATCGAAATCCCCACCTGCACAAACTCACACTGCACAACATCAAAATCCCCACCTTCACACACTCACACTGCACCTCATCCAAATCCTCACCTTCACACACTCACACTGCAACCCCATCCAACTCCCACCCTTCACACACTCACACAGCAAACAATCCAAATCCCAACCTTCACCCATTCACATTGCACCACATATATCTCCCAACATTCACACAGTAACACTGCACACCATCCAAATCCCCACATTCACACACTCACACTGCACCCCATCCCACTCCCAACATTCACACACTCACACTGCACCCCATCCCACTCCCAACATTCACACACTCACACTGCTCACCATCCAACCCCCAACATTCACACAATCACACTGCTCACCATCCAACTCCCAACCTTCACACCTCACACTGCACACCATCCAAATCCCCAACTTCACTCATTCACTCTGCACCCCATCTAAATCCCAGCCTTCACACACTCACACTGCAACCCATCCAACTCCCAACCTTCATACAGTCACACTGCACACCATCCAAATCCCAAACCTCACACACTCACACTGCACCACATCCAACTCCCAACATTCAAACACTCACACTGTACTCCATCCAACTCCCAACCTTCACATACTCACACTGTACTTCATTCAACTCCCCCAACTTCACACACATTGTACCCTATCAAACTCCACTCTTTAACACACACGGTACCACATCCAAATGCTCACATTCACACACTCGCACTGTAAACCAACCAAATGACCAACATCACACACACACAGACACACTGTACCCCATCCAAATCCCACTCTCCCAAACTCACACTGTACTCCAAACAAATACCCACCCTCACCATCACACTGTACCACAACCAACACCCCACCATCTCACAGAATCACACTGTAACACATCCAACTCCACACCTTAACACACTGTACCCCATCCAACACCCAACCTTCGCACACTCACACAGTACACCATCCAACTCCCAACCTTCACACACTCACACTGCACCCCATCTTGCTTGCAAAATTCACCCACTCACACTGCACCCCATCCAAATCCAAACCTTCACACACTCACACTGCACCCCATCCAATTCCCAACCTTCACACGCTCACACTTCAACCCATCCAACTCCCAAGCTTCACACAATCACACTGTACAACATCCAACTCCCAAATTTCACACACTCACACTGCACCCCATCCAAATCCCAAGCTTCACACACTCACACTGCACCCCATCGAAAACTCCACCTACACACAGACTGTACCCCATCCAACTCCCAACCTTCGCACACTCACACTGCACCCCATCCAAATCCCAACATTCACACACTCACACTGCAACCCATCCAAATCCCAACCTTCACACGCTCACACTTCAACCCATCCAACTCACAAGCTTCACACAATCACACTGTACAACATCCAACTCCCAAATTTCACACACTCACACTGCACCCCATCCAACTCCCAAGCGTCACACACACACTGCACCCCATCGAAAAATCCACCTACACACAGACTGTACCCCATCAAACTCCGCACGTTCACATGCTCACACTGTACACCATCCAACTCCTCAGCCTCTCACAAACTATACCCCATCCAAATCTCAACAATCACACACACACAACGTCCGCCATCCAAATCCTCACCCTCACACTGTACACCATCTAACTCCCAATCTTCACACACTCACACCACACCATCCAACTCCCCACATGCACACACTCACACTGCACACCATCCAGCTCCCAGCCTTCACACACTCACACTGCACAACATCTAACTCCCAACCTTAACATATTCTCTCTGTACCCTATCCAAATCCCACCCTGCACCCAATCACACTGCACACCAGCCAACTCCCCACCTGGACACTCTCACACTGTACACCATCCAAATCCCCACCTGCACACACTCACACTGCACACCATTCAACTCCCCATCTGCACACACTCACACTAAACACCATCCAACTCCCCACCTGAAAACACTCACACTGCACAACATCCAAATCCCCACCTTCACACATTCACACTGCACCCCATCCAAATCCCGACCTTCACACACTCACACTGCCACCCCATCCAACTCACACCCTTCACACACTCACACAGCAAACCATCCAAATCCCAACCTTCCCACATTCACATTGTACCACATATATCTCCCAACATTCACACAGTCACACTGCACACCATCCAAATCCCCACATTCACACACTCACACTGCACCCCATCCCACTCCCAACATTCACACACTCACACTGCATGCCAACCCACTCCCAACATCCACACACTCACACTGCTCACCATCCAACACCCAACATTCACACAATCACACTGCTCACCATCCAACTCCCAACCTTCACACACTCCCACTGCACCCCATCTAACTCCCAAACTTGACAAACTCACACAGCACACCTCCCAACCCCCAACCTTCACAAACTCACAATGCACACCATCCAACTCCAAACATTAACACACTCACACTGCAAAACATCCAACTCCCAAACTTCACACATTCACACTGCACCCCATGTAACTCCCAACCTTCACAAACTCACACAGCACCCCATCGAAATCCCAGCCTTCACACACACACACTGCAACCCATCCAACTCCCAACCTTCACACAGTCACACTGCACACCATCCAAATCCCAAACCTCACACACTCACACTGCACACCATCCAACTCCCAACCTTCACACACTCACACTGTACTCCTTCCAAATCCCAATCTTCACACACTCACACTGTACTTCATTCAACTCCCCCAACTTCACACACATTGTACCCTATCAAACTCCACTCCTAAACACACACGGTACCACATCCAAATGCTCACATTCACATACTCGCACTGTAAACCAACCAAATGACCAACTTCACACACACACACACACACTGTACACCATCCAAATCCCAGCCTCACAAACTCACATTGTACTCCAAACAAATACCCGCCCTCACACATCACACTGTACCACAAACAATACCCCACCCTCTCACAGACTCACACTGTACCCCATCCAACTCCACACCGTCACACACTGTACCCCATCCCACTCTCAACCTTCACACAATCACACTGCACCCCATCCAACTCCCAACATTCACACACTCACACTGCACCCCATCTAGCTCCCAACATTCACACACTCACACTTCAACCCATTTAACTCCCAACCCTCACACAATCACACTGTACAACATCCAACTCACTAATTTCACACGCTCACACTGCACCCCATCCAACTCCCAAGCTTCACACACTCACACTGCACCCCATCGAAAACTCCACCTACACACAGATTGTACCCCATCCAACTCGGCACGTTCACATGCTCACACTGTACACCATCCAACTCCTCAGCCTCTCACAAACTATACCCCATCCAAAGATCAACAATCACACACACACAACGTGCGCCATCCAAATCCTCACCCTCACACTGTACACCATCTAACTCCCAACCTTCACACACTCACACTGTAACCTATCCAAATCCCCACCTTCACACAGTCACACTGCACACCATCCAGCTCCCAGCCATCACACACTCACACTGCACAACATGTAACTCCCAACCTTAACATACTCACTCTGTACCCAATCCAAATCCCACCCTGCACACAATCACACTGCACACCATCCAACTCCCCACCTGGAAACACTCACACTGTACACCATCCAAATCCCCACCTGCACACACTCACACTGCACACCATCCAACTCCCCAGCTGCACACACTCACACTAAATCCATCGAACTCCCCACCTGCAAACACTCACACTGCACAGCATCGAAATCCCCACCTGCACAAACTCACACTGCACAACATCGAAATCCCCACCTTCACACACTCACACTGCACCTCATCCAAATCCTCACCTTCACACACTCACACAGCCAACTATCCAAATCCCAACCTTCACACATTCACATTGCACCACATATATCTCCCAACATTCACACAGTAACACTGCACACCATCCAAACCCCCACATTCACACACTCACACTGCACCCCATCCCACTCCCAACATTCACACACTCACACTGCTCACCATCCAACCCCCAACATTCACAAAATCACACTGCTCACCATCCAACTCCCAACCTTCACACCTCACACTGCACATCATCCAAATCCCCACCTTCACTCATTCACTCTGCACCCCATCTAAATCCCAGCCTTCACACACTCACACTGCAACCCATCCAACTCCCAACTTTCAAACACTCACACTGTACTCCATCCAACTCCGAACCTTCACATACTCACACTGTACTTCATTCAACTCCCCCAACTTCACACACATTGTACCCTATCAAACTCCACTCCTTAACACACACGGTACCACATCCAAATGCTCACATTCACACACTCGCTCTGTAAACCAACCAAATGACCAACATCACACACACACAGACACACTGTACCCCATCCAAATCCCACTCTCCCAAACTCACACTGTACTCCAAACAAATACCCACCCTCACACATCACACTGTACCACAACCAACACCCCACCATCTCACAGACTCACACTGTAACCCATCCAACTCCACACCTTAACACACTGTACCCCATCCAACACCCAACCTTCGCACACTCACACTGTACACCATCCAACTCCCAACCTTCACACACTCACACTGCACCCCATCTTGCTTGCAAAATTCACCCACTCACACTGCACCCCATCCAAATCCCAACCTTCACACACTCACACTGCACCCCATCCAATTCCCAACCTTCACACGCACACACTTCAACCCATCCAACTCCCAAGCTTCACACAATCACACTGTACAACATCCAACTCCCAAATTTCACACACTCACACTGCACCCCATCCAACTCCCAAGCTTCACACACTCACACTGCACCCCATCGAAAACTCCACCTACACACAGACTGTACCCCATCAAACTCCGCACGTTCACATGCTCACACTGTACACCATCCAACTCATCAGCCTCTCACAAAGTATACCCCATCCAAAGCTCAACCATCAAACACACACAACGTCCGCCCTCCAAATCCTCACCCTCACACTGTACACCATCTAACTCCCAACCTTCACACACTCACACCACACCATCCAACTCCCCACATGCACACACTCACACTGCACACCATCCAGCTCCCAGCCTTCACACACTCATACAGCACAACATCTAACTCCCAACCTTAACATACTCTCTCTGTACCCTATCCAAATCCCACCCTGCACCCAATCACACTGCACACCATCCAACTTCCCACCTGGACTCTCTCACACTGTACACCATCCAAATCCCCACCTGCACACACTCACACTGCACACCATCCAACTCCCCATCTGCACACACTCACACTAAACACCATCCAACTCCCCACCTGAAAACACTCACACTGCACAACATCCAAATCCCCACCTTCACACATTCACACTGCACCCCATCCAAATCCCCACCTTCACACACTCACACTGCAACCCCATCCAACTCACACCCTTCACACACTCACACTGCAAACCATCCAAATCCCAACCTTCCCACATTCACATTGTACCACATATATCTCCCAACATTCACACAGTCACACTGCACACCATCCAAATCCCCACATTCACACACTCACACTGCACCCCATCCCACTCCCAACATTCACAAACTCACACTGCATACCAACCCACTCCCAACATCCACACACTCACACTGCTCACCATCCAACTCCCAACCTTCACACACTCCCACTGCACCCCATCTAACTCCCAAACTTGACAAACTCACACAGCACACCTCCCAACCCCCAAACTTCACAAACTCACAATGCACACCATCCAACTCCCAACATTAACACACTCACACTGCAAAACACCCAACTCCCAAACTTCACACATTCACACTGCACACCATGTAACTCCCAACCTTCACAAACTCACACAGCACCCCATCGAAATCCCAGCCTTCACACACTCACACTGCAACCCATCCAACTCCCAACCTTCACACAGTCACACTGCACACCATCCAAATCCCAAACCTCACACACTCACACTGCACACCATCCAACTCCCAACTTTCACACACTCACACTGTACTCCTTCCAAATCGCAATCTTCACACACTCACACTGTACTTCATTCAACTCCCCCAACTTCACACACATTGTACCCTATCAAACTCCACTCCTAAACACACACGGTACCACATCCAAATGCTCACATTCACATACTCGCACTGTAAACCAACCAAATGACCAACCTCACACACATACACACACACACTCTACACCATCCAAATCCCAGCCTCACAAACTCACATTGTAGTCCAAACAAATACCCGCCCTCACACATCACACTGTACCACAACCAATACCCCACCCTCTCACAGACTCACACTGTACCCCATCCAACTCCACACCTTCACACACTGTACCCCATCCCACTCTCAACCTTCACACACTCACACTGCACCCCATCCAACTCCCAACATTCACACACTCACACTGCACCCCATCTAGCTCCCAACATTCACACACTCACACTTCAACCCACTTAACTCCCAACCCTCACACAATCACACTGTACAACATCCAACTCCCTAATTTCACACGCTCACACTGCACCCCATCCAACTCCCAAGCTTCACACACTCACACTGCACCCCATCGAAAACTCCACCTACACACAGACTGTACCCCATCCAACTCCGCACGTTCACATGCTCACACTGTACACCATCCAACTCCTCAGCCTCTCACAAACTACACCCCATCCAAATCTCAACAATCACACACACACAACGTCCGCCATCCAAATCTTCACCCTCACACTGTACACCATCTAACTCCCAACCTTCACACACTCACACTGTAACCTATCCAAATCCCCACCTTCACACACTCACACTGCACACCATCCAGCTCCCAGCCATCACACACTCACACTGCACAACATGTAACTCCCAACCTTTACATACTCACTCTGTACCCAATCCAAATCCCACCCTGCACACAATCACACTGCACACCATCCAACTCCCCACCTGCACACACTCACACTGTACACCATCCAAATCTGCACCTGCACACACTCACACTGCACACCTTCCAACTCCCAACCTGCATACACTCACACTAAATCCATCGAACTCCCCACCTGCAAACACTCACACTGCACAGCATCGAAATCCCCACATGCACAAACTCACACTGCACAACATCGAAATCCCCACCTTCACACCCTCACACTGCACCTCATCCAAATCCTCACCTTCACACACTCACACTGCAACCCCATCCAACTCCCACCCTTCACACACTCACACAGCAAACAATCCAAATCCCAACCTTCACACATTCACATTGCACCACATATATCTCCCAACATTCACACAGTAACACTGCACACCATCCAAATCCCCACATTCACACACTCACACTGCACCCCATCCCACTCCCAACATTCACACACTCACACTGCACCCCATCCCACTCCCAACATTCACACACTCACACTGCTCACCATCCAACCCCCAACATTCACACAATCACACTGCTCACCATCCAACTCCCAACCTTCACACCTCACACTGCACACCATCCAAATCCCCACCTTCACTCACTCACTCTGCACCCCATCTAAATCCCAACCTTCACACACTCCCAGTAACTCCCAAACTTGACAAACTCACACAGCACACCACCCAACCCCCAACCTTCACAAACTCACAATGCACACCATCCAACTCCCAACATTCACACACTCACACTGTACTCCATCCAAATCCCAACCTTCACACACTCACACTGCACAACATCCAACTCCCAAACTTCACACATTCACACTGCACCCCATGTAAATCCCAACCTTCACAAACTCACACAGCACCCCATCATAATCCCAACCTTCACACACTCACACTGCAACCCATCCAACTCCCAACATTCACAAACTCACACTGCACACCATCCAAATCCCAAACCTCATACAATCACACTGCACACCATCCAACCCCCAAACTTCACAAACTCACACTGCACAACATCCAACTCCCAACATTCACACACTCACACTGCACCACATCCAAATCCCAAACTTCACACACTCACACTGCAAACCATCCAACTCCCAACCTTCACACACTCACACTGCACCCCATCCAAATCCCGACCTTCACACATTCACACTGTACTCCATTCAACTCTCAACCTGCACACACTCACACTGTACTTTATTCAACTCCCCCATCTTCACACACATTGTACTCTATTCAAACTCCACTCCTTAACACACACGTTACCAAATCCAAACGCTCACATTCACACACTCGCACTGTAAAAAAACCAAATGACCAACCTCACACACACACACACAAGACTGTATCCCACCCAAATCCCACCCTCCCAAACTCACTCTGTACTCCAAACAAATACCCACCCACACACATCACACTGTATCACAACCAACACCCCACCCTCTCACAGACTCACACTGTACCCCATCCAACTCCACACCTTAACACACTGTACCCCATCCCACTCCCAACCTTCGCACACTCACACTTTACCCCATCCAATTCCCAACCATCACACACTCACACTGCACCCCATCTTGCTCCCAACATTCACCCGCTCACACTGCACCCCATCCAAATCCCAACCTTCACACACTCACACTGCACCCCATCCAACTCCCAACATTCACACGCTCACACTTCAACCCATCCAACCCCCAACATTCACACAATCACACTGCTCACCATCCAACTCCCAACCTTCACACACTCACACTGCACACCATCCAAATCCCCACCTTCACTCACTCACTCTGCACCCCATCTAAATCCCAACCTTCACACACTCCCACTGCACCCCATCTAACTCCCAAACTTGACAAACTCACACAGCACACCACCCAACCCCCAACCTTCACAAACTCACAATGCACACCATCCAACTCCCAACATTCACACACTCACACTGCACAACATCCAACTCCCAAACTTCACACATTCACACTGCACCCCATGTAACTCCCAACCTTCACAAACTCACACAGCACCCCATCATAATCCCAACCTTCACACACTGACACTGCACACCATCCAACTCCCAACATTCACACACTCAGACTGCACACCATCCAACACCCAAACCTCACAACATCACACTGCACACCATCCAACCCCCAAACGTCACAAACACACACTGCACAACATCCAACTCCCAACATTCACACACACACTGCACCACATCCAACACCCAACCTTCACACACTCACACTGCAAACCATCCAACTCCCAACCTTCACACACTCACACTGCACACCATCCAAATCCCGACCTTCACACATTCACACTGTAATCCATCCAACTCTCAACCTTCAAACACTCACACTGTGCTTTATTCAACTCCCCCATCTTCACACACATTGTACTCTATTCAAACTCCACTCCTTAACACACACGGTACCACATCCAAACGCTCACATTCACACACTCGCACTGTAAACAAACCAAATGACCAACCTCACACACACACACACGCAGACTGTATCCCATCCAAATCCCACCCTCACAAACTCACACTGTACTCCAAACAAATACCCACCCTCACACATCACACTGTACCACAACCAACACCGCACCCTCTCACAGACTCACACTGTACCACATCCAACTTCACACCTTCACTCACTGTACCCCATCCCACTCCCAACATTCACACACTCACACTGCTGCCCATCCAACTCCCAACCTTCACACTCACACTGCACAACATCTAGCAGCCAACATTCACACGCTCACACTGCACCCCAACCAACTCCCAATCTTCACACAATCACACTGCACACCAACCAACTCCCAACATTCACACACTCACAATGCACCTCATCCAACTCCCAACCTTCACACGCTCACACTGCACCACATCCAACTCCCAAACTTCACACACTCACACTGCACAGCATCTAACTCCCAACATTCACACACTCAGACTGCACAACATCCAACTCCCAACCTGCACACACTCACAGTGCACACCATCCAACTCCCAACCTTCACACACTCACACTGTACTCCAGCCAACTCCCAACCTTCACACACTCACACTGTACTTCATTCAACTCCCCCATCTTCACACACATTGTACCCTATCAAACTCCACTCCTTAACACACACTGTACCACATCCAAACGCTCAAATTCACACTCTCGCACTGTAAACCAACCAAATGACCAACATCACACACACACACACTGTAACCCATCCAAATCCCACCCTCACAAACTCACACTGTACTCCAAACAAATACCCACCCACACACATCACACTGTCCCAAAACAAAACACCCCACCCTCTCACAGACTCACACTGTACCCCATCCAACTCCACACCTTAACACACTCTAGCCCATCCAACTCCCAACCTTCGCACACTCAAACTTTACCCCATCCAATTCCCAACCTTCACACACTCACACTGCACCCCATCTTGCTCCCAACATTCACCCGCTCACACTGCACCCCATCCAAATCCCAACCTTCACACACTCACACTGCACCCCATCCAACTCCCAACATTCACACGCTCACACTTCAACCCATCCAACCCCCAACATTCACAGAATCACACTGCTCACCATCCAACTCCCAACCTTCACACACTCACACTGCACACCATCCAACTCCCAACATTCACACGCTCACACTTCAACCCATCCAACCCCCAACATTCACACAATCACACTGCTCACCATCCAACTCCCAACCTTCACACACTCACACTGCACACGATCCAAATCCCCACCTTCACTCACTCACTCTGCACCCCATCTAAATCCCAACCTTCACACACTCCCACTGCACCCCATCTAACTCCCAAACTTGACAAACTCACACAGCACACCACCCAACCCCCAACCTTCACAAACTCACAATGCACACCATCCAACTCCCAACATTCACACACTCACACTGCACAACATCCAACTCCCAAACTTCACACATTCACACTGCACCCCATGTAACTCCCAACCTTCACAAACTCACACAGCACCCCATCATAATCCCAACCTTCACACACTGACACTGCACACCATCCAACTCCCAACATTCACACACTCAGACTGCACACCATCCAACACCCAAACCTCACAACATCACACTGCACACCATCCAACCCCCAAACGTCACAAACACACACTGCACAACATCCAACTCCCAACATTCACACACACACTGCACCACATCCAACACCCAACCTTCACACACTCACACTGCAAACCATCCAACTCCCAACCTTCACACACTCACACTGCACACCATCCAAATCCCGACCTTCACACATTCACACTGTAATCCATCCAACTCTCAACCTTCAAACACTCACACTGTGCTTTATTCAACTCCCCCATCTTCACACACATTGTACTCTATTCAAACTCCACTCCTTAACACACACGTTACCAAATCCAAACGCTCACATTCACACACTCGCACTGTAAAAAAACCAAATGACCAACCTCACACACACACACACAAGACTGTATCCCACCCAAATCCCACCCTCCCAAACTCACTCTGTACTCCAAACAAATACCCACCCACACACATCACACTGTATCACAACCAACACCCCACCCTCTCACAGACTCACACTGTACCCCATCCAACTCCACACCTTAACACACTGTACCCCATCCCACTCCCAACCTTCGCACACTCACACTTTACCCCATCCAATTCCCAACCATCACACACTCACACTGCACCCCATCTTGCTCCCAACATTCACCCGCTCACACTGCACCCCATCCAAATCCCAACCTTCACACACTCACACTGCACCCCATCCAACTCCCAACATTCACACGCTCACACTTCAACCCATCCAACCCCCAACATTCACACAATCACACTGCTCACCATCCAACTCCCAACCTTCACACACTCACACTGCACACCATCCAAATCCCCACCTTCACTCACTCACTCTGCACCCCATCTAAATCCCAACCTTCACACACTCCCACTGCACCCCATCTAACTCCCAAACTTGACAAACTCACACAGCACACCACCCAACCCCCAACCTTCACAAACTCACAATGCACACCATCCAACTCCCAACATTCACACACTCACACTGCACAACATCCAACTCCCAAACTTCACACATTCACACTGCACCCCATGTAACTCCCAACCTTCACAAACTCACACAGCACCCCATCATAATCCCAACCTTCACACACTGACACTGCACACCATCCAACTCCCAACATTCACACACTCAGACTGCACACCATCCAACACCCAAACCTCACAACATCACACTGCACACCATCCAACCCCCAAACGTCACAAACACACACTGCACAACATCCAACTCCCAACATTCACACACACACTGCACCACATCCAACACCCAACCTTCACACACTCACACTGCAAACCATCCAACTCCCAACCTTCACACACTCACACTGCACACCATCCAAATCCCGACCTTCACACATTCACACTGTAATCCATCCAACTCTCAACCTTCAAACACTCACACTGTGCTTTATTCAACTCCCCCATCTTCACACACATTGTACTCTATTCAAACTCCACTCCTTAACACACACGGTACCACATCCAAACGCTCACATTCACACACTCGCACTGTAAACAAACCAAATGACCAACCTCACACACACACACACGCAGACTGTATCCCATCCAAATCCCACCCTCACAAACTCACACTGTACTCCAAACAAATACCCACCCTCACACATCACACTGTACCACAACCAACACCGCACCCTCTCACAGACTCACACTGTACCACATCCAACTTCACACCTTCACTCACTGTACCCCATCCCACTCCCAACATTCACACACTCACACTGCTGCCCATCCAACTCCCAACCTTCACACTCACACTGCACAACATCTAGCAGCCAACATTCACACGCTCACACTGCACCCCAACCAACTCCCAATCTTCACACAATCACACTGCACACCAACCAACTCCCAACATTCACACACTCACAATGCACCTCATCCAACTCCCAACCTTCACACGCTCACACTGCACCACATCCAACTCCCAAACTTCACACACTCACACTGCACAGCATCTAACTCCCAACATTCACACACTCAGACTGCACAACATCCAACTCCCAACCTGCACACACTCACAGTGCACACCATCCAACTCCCAACCTTCACACACTCACACTGTACTCCAGCCAACTCCCAACCTTCACACACTCACACTGTACTTCATTCAACTCCCCCATCTTCACACACATTGTACCCTATCAAACTCCACTCCTTAACACACACTGTACCACATCCAAACGCTCAAATTCACACTCTCGCACTGTAAACCAACCAAATGACCAACATCACACACACACACACTGTAACCCATCCAAATCCCACCCTCACAAACTCACACTGTACTCCAAACAAATACCCACCCACACACATCACACTGTCCCAAAACAAAACACCCCACCCTCTCACAGACTCACACTGTACCCCATCCAACTCCACACCTTAACACACTCTAGCCCATCCAACTCCCAACCTTCGCACACTCAAACTTTACCCCATCCAATTCCCAACCTTCACACACTCACACTGCACCCCATCTTGCTCCCAACATTCACCCGCTCACACTGCACCCCATCCAAATCCCAACCTTCACATACTCACAATGCACCCCATCCAAATCCCAACATTCACACGCTCACACTTCAACCCATCCAACTCCCAACATTCACAGAATCACACTGCTCACCATCCAACTCCCAACCTTCACACACTCACACTGCACACCATCCAACTCCCAACATTCACACGCTCACACTTCAACCCATCCAACCCCCAACATTCACACAATCACACTGCTCACCATCCAACTCCCAACCTTCACACACTCACACTGCACACCATCCAAATCCCCACCTTCACTCACTCACTCTGCACCCCATCTAAATCCCAACCTTCACACACTCCCACTGCACCCCATCTAACTCCCAAACTTGACAAACTCACACAGCACACCACCCAACCCCCAACCTTCACAAACTCACAATGCACACCATCCAACTCCCAACATTCACACACTCACACTGCACAACATCCAACTCCCAAACTTCACACATTCACACTGCACCCCATGTAACTCCCAACCTTCACAAACTCACACAGCACCCCATCATAATCCCAACCTTCACACACTGACACTGCACACCATCCAACTCCCAACATTCACACACTCAGACTGCACACCATCCAACACCCAAACCTCACAACATCACACTGCACACCATCCAACCCCCAAACGTCACAAACACACACTGCACAACATCCAACTCCCAACATTCACACACACACTGCACCACATCCAACACCCAACCTTCACACACTCACACTGCAAACCATCCAACTCCCAACCTTCACACACTCACACTGCACACCATCCAAATCCCGACCTTCACACATTCACACTGTAATCCATCCAACTCTCAACCTTCAAACACTCACACTGTGCTTTATTCAACTCCCCCATCTTCACACACATTGTACTCTATTCAAACTCCACTCCTTAACACACACGGTACCACATCCAAACGCTCACATTCACACACTCGCACTGTAAACAAACCAAATGACCAACCTCACACACACACACACGCAGACTGTATCCCATCCAAATCCCACCCTCACAAACTCACACTGTACTCCAAACAAATACCCACCCTCACACATCACACTGTACCACAACCAACACCGCACCCTCTCACAGACTCACACTGTACCACATCCAACTTCACACCTTCACTCACTGTACCCCACCCCACTCCCAACATTCACACACTCACACTGCTGCCCATCCAACTCCCAACCTTCACACTCACACTGCACAACATCTAGCAGCCAACATTCACACGCTCACACTGCACCCCAACCAACTCCCAATCTTCACACAATCACACTGCACACCAACCAACTCCCAACATTCACACACTCACAATGCACCTCATCCAACTCCCAACCTTCACACGCTCACACTGCACCACATCCAACTCCCAAACTTCACACACTCACACTGCACAGCATCTAACTCCCAACATTCACACACTCAGACTGCACAACATCCAACTCCCAACCTGCACACACTCACAGTGCACACCATCCAACTCCCAACCTTCACACACTCACACTGTACTCCAGCCAACTCCCAACCTTCACACACTCACACTGTACTTCATTCAACTCCCCCATCTTCACACACATTGTACCCTATCAAACTCCACTCCTTAACACACACTGTACCACATCCAAACGCTCAAATTCACACTCTCGCACTGTAAACCAACCAAATGACCAACATCACACACACACACACTGTAACCCATCCAAATCCCACCCTCACAAACTCACACTGTACTCCAAACAAATACCCACCCACACACATCACACTGTCCCAAAACAAAACACCCCACCCTCTCACAGACTCACACTGTACCCCATCCAACTCCACACCTTAACACACTCTAGCCCATCCAACTCCCAACCTTCGCACACTCAAACTTTACCCCATCCAATTCCCAACCTTCACACACTCACACTGCACCCCATCTTGCTCCCAACATTCACCCGCTCACACTGCACCCCATCCAAATCCCAACCTTCACATACTCACAATGCACCCCATCCAAATCCCAACATTCACACGCTCACACTTCAACCCATCCAACTCCCAACATTCACAGAATCACACTGCTCACCATCCAACTCCCAACCTTCACACACTCACACTGCACACCATCCAACTCCCAACATTCACACGCTCACACTTCAACCCATCCAACCCCCAACATTCACACAATCACACTGCTCACCATCCAACTCCCAACCTTCACACACTCACACTGCACACCATCCAAATCCCCACCTTCACTCACTCACTCTGCACCCCATCTAAATCCCAACCTTCACACACTCCCACTGCACCCCATCTAACTCCCAAACTTGACAAACTCACACAGCACACCACCCAACCCCCAACCTTCACAAACTCACAATGCACACCATCCAACTCCCAACATTCACACACTCACACTGCACAACATCCAACTCCCAAACTTCACACATTCACACTGCACCCCATGTAACTCCCAACCTTCACAAACTCACACAGCACCCCATCATAATCCCAACCTTCACACACTGACACTGCACACCATCCAACTCCCAACATTCACACACTCAGACTGCACACCATCCAACACCCAAACCTCACAACATCACACTGCACACCATCCAACCCCCAAACGTCACAAACACACACTGCACAACATCCAACTCCCAACATTCACACACACACTGCACCACATCCAACACCCAACCTTCACACACTCACACTGCAAACCATCCAACTCCCAACCTTCACACACTCACACTGCACACCATCCAAATCCCGACCTTCACACATTCACACTGTAATCCATCCAACTCTCAACCTTCAAACACTCACACTGTGCTTTATTCAACTCCCCCATCTTCACACACATTGTACTCTATTCAAACTCCACTCCTTAACACACACGGTACCACATCCAAACGCTCACATTCACACACTCGCACTGTAAACAAACCAAATGACCAACCTCACACACACACACACGCAGACTGTATCCCATCCAAATCCCACCCTCACAAACTCACACTGTACTCCAAACAAATACCCACCCTCACACATCACACTGTACCACAACCAACACCGCACCCTCTCACAGACTCACACTGTACCACATCCAACTTCACACCTTCACTCACTGTACCCCACCCCACTCCCAACATTCACACACTCACACTGCTGCCCATCCAACTCCCAACCTTCACACTCACACTGCACAACATCTAGCAGCCAACATTCACACGCTCACACTGCACCCCAACCAACTCCCAATCTTCACACAATCACACTGCACACCAACCAACTCCCAACATTCACACACTCACAATGCACCTCATCCAACTCCCAACCTTCACACGCTCACACTGCACCACATCCAACTCCCAAACTTCACACACTCACACTGCACAGCATCTAACTCCCAACATTCACACACTCAGACTGCACAACATCCAACTCCCAACCTGCACACACTCACAGTGCACACCATCCAACTCCCAACCTTCACACACTCACACTGTACTCCATCCAACTCCCAACCTTCACACACTCACACTGTACTTCATTCAACTCCCCCATCTTCACACACATTGTACCCTATCAAACTCCACTCCTTAACACACACTGTACCACATCCAAACGCTCAAATTCACACTCTCGCACTGTAAACCAACCAAATGACCAACATCACACACACACACACTGTAACCCATCCAAATCCCACCCTCACAAACTCACACTGTACTCCAAACAAATACCCACCCACACACATCACACTGTCCCAAAACAAAACACCCCACCCTCTCACAGACTCACACTGTACCCCATCCAACTCCACACCTTAACACACTCTAGCCCATCCAACTCCCAACCTTCGCACACTCAAACTTTACCCCATCCAATTCCCAACCTTCACACACTCACACTGCACCCCATCTTGCTCCCAACATTCACCCGCTCACACTGCACCCCATCCAAATCCCAACCTTCACATACTCACAATGCACCCCATCCAAATCCCAACATTCACACGCTCACACTTCAACCCATCCAACTCCCAAGCTTCACACAATCAGACTGTACAATATCCAACTCCCAAATTTCACACACTCACACTGCACCGCATCCAACTCCCAAGCTTCACACACTCACACTGCATCCCTTCGAAAACTCCACCTACACTCGGACTGTACCCCATCCAACTCCGCACGTTCACATGCTCACACTGTACACCATCCAACTCCTCAGCCTCTCACAAAGTATACCCCATCCAAAGCTCAACCATCAAACACACACAACGTCCGTCCTCCAAATCCTCACCCTCACACTGCACCACATCCAAATCCCAACCTTCACACACTCACACTGCAACCCATCCAACTCCCAACTTTCACACGCTCACATTGCACACCATCCAACTCCCAACCTTCACACATTCACACTGCACCCCATCCAACACCCAAGCTTCACACACTCACACTGCACCCCATCGAAAACTCCACCTGCACACAGACTGTACCCCATCCAACTCCGCACGTTCACATGCTCACACTGTACACCATCCAACTCCTCAGCCTCTCACAAAGTATACCCCATCCAGAGCTCAACAATCACACACACACAACGTCCGCCATCCAAATCCTCACCCTCACACTGTACACCATCTAACTCCCAACCTTCACACACTCACACCACACCATCCAACTCCCCACATGCACACACTCACACTGCACACCATCCATCTCCCAGCCTTCACACACTCACACTGCACAACATCTAACTCCCAACCTTAAAAGACTCTCTCTGTACCCTATCCAAATCCCACCCTGCACACAATCACACTGTACACCATCCAAATCCGCACCTGCGCACACTCACACTGCACACCATCCAAATCCCCACCTGCACACACTCACACTAAACACCATCCAACTCCCCACCTGCAAACACTCACACTGCACAGCATCGAAATCCCCACCTGCACAAACTCACACTGCACAACATCCAAATCCCCACCTTCTCATATTCACACTGCACCCCATCCAAATCCCCATCTTCACACACTCACACTGCACCCCATCCAACTCCCACCCTTCACACTCTCACACAGCAAACCATCCAAATCCCAACCTTCACACATTCACATTGCACCACATATATCTCCCAACATTCACACAGTCACACTGCACACCATCCAAATCCCCACATTCACACACTCACACTGCACCCCATCCCACTCCCAACATTCACACACTCACACTGCTCAACATCCAACCCCCAACATTCACACAATCACACTGCTCACCATCCAACTACCAACTTTCACACACTCACACTGCACACCATCCTAATCCCCACCTTCACTCACTCACTCTGCACCCCATCTAAATCCCAACCTTCACACACTCCCACTGCACCCCATCTAACTCCGAAACTTGACAAACTCACACAGCACACCACCCAACCCCCAACCTTCACAAACTCACAATGCACACCATCCAACTCCCAACATTCACACACTCACACTGCACACCATCCAAATCCCAACGTTCACACACTCACACTGCACAACATCCAACTCCCAAACTTCACACATTCACACTGCACCCCATGTAACTCCCAAACTTCACACATTCACACAGCACCCCATCTAGCTCCCAACGTTCACACACTCACACTGCACCCCATCCAACTCCGAACCTTCACACACTCACACTGTACTTCATTCAACTCCCCCATCTTCACACACATTGTACCCTATCAAAATCCACTCCTTAACACACACGTTTCACATCCAAACGCTCAAATCCATACACTCGCACTGTAAACCAACCAAATGACCAACATCACACACACACACACACTCACTGTACCCCATCCAAATCCCACCCTCACAAACTCACACTGTACTCCAAACAAATACCCACCCTCACACATCACACTGTACCACAACCAACACCCCATCCTCTCACTGACTCACACTGTACCCCATCCAACTCCATGCCTTCACACACTGTACCCCTTCCCACTCCCAACCTTCACACACTCACACTGCACCTCTTCTATCTCCCAACATTCACACGCTCACACTGCACCCCATCCAACTCCCAACCTTCACACACTCACACTGCACCCCATCCAACTCCCAAACTTCAAACGCTCACACCGCAACCCATCCAACTCCCAACCTTCACACACTCACACTGTACAACATCCAACTCCCAAATTTCACAAACTCACACTGCACCCCATCCAACTCCCAAGCTTCATACACTCACACTGCACCCCATCGAAATCTCCACCTACACACACTGTACCCCATCCAACTCCGCACGTTCACATGCTCACACTGTACACCATCCAACTCCTCAGCCTCTCACAAACTATACCCCATCCAAACCTCAACAATCACACACACACAACATCCGCCATCCAAATCCTCACCCTCACACTGTACACCATCTAACTCCCAACTTTCACAAACTCACACTGTACCCTATCCAAATCCCCACATTCACACACTCACACCACACCATCCAACTGGCCACATGCACAAACTCACACTGTACACCATCCAACTCCCAACCTTCACACACTCACACTGTACCCTACACAAATCCCCACCTGCACACACTCACTCTGCACACAATCTAGCTCACAAACTTCACACGCTTACACTGCACCCCATCCAACTCCCAAACTTCACACTCTCACACTGCACACCATCCAACTCCCAACCTTCACACATTCACACTGCACACCATCCAACTCCCAGACGTCACAAATTCACATTGCACCCCATCTAACTCCCAAACTTCACAAAATCACACAGCACCCCATCCAACTCCCAACCTTCACACACTCAGACTGCACACCATCCAACTCCCAAAATTCAATAACTCACACTGCACACCATCCAACTCCCAACTCTACAAATTCACATTGCACAACATCCAACTCCCAACATTCACACACTCACACTGCACCACATCCAACTCGCAACTTTCACACACTCACACTGCACCCCATCCAACTCCCAAGCTTCACACACTCACACTGCACACCATCCAAATCCCGAACTTCACACATTCACACTGTACTCCATCCAACTCCCAACCTTCACACACTCACACTGTACTTTATTCAACTCACCCATCTTCACACACATTGTACTATATCAAACTCCACTCCTTAACACACACGGCACCACATCCAAACGCTCACATTCACACACTCGCACTGTAAACAAACCAAATGACCAACCTCACACACATACACACACACACTGTACCCCATCCAAATCCCACCCTCACAAACTCACACTGTACTCCAAACAAATACCCACCCTCACACATCACACTGTACCACAACCAACATCCCTCCCTCTCACAGACTCACACTGTACCCCATCCAACTCCACACCTTCACACACTGTACACATCCCACTCCCAACATTCACACACTCACACTGCACCCCATCCAACTCCCAACCTTCACAATCACACTGCACCCCATCCAACTCCCAACCTTCACACAATCAAACTGCACCCCATCCAAATCCCAACCTTCACACAATCAAACTGCACCCCATCCAACTCCCAACCTTCACACGCTCACACTGCAACCCATCCAACTCCCAACCTTCACACACTCACACTGCACCCCATCCAACTCCCAACCTTCACACAATCAACATGCACCCCATCCAACTCCCAACCTTCACACGCTCACACTGCAACCCATCCAACTCCCAAACTTCACACATTCACACTGCACACCATCCAACTCCCAAACTTCACACATTCACACTGCACAACATCTAACTGCCAACATTCACAAACTCAGACTGCACAACATCCAACTCCCAACCATCACACACTCACAGTGCACCCCATGTAACTCCCAACCTTCACACACTCACACTGTACTTCATTCAACTCCCCCATCTTCACAAACATTGTACCCTATCAAACTCCACTCCTTAACACACACGGTACCACATCCAAACTCTCACATTCACAGACTCGCACTGTAAACCTACCAAATGACCAACATCGCACGCACACACACACACTGTACCCCATCCAAATCCCCACCTTTACAAACTCACACCACACCATCCAACTCCCCACATGCACACACTCACACTGTACACCATCCAACTCCCAACCTGCACACAATCAAACTGCACCCCATCCAAATCCCAACCTTCACACAATCAAACTGCACCCCATCCAACTCCCAACCTTCACACGCTCACACTGCAACGCATCCAACTCCCAACCTTCACACACTCAAACTGCACCCCATCCAACTCCCAACCTTCACACAATCAACATGCACCCCATCCAACTCCCAGCCTTCACACGCTCACACTGCAACCCATCCAACTCCCAAACTTCACACATTCACACTGCACACCATCCAACTCCCAATCTTCACACATTCACACTGCACAACATCTAACTGCCAACATTCACAAACTCAGACTGCACAAATCCAACTCCCAACCATCACACACTCACAGTGCACCCCATGTAACTCCCAACCTTCACACACTCACACTGCACTTCATTCAACTCCCCCATCTTCACAAACATTGTACCCTATCAAACTCCACTCCTTAACACACACGGTACCACATCCAAACTCTCACATTCACAGACTCGCACTGTAAACCTACCAAATGACCAACATCGCACGCACACACACACACTGTACCCCATCCAAATCCCCAACTTTACAAACTCACACCACACCATCCAACTCCCCACATGCACACACTCACACTGTACACCATCCAACTCCCAACCTTCACACACTCACACTGTACCCTATACAAATCCCCAACTGCACACACTCACTCAGCACACCATCTAGCTCACAAACTTCACACGCTCACACTGCACCCCATCCAACTCCCAATCTTCACTAAATCACAGTGCACCCCATCCAAATCCCAACCTTCACACACTCACACTGCACACCATCCAACTCCCAACCTGCACACACTCACACTGCACACCATCCAACTCCCAAACGTCACACATTCACACTGCACCCCATCTAACTCCCAACCTTCACAACCTCACACAGCACCCCATCCAAATCCCAACCTTCACACACTCACACTGCACACCATCCAACTCCCAACATCCAAAAACTCAGACTGCACACCATCCGACTCCCAAACCTCACAAACTCACACTGCACAGCATCCAACCCCCAACCTTCACAAGCTCAAACTGCACAACATCAAACTCCCAACCTTCACACACTCACATTGTACTTCATTCAACTCCCCCATCTTCACACACATTGTACCCTATCAAACTCCACTCCTTAACACGCACGGTACCACATCCAAACGAACACATTCACACACTCGCACTGTAAACCAACCAAATGACCAACATCACACACACACACACACACACACACTGTACACCATCCAAATCCCACTCTCACAAACTCACACTGTACTCCAAACAAATACCCACCCTCACACATCACACTGTACCACAACCAACAGCCCACCCTCTCACAGACTCACACTGTACCCCATCCAACTACACAACTTCACACAATGTACCCCATCCAACTCCCAACCTTCACACACTCACAATGCCCCCCATCCAACTCCCAAACTTCTCACACTCACACAGCACACCATCCAACTCCCAACATTCAAAAACTCATTCTGCACACCATCTAGCTCCCAACATTCACACGCTCACACTGCACCCCATCCAACTCCCAACCTTCACACATTCATACTGCACCCCATCCAACTCCCAAACTTCACATGCTCAAAATGCACCCCATCCAACTCCCAACCTTCACACAATCACACTGCACACCATCTAACTCCCAGCCTTCACACACTCACACTGCACACCATCCAACTCCAAACCTGCACACACTCACACTGCACCCCATCCAACTCCCAACATTCACAAAGTCAGACAGCACCCCAACCAAATCCCAACATTCACACACTCACACTGCACCCCATCTAGCTCCCAACCTTCACACGCTCACACTGCACACCATCCAACTCCCAAACTTCACACACTCACACTGCACCCCATCCAACTCCCAACCTTCACACACTCGCACTGTACTCCAAACAACTCCCAACCTTCACACACTCACACTGCACTTCATTCAACTCCCTCATCTTCACACACATTGTACCCTATCATCTCCACTCCTTAACACACACCAAACGCTCATATTCACATACTCGCACTGTAAACCAACCAAAAGACCAACATCACACACACACACACACACACACTGTACCCCATCCAAATCCCACCCTCCCAAACTCACACTGTACTCCAAACAAATACCCACATTCACACATCACACTGTACCACAACCAACACCCCACCCTCTCACAGACTCACACTGTACCCCATCCAACTCCACACCTTCACACACGGTACCCCATCCCACTCCCAACATTCACACACTCACACTGCACACCATCTAGCTCCCAACATTCATACGCTCACACTGCACCCCATCTAACTCCCAACCTTTACACACTCACACTGCACCACATCCAACTCCCAAACTTCACACGCTCACAATGCACCCCATCCAACTCTCAACCTTCACACGCTCACACTGCACCCCATTCATCTCCCAAACTTGACACACTCACACTGCACACCATCCAACTCCCAACCTGCACAAACTCAAACTGCACCCCATCCAACTCCCAACCTTCACAAACTCAGCCTGCACCCAATCCAAATCCCAACATTCACACACTCACACTGCACACTATCCAACTCCCAAACTTCACACAATCACACTGCACCCAGTCTTGCTCCCAACCTTCACACGCTCACACTGCACCACATATAGATCCCAACCTTCACATTCTCAAACTGCACCCCATCCAACTCCCAAACTTCACACAATCACACTGCACCCCATCTTACTCCCAACCTTCACACACTCATACTGCACACCATCTAACTCTCAACATTCACACACTCACACTGCACACCATCCAACTCCCAACCTTAACACATTCAAACTGTACCCCATCCAACACCCAACTTTCACACACTCACACTATAAACCATCCAACTCCCAACCTTCACACATTCACACTGCACCCCATCTAACTCCCAACCTCCAAACACTCACACTGTACACCATCCAACTCCCAACCATCACACACTCACACTGTACCCTATCCAAATCCCCACCTTCACACACTCACACTGCATGCCATCTAGCTCCCAACCATCACACACTCACACTGCACAACATCTAACTCCCAACCTTAGCATACTCACTCTGTACCCTATCAAAATCCCCACCTGCACACACTCACACTGCACACCATCCAACTCCCCACCTGGACAAACTCACACTGTACACCATCCAAATCCCCACCTGCACACACTCACACTAAACACCATCCAACTCCCCACCTGCGAAAATTCACACTGCACACCATCCAACACCCCACCTGCACAAACTCACACTGCACACCATCAAAATCCCCACCTTCACACACTCACACTTCACCCCATCCAACTCCCCACCTTCACACACTCACATTGCACCCTATCCAACTCCCCTCCTTCACATACTCACACTGCAAACCATCCAACTCCCAAACTTAACACTTTAACATTGCACAACATCTATCTCCCAACATTCACACACTCACACTGAACACCATCCAAATCCCCACATTTACACACTCACAGTGCACCCCATCCCACTCCCAACATTCACACACTCACACTGTGCACCATCCAACTCCCAACCTTCACAAACTCACACTGTACCCCATCTAACTCCCAACATTCACAAAGTCAGACAGCACCCCATCCAAATCCCAACATTCACACGCTCACACTGCACCCCATCCAACTCCCAACCTTCACACATTCATACTGCACCCCATCCAACTCCCAACCTTCACACGCTCAAAATGCACCCCTTCCAACTCCCAAACTTCACACACTCTCACTGCACTCCATACAACTCCCAACCTTCACACAATCACAATGCACACCATCTAACTCCCAGCCTTCACACACTCACACTGCACACCATCCAACTCCCAACCTTCACACACTCGCACTGTACTCCATCCAACTCCCAACCTGCACACACTCACACTGCACTTCATTCAACTCCCCCATCTTCACACACATTGTACCCTATCAAACTCCACTCCTTAACACACACGGTACCACTACCAAACGCTCATATTCACACACTCGCACTGTTAACCAACCAAAAGACCAACATCACACACACACACACACACACACACACTGTACCCCATCCAAATCCCACCATCACAAACTCACACAGTACTCCATCCAACTCCCAACCTTCACACACTCACACTGTACTTTATTCAACTCACCCATCTTCACACACATTGTACTATATCAAACTCCACTCCTTAACACACACGGCACCACATCCAAACGCTCACATTCACACACTCGCACTGTAAACAAACCAAATGACCAACCTCACACACATACACACACACACTGTACCCCATCCAAATCCCACCCTCACAAACTCACACTGTACTCCAAACAAATACCCACCCTCACACATCACACTGTACCACAACCAACATCCCTCCCTCTCACAGACTCAGACTGTACCCCATCCAACTCCACACCTTCACACACTGTACACATCCCACTCCCAACATTCACACACTCACACTGCACCCCATCCAACTCCCAACCTTCACAATCACACTGCACCCCATCCAACTCCCAACCTGCACACACTCACACTGTACCCCATCTAACTCCCAACATTCACAAAGTCAGACAGCACCCCATCCAAATCCCAACATTCACACGCTCACACTGCACCCCATCCAACTCCCAACCTTCACACATTCATACTGCACCCCATCCAACTCCCAACCTTCACACGCTCAAAATGCACCCCATCCAACTCCCAAACTTCACACGCTCTCACTGCACTCCATCCAACTCCCAACCTTCACACAATCACACTGCACACCATCTAACTCCCATCCTTCACACACTCACACTGCACACCATCCAACTCCCAACCTTCACACACTCGCACTGTACTCCAAACAACTCCCAACCTTCACACACTCACACTGCACTTCATTCAACTCCCTCATCTTCACACACATTGTACCCTATCATCTCCACTCCTTAACACACACCAAACACTCATATTCACATACTCGCACTGTAAACCAACCAAAAGACCAACATCACACACACACACACACACACACTGTACCCCATCCAAATCCCACCCTCCCAAACTCACACTGTACTCCAAACAAATACCCACATTCACACATCACACTGTACCACAACCAACACCCCACCCTCTCACAGACTCACACTGTACCCCATCCAACTCCACACCTTCACACACGGTACCCCATCCCACTCCCAACATTCACACACTCACACTGCACACCATCTAGCTCCCAACATTCATACGCTCACACTGCACCCCATCTAACTCCCAACCTTTACACACTCACACTGCACCACATCCAACTCCCAAACTTCACACGCTCACAATGCACCCCATCCAACTCTCAACCTTCACACGCTCACACTGCACCCCATTCATCTCCCAAACTTGACACACTCACACTGCACACCATCCAACTCCCAACCTGCACAAACTCAAACTGCACCCCATCCAACTCCCAACCTTCACAAACTCAGCCTGCACCCAATCCAAATCCCAACATTCACACACTCACACTGCACACCATCCAACTCCCAAACTTCACACAATCACACTGCACCCAGTCTTGCTCCCAACCTTCACACGCTCACACTGCACCACATATAGATCCCAACCTTCACATTCTCAAACTGCACCCCATCCAACTCCCAAACTTCACACAATCACACTGCACCCCATCTTACTCCCAACCTTCACACACTCATACTGCACACCATCTAACTCTCAACATTCACACACTCACACTGCACACCATCCAACTCCCAACCTTAACACATTCAAACTGCACCCCATCCAACACCCAACTTTCACACACTCACACTATAAACCATCCAACTCCCAACCTTCACACATTCACACTGCACCCCATCTAACTCCCAACCTCCAAACACTCACACTGTACACCATCCAACTCCCAACCATCACACACTCACACTGTACCCTATCCAAATCCCCACCTTCACACACTCACACTGCATGCCATCTAGCTCCCAACCATCACACACTCACACTGCACAACATCTAACTCCCAACCTTAGCATACTCACTCTGTACCCTATCAAAATCCCCACCTGCACACACTCACACTGCACACCATCCAACTCCCCACCTGGACAAACTCACACTGTACACCATCCAAATCCCCACCTGCACACACTCACACTAAACACCATCCAACTCCCCACCTGCGAAAATTCACACTGCACACCATCCAACACCCCACCTGCACAAACTCACACTGCACACCATCAAAATCCCCACCTTCACACACTCACACTTCACCCCATCCAACTCCCCACCTTCACACACTCACATTGCACCCTATCCAACTCCCCTCCTTCACATACTCACACTGCAAACCATCCAACTCCCAAACTTAACACTTTAACATTGCACAACATCTATCTCCCAACATTCACACACTCACACTGAACACCATCCAAATCCCCACATTTACACACTCACAGTGCACCCCATCCCACTCCCAACATTCACACACTCACACTGTGCACCATCCAACTCCCAACCTTCACAAACTCACACTGTACCCCATCTAACTCCCAACATTCACAAAGTCAGACAGCACCCCATCCAAATCCCAACATTCACACGCTCACACTGCACCCCATCCAACTCCCAACCTTCACACATTCATACTGCACCCCATCCAACTCCCAACCTTCACACGCTCAAAATGCACCCCTTCCAACTCCCAAACTTCACACACTCTCACTGCACTCCATACAACTCCCAACCTTCACACAATCACAATGCACACCATCTAACTCCCAGCCTTCACACACTCACACTGCACACCATCCAACTCCCAACCTTCACACACTCGCACTGTACTCCATCCAACTCCCAACCTGCACACACTCACACTGCACTTCATTCAACTCCCCCATCTTCACACACATTGTACCCTATCAAACTCCACTCCTTAACACACACGGTACCACTACCAAACGCTCATATTCACACACTCGCACTGTTAACCAACCAAAAGACCAACATCACACACACACACACACACACACACACACACTGTACCCCATCCAAATCCCACCATCACAAACTCACACAGTACTCCATCCAACTCCCAACCTTCACACACTCACACTGTACTTTATTCAACTCACCCATCTTCACACACATTGTACTATATCAAACTCCACTCCTTAACACACACGGCACCACATCCAAACGCTCACATTCACACACTCGCACTGTAAACAAACCAAATGACCAACCTCACACACATACACACACACACTGTACCCCATCCAAATCCCACCCTCACAAACTCACACTGTACTCCAAACAAATACCCACCCTCACACATCACACTGTACCACAACCAACATCCCTCCCTCTCACAGACTCAGACTGTACCCCATCCAACTCCACACCTTCACACACTGTACACATCCCACTCCCAACATTCACACACTCACACTGCACCCCATCCAACTCCCAACCTTCACAATCACACTGCACCCCATCCAACTCCCAACCTGCACACACTCACACTGTACCCCATCTAACTCCCAACATTCACAAAGTCAGACAGCACCCCATCCAAATCCCAACATTCACACGCTCACACTGCACCCCATCCAACTCCCAACCTTCACACATTCATACTGCACCCCATCCAACTCCCAACCTTCACACGCTCAAAATGCACCCCATCCAACTCCCAAACTTCACACGCTCTCACTGCACTCCATCCAACTCCCAACCTTCACACAATCACACTGCACACCATCTAACTCCCATCCTTCACACACTCACACTGCACACCATCCAACTCCCAACCTGCACACACTCACACTACACCCCATCCAACTCCCAACATTCACAAAGTCAGACAGCACCCCATCCAAATTCCAACATTCACACACTCACACTGCACCCCATCCAACTCCCAACCTTCACACACTCACACTGCACCCCATCTAGCTCCCAACCTTCACACGCTCACACTGCACCCCATCCAACTCCCAACCTTCACACACTCGCACTGTACTCCATCCAAATCCCAACCTTCACAAACTCACACTGCACTTCATTCAACTCCCCCATCTTCACACACATTG
The DNA here is from genome assembly GCA_026770705.1 of Isurus oxyrinchus. NCBI lineage: Eukaryota > Metazoa > Chordata > Chondrichthyes > Lamniformes > Lamnidae > Isurus > Isurus oxyrinchus. The sequence continues at coordinate 65,874,086 of JANJGN010000012.1, read as the reverse complement.
TACCCTATCAAACTCCACTCCTTAACACACACGGTACCACTACCAAACGCTCATATTCACACACTCGCACTGTAAACCAACCAAAAGACCAACATCACACACACACACACACACACACACACACACACACTGTACCCCATCCAAATCCCACCCTCACAAACTCACACAGTACTCCAAACAAATACCCAACCTCACACATCACACTGTACCACAACCAACACCCCACCCTCTCACAGACTCACACTGTACCTCATCCAACTCCACACCTTCACACACTGTACCCCATTCCACTCCCAACATTCACACACTCACACTGCACACCATCTAGCTCCCAACGTTCATACGCTCAACCTGCACCCCATCTAACTCCCAACCTTTACACACTCACACTGCAACACATCCAACTCCCAAACTTCACACGCTCACAATGCACCCCATCCAACTCCCAACCTTCACACGCTCACACTGCACCCCATTCATCTCCCAACCTTGATACACTCACACTGCACACCATCTAACTCCCAACGTTCATACGCTCAACCTGCACCCCATCTAACTCCCAACCTTTACACACTCACACTGCAACACATCCAACTCCCAAACTTCACACGCTCACAATGCACCCCATCCAACTCCCAACCTTCACACGCTCACACTGCACCCCATTCATCTCCCAACCTTGATACACTCACACTGCACACCATCTAACTCCCAACATTCACACACTCACACTGCACACCATCCAACTCCCAACCTGCACAAACTCAAACTGCACCCAATCCAACTCCCAACCTTCACACATTCACACTGCACCCCATCTATCTCCCAACCTCCACACACTCACACTGTACACCATCCAACTCCCAACCATCACACACTCACACTGTACCCTATCCAAATCCCCACCTTCACACACTCACACTACACGCCATCTAGCTCCCAACCTTCACACACTCACACTGCACAACATCGAACTCCCAACCTTAGCATACTCACTCTGTACCCTATCCAAATCCCCACCTGCACACACTCACACTGCACACCATCCTACTCCCCACCAGGACAAACTCACACTGTACACCATCCAAATCCCCACCTGCACACACTCACACTAAACACCATCCAACTCCCCACCTGCGAAAATTCACACTGCACACCATCCAACACCCCACCTGCACAAACTCACACTGCACACCATCCAACTCCCAACCTTCACAAACTCAGCCTGCACCCAATCCAACTCCCAACCTTCACACACTCACACTGCACGCCATCTAGCTCCCAACCTTCACACAATCACACTGCACAACATCGAACTCCCAACCTTAGCATATTCACTCTGTACCCTATCCAAATCCCCACCTGCACACACTCACACTGCACACCATTCAACTCCCCACCTGGACAAACTCACACTGTACACCATCCAAATCCCCACCTGCAGACACTCACACTGCACACCATCCAACTCACCACCTGGACAAACTCACACTGTACGCCATCCAAATCCCCACCTGCACACACTCACACTAAACACCATCCAACGCCCCACCTGCGAAAATTCACACTGCACACCATCCAACACCCCACCTGCACGAACTCACACTGCACACCATCAAAATCCCCACCTTCACACACTCACACTTCACCCCATCCAACTCCCAACCTTCACACGCTCAAAATGCACCCCATCCAACTCCCAAACTTCACACACTCTCACTGCACTCCATCCAACTCCCAACCTTCACACAATCACAATGCACACCATCTAACTCCCAGCCTTCACACACTCACACTGTACCCCATCTAACTCCCAACATTCACAAAGTCAGACAGCACCCCATCCAAATCCCAACATTCACACGCTCACACTGCACCCCATCCAACTCCCAACCTTCACACATTCATACTGCACCCCATCCAACTCCCAACCTTCACACGCTCAAAATGCACCCTATGCAACTCCCAAACTTCACACGCTCTCACTGCACTCCATCCAACTCCCAACCTTCACACAATCACACTGCACAGCATCTAACTCCCATCCTTCACACACTCACACTGCACACCATCCAACTCCCAACCTGCACACACTCACACTGCACCCCGTCCAACTCCCAACATTCACAAAGTCAGACAGCACACCATCCAAATCCCAACATTCACACACCCACACTGAACCCCATCTAACTCCCAACCTTTACACACTCACACTGCACCACATCCAACTCCCAAACTTCACACTCTCACAATGCACCCCATCCAACTCCCAACCTTCACACGATCACACTGCACCCCATTCATCTCCCAACCTTGACACACTCACACTGCACACCATCTAACTACCAACCTTCACAAACTCAGCCTGCACCCAATCCAAATCCCAACATTCACACACTCACACTGCACACCATCCAACTCCCAAACTTCACACAATCACACTGCACCCCATCTTGCTCCCAACCTTCACACGCTCACACTGCACCACATACAGATCCCAACCTTCACATTCTCAAACTGCAACCCATCCAACTCCCAACCTTCACACATTCACACTGCTCCCCATCTAACTCCCAACCTCCACACACTCACACTGTACACCATCCAACTCCCAACCATCACACACTCACACTGTACCCTATCCAAATCCCCACCTTCACACACTCACACTGCACGCCATCTAGCTCCCAACCTTCACACACACACACTGCACAACATCGAACTCCCAACCTTAGCATACTCACTCTGTACCCTATCCAAATCCCCACCTGCACACACTCACACGGCACACCATCCTACTCCCCACCTGGATAAACTCACACTGTACACCATCCAAATCCCCACCTGCACACACTCACACTAAACACCATCCAACTCCCCACCTGCGAAAATTCACACTGCACACCATCCAACACCCCACCTGCACAAACTCACACTGCACACCATCAAAATCCCCACCTTCACACACTCACACTTCACCCCATCCTACTCCCAACCATCTCACATTCATACTGCACCCCATCCAACTCCCAACCTTCATACGCTCAAAATGCACCCCATCCAAATCCCAAACTTCAAACGCTCTCACTGCACTCCATCCAACTCCCAACTTTCACACAATCACAATGCACACCATCTAACTCCCAGCCTTCACACACTCACACTGCACACCATCCAACTCCCAACCTTCACACACTCACACTGTACCCCATCTAACTCCCAACATTCACAAAGTCAGACAACACCCCATCCAAATCCCAAAATTCACACGCTCACACTGCACCCCATCCAACTCCCAACCTTCACACATTCATACTGCACCCCATCCAACTCCCAACCTTCACACGCTCAAAATGCACCCCATCCAACTCCCAAACTTCACACGCTCTCACTGCATTCCATCCAACTCCCAACCTTCACACAATCACACTGCACACCATCCAACTCCCAACCTGCACACACTCACACTGCACCCCATCCAACTCCCAACATTCACAAAGTCAGACAGCACCCCATCCAAATCCCAACATTCACACACTCACACTGCACACCATCCAACTCCCAAACTTCACACAATCACACTGCACCCCATCTTGCTCCCAACCTTCACACGCTCACACTGCACCACATACAGATCCCAACCTTCACATTCTCAAACTGCAACCCATCCAACTCCCAACCTTCACACATTCACACTGCTCCCCATCTAACTCCCAACATTCACAAAGTCAGACAACACCCCATCCAAATCCCAACATTCACACGCTCACACTGCACCCCATCCAACTCCCAACCTTCACACAATCACACTGCACACCATCCAACTCCCAACCTGCACACACTCACACTGCACCCCATCCAACTCCCAACATTCACAAAGTCAGACAGCACCCCATCCAAATCCCAACATTCACACACTCATTCTGCACCCCATCCAACTCCCAACCTTCACACACTCACACTGCACCCCATCTAGCTCCCAACCTTCACACGCTCACACTGCACACCATCCAACTCCCAACCTTCACACACTCACACTGCACCCCATCCAACTCCCAACCTTCACACACTCGCACTGTACTCCATCCAACTCCCAACCTTCACACACTCACACTGTGCACCATCCAACTCCCAACCTTCACAAACTCACACTGCTCACCATCCCACTCCCAACATTCACACACTCACACTGCACACCATCCAACTCCCAACATTCACAAACTCACACTGCACACCATCTGGCTCCCAACATTCACACGCTCACACTGCACCCCATCCTACTCCCAACCTTCTCACATTCATACTGCACCGCATCCAACTCCCAACCTTCACACGCTCAAAATGCACCCCATCCAACTCCCAAACTTCACACGCTCTCACTGCACTCCATCCAACTCCCAACCTTCACACAATCACAATGCACACCATCTAACTCCCAGCCTTCACACACTCACACTGCACACCATGCAACTCCCAACCTTCACACACTCACACTGTACCCCATCTAACTCCCAACATTCACAAAGTCAGACAGCACCCCATCCAAATCCCAACATTCACACGCTCACACTGCACCCCATCCAACTCCCAACCTTCACACATTCATACTGCACCCCATCCAACTCCCAACCTTCACACGCTCAAAATGCACCCCATCCAACTCCCAAACTTCACACGCTCTCACTGCACTCCATCCAACTCCCAACCTTCACACAATCACACTGCACACCATCTAACTCCCATCCTTCACACACTCACACTGCACACCATCCAACTCCCAACCTGCACACACTCACACTGCACCCCATCCAACTCCCAACATTCACAAAGTCAGACAGCACCCCATCCAAATTCCAACATTCACACACTCACACTGCACCCCATCCAACTCCCAACCTTCACACACTCACACTGCACCCCATCTAGCTCCCAACCTTCACACGCTCACACTGCACCCCATCCAACTCCCAACCTTCACACACTCGCACTGTACTCCATCCAAATCCCAACCTTCACAAACTCACACTGCACTTCATTCAACTCCCCCATCTTCACACACATTGTACCCTATCAAACTCCACTCCTTAACACACACGGTACCACTACCAAACGCTCATATTCACACACTCGCACTGTAAACCAACCAAAAGACCAACATCACACACAAATACACACACACACACACACACACACTGTACCCCATCCAAATCCCACCCTCACAAACTCACACAGTACTCCAAACAAATACCCAACCTCACACATCACACTGTACCACAACCAACACCCCACCCTCTCACAGACTCACACTGTACCTCATCCAACTCCACACCTTCACACACTGTACCCCATTCCACTCCCAACATTCACACACTCACACTGCACACCATCTAGCTCCCAACGTTCATACGCTCAACCTGCACCCCATCTAACTCCCAACCTTTACACACTCACACTGCAACACATCCAACTCCCAAACTTCACACGCTCACAATGCACCCCATCCAACTCCCAACCTTCACACGCTCACACTGCACCCCATTCATCTCCCAACCTTGATACACTCACACTGCACACCATCTAACTCCCAACGTTCATACGCTCAACCTGCACCCCATCTAACTCCCAACCTTTACACACTCACACTGCAACACATCCAACTCCCAAACTTCACACGCTCACAATGCACCCCATCCAACTCCCAACCTTCACACGCTCACACTGCACCCCATTCATCTCCCAACCTTGATACACTCACACTGCACACCATCTAACTCCCAACATTCACACACTCACACTGCACACCATCCAACTCCCAACCTGCACAAACTCAAACTGCACCCAATCCAACTCCCAACCTTCACACATTCACACTGCACCCCATCTAACTCCCAACCTCCACACACTCACACTGTACACCATCCAACTCCCAACCATCACACACTCACACTGTACCCTATCCAAATCCCCACCTTCACACACTCACACTGCACGCCATCTAGCTCCCAACCTTCACACACTCACACTGCACAACATCGAACTCCCAACCTTAGCATACTCACTCTGTACCCTATCCAAATCCCCACCTGCACACACTCACACTGCACACCATCCTACTCCCCACCAGGACAAACTCACACTGTACACCATCCAAATCCCCACCTGCACACACTCACACTAAACACCATCCAACTCCCCACCTGCGAAAATTCACACTGCACACCATCCAACACCCCACCTGCACAAACTCACACTGCACACCATCAAAATCCCCACCTTCACGCACTCACACTTCACCCCATCCTACTCCCAACCATCTCACATTCATACTGCACCCCATCCAACTCCCAACCTTCATACGCTCAAAATGCACCCCATCCAAATCCCAAACTTCACACGCTCTCACTGCACTCCATCCAACTCCCAACCTTCACACAATCACAATGCACACCATCTAACTCCCAGCCTTCACACACTCACACTGCACACCATCCAACTCCCAACCTTCACACACTCACACTGTACCCCATCTAACTCCCAACATTCACAAAGTCAGACAGCACCCCATCCAAATCCCAACATTCACACGCTCACACTGCACCCCATCCAACTCCCAACCATCACACATTCATACTGCACCCCATCCAACTCCCAACCTTCACACGCTCAAAATACACCCCATCCAACTCCCAAACTTCAGACGCTCACACTGCACTCCATACAACTCCCAACCTTCACACAATCACAATGCACACCATCTAACTCCCATCCTTCACACACTCACACTGCACACCATCCAACTCCCAACATTCACACACTCACACTGTACCCCATCTAACTCCCAACATTCACAAAGTCAGACAGCACCCCATCCAAATCCCAACATTCACACACTCATTCCGCACCCCATCCAACTCCCAACCTTCACACACTCACACTGCACCCCATCTAGCTCCCAACCTTCACACGCTCACACTGCACACCATCCAACTCCCAACCTTCACACACTCACACTGCACCCCATCCAACTCCCAACCTTCACACACTCGCACTGTACTCCATCCAACTCCCAACCTGCACACACTCACACTGCACTTCATTCAACTCCCCCATCTTCACACACATTGTACCCTATCAAACTCCACTCCTTAACACACACGGTACCACTACCAAACGCTCATATTCACACCCTCGCACTGTAAACCAACCAAAAGACCAACATCACACACACACACACACACACACACACACACACTGTACCCCATCCAAATCCCACCCTCACAAACTCACACAGTACTCCAAACAAATACCCAACCTCACACATCACACTGTACCACAACCAACACCCCACCCTCTCACAGACTCACACTGTACCCCATCCAACTCCACACCTTCACACACTGTACCCCATCCCACTCCCAACATTCACACACTCACACTGCGCACCATCGAGCTCCCAACATTCATACGCTCACCCTGCACCCCATCTAACTCCCAACCTTTACACACTCACACTGCACCACATCCAACTCCCAAACTTCACACGCTCACAATGCACCCCATCCAACTCCCAACCTTCACACGCTCACACTGCACCCCATTCATCTCCCAACCTTGACACACTCACACTGCACAAAATCTAACTCCCAACTTTCACACACTCACACTGCACACCATCAAACTCCCAACCTGCACAAACTCAAACTGCACCCCATCCAACTCCCATCCTTCACAAACTCAGCCTGCACCCAATCCAAATCCCAACCTTCACACATTCACACTGCACCCCATCTAACTCCCAACCTCCACACACTCACACTGTACACCATCCAACTCCCAACCATCACACACTCACACTGTACCCTTTCCAAATCCCCACCTTCACACACTCACACTGCACAACATCGAACTCCCAACCTTAGCATACTCACTCTGTACCCTATCCAAATCCCCACCTTCACACACTCACACTGCACAACATCGAACTCCCAACCTTAGCATACTCACTCTGTACCCTATCCAAATCCCCACCTTCACACACTCACACTGCACAACATCGAACTCCCAACCTTAGCATACTCACTCTGTACCCTATCCAAATCCCCACCTGCACACACTCACACTGTACACCATCCAAATCCCCACCTGCACACACTCACACTAAACACCATCCAACACCCCACCTGCACAAACTCACACTGCACACCATCAAAATCCCCACCCTCACACACTCACACTTCACCCCATCCTACTCCCAACCATCTCACATTCATACTGCACCCCATCCAACTCCCAACCTTCATACGCTCAAAATGCACCCCATCCAACTCCCAAACTTCACACGCTCTCACTGCCCTCCATCCAACTCCCAACCTTCACACAATCACAATGCACACCATCTAACTCCCAGCCTTCACACACTCACACTGCACACCATCCAACTCCCAACCTTCACACACTCACACTGTACCCCATCTAACTCCCAACATTCACAAAGTCAGACAGCACCCCATCCAAATCCCAACATTCACACGGTCACACTGCAACCCATCCAACTCCCAAACTTTACACATTCATACTGCACCGCATCCAACTCCCAACCTCCACACGCTCACACTGCACCCCATCCAACTCCCAAACTTCACACGCTCTCACTGCACTCCATCCAACTCCCAACCTTCACACACTCACACTGCACTTCATTCAACTCCCCCATCTTCACACACATTGTACCCTATCAAACTCCACTCCTTAACACACACGGTACCACTACCAAACGCTCATATTCACACACTCGCACTGTAAACCAACCAAAAGACCAACATCACACACACACACACACACACACACACTGTGCCCCATCCAAATCCCACCCTCACAAACTCACACAGTACTCCAAACAAATACCCAACCTCACACATCACACTGTACCACAACCAACACCCCACCCTCTCACAGACTCACATTGTACCCCATCCAACTCCACACCTTCACACACTGTACCCCATCCCACTCCCAACATTCACACACTCACACTGCGCACCATCGAGCTCCCAACATTCATACGCTCACCCTGCACCCCATCTAACTACCAACCTTTACAAACTCACACTGCACCACATCCAACTCCCAACCTTCACACGCTCACACTGCACCCCATTCATCTCCCAACCTTGACACACTCACACTGCACACCATCTTACTCCCAACATTCACACACTCACACTGCACACCATCCAACTCCCAACCTGCACAAACTCAAACTGCACCCCATCCAACTCCCAACCTTCACAAACTCAGCCTGCACCCAATCCAACTCCCAACCTTCACACACTCACACTGCACGCCATCTAGCTCCCAACCTTCACACAATCACACTGCACAACATCGAACTCCCAACCTTAGCATATTCACTCTGTACCCTATCCAAATCCCCACCTGCACACACTCACACTGCACACCATTCAACGCCCCACCTGGACAAACTCACACTGTACACCATCCAAATCCCCACCTGCAGACACTCACACTGCACACCATCCAACTCACCACCTGGACAAACTCACACTGTACGCCATCCAAATCCCCACCTGCACACACTCACACTAAACACCATCCAACGCCCCACCTGCGAAAATTCACACTGCACACCATCCAACACCCCACCTGCACGAACTCACACTGCACATCATCAAAATCCCCACCTTCACACACTCACACTTCACCCCATCCTACTCCCAAACTTCACACACTCACACTGCACCCCATCCAACTCCCAACCTTCACACGCTCAAAATGCACCCCATCCAACTCCCAAACTTCACACACTCTCACTGCACTCCATCCAACTCCCAACCTTCACACAATCACAATGCACACCATCTAACTCCCAGCCTTCACACACTCACACTGTACCCCAAGTAACTCCCAACATTCACAAAGTCAGACAGCACCCCATCCAAATCCCAACATTCACACGCTCACACTGCACCCCATCCAACTCCCAACCTTCACACATTCATACTGCACCTCATCCAACTCCCAACCTTCACACGCTCAAAATGCACCCTATGCAACTCCCAAACTTCACACGCTCTCACTGCACTCCATCCAACTCCCAACCTTCACACAATCACACTGCACAGCATCTAACTCCCATCCTTCACACACTCACACTGCACACCATCCAACTCCCAACCTGCACACACTCACACTGCACCCCGTCCAACTCCCAACATTCACAAATTCAGACAGCACACCATCCAAATCCCAACATTCAAACACCCACACTGAACCCCATCTAACTCCCAACCTTTACACACTCACACTGCACCACATCCAACTCCCAAACTTCACACTCTCACAATGCACCCCATCCAACTCCCAACCTTCACACGATCACACTGCACCCCATTCATCTCCCAACCTTGACACACTCACACTGCACACCATCTAACTACCAACCTTCACAAACTCAGCCTGCACCCAATCCAAATCCCAACATTCACACACTCACACTGCACACCATCCAACTCCCAAACTTCACACAATCACACTGCACCCCATCTTGCTCCCAACCTTCACACGCTCACACTGCACCACATACAGATCCCAACCTTCACATTCTCAAACTGCAACCCATCCAACTCCCAACCTTCACACATTCACACTGCTCCCCATCTAACTCCCAACCTCCACACACTCACACTGTACACCATCCAACTCCCAACCATCACACACTCACACTGTACCCTATCCAAATCCCCACCTTCACACACTCACACTGCACGCCATCTAGCTCCCAACCTTCACACACTCACACTGCACAACATCGAACTCCCAACCTTAGCATACTCACTCTGTACCCTATCCAAATCCCCACCTGCACACACTCACACTGGACACCATCCAAATCCCCACCTGCACACACTCACACTAAACACCATCCAACTCCCCACCTGCGAAAATTCACACTGCACACCATCCAACAGCCCACCTGCACAAACTCACACTGCACACCATCAAAATCCCCACCTTCACACACTCACACTTCACCCCATCCAACTCCCCACCTTTACACACTCACACTGCCCCCTGTCCAACTCCCCTCCTTCACATAATCACACTGCAAACTATCCAACTCCCAAACTTAACACTTTAACATTGCACCACATCTATCTCCCAACATTCACACACTCACACTGAACACCATCCAAATCCCCACATTTACACACTCACAGTGCACCCCATCACACTCTCAACATTCACACACTCACACTGCTCACCATCCAACTCCCAACCTTCACAAACTCACACTGCTCACCATCCCACTCCCAACATTCACACACTCACACTGCACACCATCCAACTCCCAACATTCACACGCTCACACTGCACCCCATCCTACTCCCAACCTTCTCACATTCATACTGCACCCCATCCAACTCCCAAACTTCACACGCTCTCACTGCATTCATCCAACTCCCAACCTTCACACAATCACAATGCACACCATCTAACTCCCAGCCTTCACACACTCACACTGCACACCATCCAACTCCCAACCTTCACACACTCACACTGTACCCCATCTAACTCCCAACATTCACAAAGTCAGACAGCACCCCATCCAAATACCAACATTCTTCACACTCACACTGCACCCCATCCAACTCCCAACCTTCACACATTCATACTGCACCCCATCCAACTCCCAACCTTCACACGCTCAAAATGCACCCCATCCAACTCCCAACCTTCACACGCTCAAAATGCACCCCATCCAACTCCCATACTTCACACGCTCTCACTGCACTCATTCCAACTCCCAACCTTCACACAATCACAATGCACACCATCTAACTCCCAGCCTTCACACACTCACACTGCACACCATCCAACTCCCAACCTTCACACGCTCAAAATGCACCCCATCCAACTCCCAAACTTCACACGCTCTCACTGCACTCCATCCAACTCCCAACCTTCACACAATCACACTGCACACCATCTAACTCCCATCCTTCACACACTCACACTGCACACCATCCAACTCCCAACCTTCACACACTCACACTGCACCCCATCCAACTCCCAACATTCACAAAGTCAGACAGCACCCCATCCAAATCCCAACATTCAAACACCCACACTGAACCCCATCTAACTCCCAACATTCACAAAGTCAGACAGCACCCCATCCAAATGCCAACATTCACACGCTCACACTGCACCCCATCCAACTCCCAACCTTCACACATTCATACTGCACCCCATCCAACTCCCAACCTTCACACGCTCAAAATGCACCCCATCCAACTCCCAAACTTCACACGCTCTCACTGCACTCCATCCAACTCCCAACCTTCACACAATCACACTGCACACCATCTAACTCCCATCCTTCACACACTCACACTGCACACCATCCAACTCCCAACCTTCACACACTCACACTGCACCCCATCCAACTCCCAACATTCACAAAGTTAGACAGCACCCCATCCAAATCCCAACATTCAAACACCCACACTGAACCCCATCTAACTCCCAACCTTTACACACTCACACTGCACCACATCCAACTCCCAAACTTCACACTCTCACAATGCACCCCATCCAACTCCCAACCTTCACACGATCACACTGCACCGCATTCATCTCCCAACCTTGACACACTCACACTGCACACCATCTAACTACCAACCTTCACAAACTCAGCCTGCACCCAATCCAAATCCCAACATTCACACACTCACACTGCACACCATCCAACTCCCAAACTTCACACAATCACACTGCACCCCATCTTGCTCCCAACCTTCACACGCTCACACTGCACCACATACAGATCCCAACCTTCACATTCTCAAACTGCAACCCATCCAACTCCCAACCTTCACACATTCACACTGCTCCCCATCTAACTCCCAACCTCCACACACTCACACTGTACACCATCCAACTCCCAACCATCACACACTCACACTGTACCCTATCCAAATCCCCACCTTCACACACTCACACTGAACGCCATCTAGCTCCCAACCTTCACACACTCACACTGCACAACATCGAACTCCCAACCTTAGCATACTCACTCTGTACCCTATCCAAATCCCCACCTGCACACACTCACACTGTACACCATCCAAATCCCCACCTGCACACACTCACACTAAACACCATCCAACTCCCCACCTGCGAAAATTCACACTGCACACCATCCAACACCCCACCTGCACAAACTCACACTGCACACCATCAAAATCCCCACCTTCACACACTCACACTTCACCCCATCCAACTCCCCACCTTTACACACTCACACTGCCCCCTGTCCAACTCCCCTCCTTCACATACTCACACTGCAAACTATCCAACTCCCAAACTTAACACTTTAACATTGCACCACATCTATCTCCCAACATTCACACACTCACACTGAACACCATCCAAATCCCCACATTTACACACTCACAGTGCACCCCATCACACTCTCAACATTCACACACTCACACTGCTCACCATCCAACTCCCAACCTTCACAAACTCACACTGCTCACCATCCCACTCCCAACATTCACACACTCACACTGCACACCATCCAACTCCCAACCTTCACACACTCAGACTGTACCCCATCTAACTCCCAACATTCACAAAGTCAGACAGCACCCCATCCAAATGCCAACATTCACACGCTCACACTGCACCCCATCCAACTCCCAACCTTCACACATTCATACTGCACCCCATCCAACTCCCAACCTTCACACGCTCAAAATGCACCCCATCCAACTCCCAAACTTCACACGCTCTCACTGCACTCCATCCAACTCCCAACCTTCACACAATCACACTGCACACCATCTAACTCCCATCCTTCACACACTCACACTGCACACCATCCAACTCCCAACCTTCACACACTCACACTGCACCCCATCCAACTCCCAACATTCACAAAGTCAGACAGCACCCCATCCAAATCCCAACATTCACACACTCACACTGCACCCCATCCAACTCCCAACCTTCACACACTCACAATGCACCCCATCTAGCTCCCAACCTTCACACGCTCACACTGCACACCATCCATCTCCCAACCTTCACACACTCACACTGCACCCCATCCAACTCCCAACCTTCACACACTCGCACTGTACTCCATCCAACTCCCAACCTTCACACACTCACACTGCACTTCTTTCAACTCCCCCATCTTCACACACATTGTACCCTATCAAACTCCACTCCTTAACACACACGGTACCACTACCAAACGCTCATATTCACACACTCGCACTGTAAACCAACCAAAAGACCAACATCACACACACACACACACACACACACTGTACCCCATCCAAATCCCACCCTCACAAACTCACACTGTACTCCAAACAAATACCCAACCTCACACATCACACTGTGCCACAACCAACACCCCACCCTCTCACAGACTCACACTGTACCCCATTCAACTCCACACCTTCACACACTGTACCCCATCCCACTCGCAACATTCACACACTCACACTGCACACCATCTAGCTCCCAACATTCATACGCTCACCCTGCACCCCATCTAACTCCCAACCTTTACACACTCACACTGCACCACATCCAACTCCCAAACTTCACACACTCACAATGCACCCCATCCAACTCCCAACCTTCACACGCTCACACTGCCCCCCATTCATCTCCCAACCTTGACACACTCACACTGCACACCATCTAACTCCCAACATTCACACACTCACACTGCACACCATCCAACTCCCAACCTGCACAAACTCAAACTGCACCCCATCCAACTCCCAACCTTCACAAACTCAGCCTGCACCCAATCGAAATCCCAACATTCAAACACTCACACTGCACACCATCCAACTCCCAAACTTCACACAATCACACTTCACCCCATCTTACTCCCAACCTTCACACACTCATACTGCACACCATCTAACTCTCAACATTCACACACTCACACTGCACACCATCCAACTCCCAACCTTCACACATTCAAACTGCACCCCATCCAACACCCAACTTTCACACACTCACACTATAAACCATCTAACTCCCAACCTCCACACGCTCACACTGTACACCATCCAACTCCCAACCATCACACACTCACACTGTACCCTATCCAAATCCCCACCTTCACACACTCACACTGCACGCCATCTAGCTCCCAACATTCACACACTCACCATGCACAACATATATCTCCCAACCTTAGCATACTCACTCTGTACCCTATCCAAATCCCCAACTGCACACACTCACACTGCACACCATCCTACTCCCCACCTGGACAAACTCACACTGCACACCATCCAAATCCCCACCTGCACACACTCACACTAAACACCATCCAACTCCCCACCTGCGAAAATTCACACTGCACACCATCCAACACCCCACCTGCACAAACTCACACTGCACACCATCAAAATCCCCACCTACACACACTCACACTTCACCCCATCCAACTCCCCATCTTCACACACTCACACTGCACCCTATCCAACTCCCCTCCTTCACATACTCACACTGCAAACCATCCAAATCCCAAACTTAACACTTTAACATTGCACCACATCTATCTCCCAACATTCACACACTCACACTGAACACCATCCAAATCCCCACATTTACACACTCACAGTGCACCCCATGCCACTCCCAACCTTCACACACTCACACTGCTCACCATCCAACTCCCAACATTCACACACTCACACTGCACACCATCTGGCTCCCAACATTCACACGCTCACACTGCACCCCATCCTACTCCCAACCTTCTCACATTCATACTGCACCCCATCCAACTCCCAACCTTCACACGCTCTCAATGCACTCCATCCAACTCCCAACCTTCACACAATCACAATGCACACCATCTAACTCCCAGCCTTCACACACTCACACTGCACACCATCCAACTCCCAGCCTTCACACATTCACACTGTACCCCATCTAACTCCCAACATTCACAAAGTCAGACAGCACCCCATCCAAATCCCAACATTCTTCACACTCACACTGCACCCCATCCAACTCCCAACCTTCACACATTCATACTGCACCCCATCCAACTCCCAACCTTCACACGCTCTCAATGCACTCCATCCAACTCCCAAACTTCACACATTCACACTGCACCCCATCCAACTCCCAACCTTCACACATTCACACTGCACCCCATCCAACTCCCAACCTTCACACATTCACACTGCACCCCATCCAACTCCCAACATTCACACGCTCAAAATGCACCCCATCCAACTCCCAAACTTCACACGCTCTCACTGCACTCCATCCAACTCCCAACATTCACACAATCACACTGCACAGCATCTAACTCCCATCCTTCACACACTCACTCTGCACACCATGCAACTCCCAACCTGCACACAATCACACTGCACCCCATCCAACTCCCAACATTCACAAAGTCAGGCAGCACACCATCCAAATCCCAACATTCACACACTCACACTGCACCCCATCTAACTCCCAACCTTAACACACTCACAGTGCACCACATCCAACTCCCAAACTTCACACTCTCACAATGCACCCCATCCAACTCCCAACCTTCACACGATCACACTGCACCCCATTCATCTCCCAACCTTGACACACTCACACTGCACACCATCTAACTCCCAACATTCACACACTCACACTGCACACCATCCAACTACCAACCTTCACAAACTCAGCCTGCACCCAATCCAAATCCCAACATTTACACACTCACACTGCACACCATCCAACTCCCAAACTTCACACAATCACACTGCACCCCATCTTGCTCCCAACCTAAACACGCTCACACTGCACCACATATAGATCCCAACCTTCACATTCTGAAACTGCACCCCATCCAACTCCCAAACTTCACACACTCATACTGCACACCATCCAACTCTCAACATTCACACACTCACACTGCACACCATCCAACTCCCAACCTTCACACATTCAAACTGCACCCCATCCAACACCCAACTTTCACACACTCACACTATAAACCATCCAACTCCCAACCTTCACACATTCACACTGCACCCCATCTAACTCCCAACCTCCACACACTCACACTGTACACCATCCAACTCCCAACCATCACACACTCACACTGTACCCTATCCAAATCCCCACCTTCACACACTCACACTGCACGCCATCTAGCTCCCAACCTTCACACACTCACACTGCACAACATCTAACTCCCACCCTTAGCATACTCACTCTGTACCCTATCCAAATCCCCACCTGCACACACTCACACTGTACACCATCCAAATCCCCACCTGCACACACACACTAAACACCATCCAACTCCCCACCTGCGAAAATTCACACTGCACACCATCCAACACCCCACCTGCACAAACTCACACTGCACACCATCAAAATCCCCACCTTCACACACTCACACTTCACCCCATCCAACTCCCCACATTCACACACTCACACTGCCCCCTATCCAACTCCCCTCCTTCACATACTCACACTGCAAACCATCCAACTCCCAAACTTAACACTTTAACATTGCACCACATCTATCTCCCAACATTCACACACTCACACTGAACAAAATCCAAATCCCCACATTTACACACTCACAGTGCACCCCATCACACTCTCAACATTCACACACTCACACTGCTAACCATCCAACTCCCAACCTTCACAAACTCACACTGCTCACCATCCCACTCCCAACATTCACACACTCACACTGCACACCATCCAACTCCCAACATTCACACACTCACACTGCACACCATCTGGCTCCCAACATTCACACGCTCACACTGCACCCCATCCTACTCCCAACCTTCTCACATTCATACTGCACCCCATCCAACTCCCAACCTTCACACGCTCTCAATGCACTCCATCCAACTCCCAACCTTCACACACTCACACTGCACACCATCCAACTCCCAACCTGCACAAACTCAAACTGCACCCCATCCAACTCCCAACCTTCACAAACTCAGCCTGCACCCAATCGAAATCCCAACATTCAAACACTCACACTGCACACCATCCAACTCCCAAACTTCACACAATCACACTTCACCCCATCTTACTCCCAACCTTCACACACTCATACTGCACACCATCTAACTCTCAACATTCACACACTCACACTGCACACCATCCAACTCCCAACCTTCACACATTCAAACTGCACCCCATCCAACACCCAACTTTCACACACTCACACTATAAACCATCCAACTCCCAACCTTCACACATTCACACTGCACCCCATCTAACTCCCAACCATCACACACTCACACTGTACCCTATCCAAATCCCCACCTTCACACACTCACACTGCACGCCATCTAGCTCCCAACATTCACACACTCACCATGCACAACATATATCTCCCAACCTTAGCATACTCACTCTGTACCCTATCCAAATCCCCAACTGCACACACTCACACTGCACACCATCCTACTCCCCACCTGGACAAACTCACACTGCACACCATCCAAATCCCCACCTGCACACACTCACACTAAACACCATCCAACTCCCCACCTGCGAAAATTCACACTGCACACCATCCAACACCCCACCTGCACAAACTCACACTGCACACCATCAAAATCCCCACCTACACACACTCACACTTCACCCCATCCAACTCCCCATCTTCACACACTCACACTGCACCCTATCCAACTCCCCTCCTTCACATACTCACACTGCAAACCATCCAAATCCCAAACTTAACACTTTAACATTGCACCACATCTATCTCCCAACATTCACACACTCACACTGAACACCATCCAAATCCCCACATTTACACACTCACAGTGCACCCCATGCCACTCCCAACCTTCACACACTCACACTGCTCACCATCCAACTCCCAACCTTCACAAACTCACACTGCTCACCATCCCACTCCCAGCAATCACACACTCACACTGCACACCATCGAACTCCCAACATTCACACGCTCACAATGCACCCCATCCAACTCCCAACCTTCACACATTCACACTGCACCCCATCCAACTCCCAACATTCACACGCTCAAAATGCACCCCATCCAACTCCCAAACTTCACACGCTCTCACTGCACTCCATCCAACTCCCAACATTCACACAATCACACTGCACAGCATCTAACTCCCATCCTTCACACACTCACTCTGCACACCATGCAACTCCCAACCTGCACACAATCACACTGCACCCCATCCAACTCCCAACATTCACAAAGTCAGGCAGCACACCATCCAAATCCCAACATTCACACACTCACACTGCACCCCATCTAACTCCCAACCTTTACACACTCACACTGCACCACATCCAACTCCCAAACTTCACACTCTCACAATGCACCCCATCCAACTCCCAACCTTCACACGATCACACTGCACCCCATTCATCTCCCAACCTTGACACACTCACACTGCACACCATCTAACTCCCAACATTCACACACTCACACTGCACACCATCCAACTACCAACCTTCACAAACTCAGCCTGCACCCAATCCAAATCCCAACATTCACACACTCACACTGCACACCATCCAACTCCCAAACTTCACACAATCACACTGCACCCCATCTTGCTCCCAACCTAAACACGCTCACACTGCACCACATATAGATCCCAACCTTCACATTCTGAAACTGCACCCCATCCAACTCCCAAACTTCACACACTCATACTGCACACCATCCAACTCTCAACATTCACACACTCACACTGCACACCATCCAACTCCCAACCTTCACACATTCAAACTGCACCCCATCCAACACCCAACTTTCACACACTCACACTATAAACCATCCAACTCCCAACCTTCACACATTCACACTGCACCCCATCTAACTCCCAACCTCCACACACTCACACTGTACACCATCCAACTCCCAACCATCACACACTCACACTGTACCCTATCCAAATCCCCACCTTCACACACTCACACTGCACGCCATCTAGCTCCCAACCTTCACACACTCACACTGCACAACATCTAACTCCCACCCTTAGCATACTCACTCTGTACCCTATCCAAATCCCCACCTGCACACACTCACACTGTACACCATCCAAATCCCCACCTGCACACACACACTAAACACCATCCAACTCCCCACCTGCGAAAATTCACACTGCACACCATCCAACACCCCACCTGCACAAACTCACACTGCACACCATCAAAATCCCCACCTTCACACACTCACACTTCACCCCATCCAACTCCCCACATTCACACACTCACACTGCCCCCTATCCAACTCCCCTCCTTCACATACTCACACTGCAAACCATCCAACTCCCAAACTTAACACTTTAACATTGCACCACATCTATCTCCCAACATTCACACACTCACACTGAACACCATCCAAATCCCCACATTTACACACTCACAGTGCACCCCATCACACTCTCAACATTCACACACTCACACTGCTCACCATCCAACTCCCAACCTTCACAAACTCACACTGCTCACCATCCCACTCCCAACATTCACACACTCACACTGCACACCATCCAACTCCCAACATTCACACACTCACACTGCACACCATCTGGCTCCCAACATTCACACGCTCACACTGCACCCCATCCTACTCCCAACCTTCTCACATTCATACTGCACCCCATCCAACTCCCAACCTTCACACGCTCTCAATGCACTCCATCCAACTCCCAACCTTCACACAATCACAATGCACACCATCTAACTCCCAGCCTTCACACACTCACACTGCACACCATCCAACTCCCAGCCTTCACACACTCACACTGTACCCCATCTAACTCCCAACATTCACAAAGTCAGACAGCACCCCATCCAAATCCCAACATTCTTCACACTCACACTGCACCCCATCCAACTCCCAACCTTCACACATTCATACAGCACCCCATCCAACTCCCAACCTTCACACGCTCAAAATGCACCCCATCCAACTCCCAACCTTCACACAATCACACTGCACACCATCTAACTCCCATCCTTCACACACTCACACTGCACACCATCCAACTCCCAACCTTCACACACTCACACTGCACCCCATCCAACTCCCAACATTCACAAAGTCAGACAGCACCCCATCCAAATCCCAACATTCACACACTCACACTGCACCCCATCCAACTCCCAACCTTCACACACTCACACTGCACCCCATCTAGCTCCCAACCTTCACACGCTCACACTGCACACCATCCAACTCCCAACCTTCACACACTCAGACTGCACCCCATCCAACTCCCAACCTTCACACACTCGCACTGTACTCCATCCAACTCCCAACCTTCACACACTCACACTGCACTTCATTCAACTCCCCCATCTTCACACACATTGTACCCTATCAAACTCCACTCCTTAACACACACGGTACCACTACCAAACGCTCATATTCACACACTCGCACTGTAAACCAACCAAAAGACCAACATCACACACACACACACACACACACACTGTACCCCATCCAAATCCCACCCTCACAAACTCACACTGTACTCCAAACAAATACCCAACCTCACACATCACACTGTACCACAACCAACACCCCACCCTCTCACAGACTCACACTGTACCCCATTCAACTCCACACCTTCACACACTGTACCCCATCCCACTCCCAACATTCACACACTCACACTGCACACCATCTAGCTCCCAACATTCATACGCTCACCCTGCACCCCATCTAACTCCCAACCTTTACACACTCACACTGCACCACATCCAACTCCCAAACTTCACACACTCACAATGCACCCCAACCAACTCCCAACCTTCACACGCTCACACTGCACCCCATTCATCTCCCAACCTTGACACACTCACACTGCACACCATCTAACTCCCAACATTCACACACTCACACTGCACACCATCCAACTCCCAACCTGCACAAACTCAAACTGCACCCCATCCAACTCCCAACCTTCATAAACTCAGCCTGCACCCAATCCAAATCCCAACATTCACACACTCACACTGCACACCATCCAACTCCCAAACTTCAGACAATCACACTGCACCCCATCTTGCTCCCAACCTTCACACGCTCACACTGCACCACATATAGATCCCAACCTTCACATTCTCAAACTGCACCCCATCCAACTCCCAAACTTCACACAATCACACTGCACCCCATCTTACTCCCAACCTTCACACACTCATACTGCACACCATCTAACTCTCAACATTCACACACTCACACTGCACACCATCCAACTCCCAACCTTCACACATTCAAACTGCACCCCATCCAACACTCAACTTTCGCACACTCACACTATAAACCATCCAACTCCCAACCTTCACACATTCACACTGCACCCCATCTAACTCCCAACCTCCACACTCTCACACTGTACACCATCCAACTCCCAACCATCACACACTCACACTGTACCCTATCCAAATCCCCACCTTCACACACTCACACTGCACGCCATCTAGCTCCCAACCTTCACACACTCACCATGCACAACATCTATCTCCCAACCTTAGCATACTCACTCTGTACCCTATCCAAATCCCCAACTGCACACACTCACACTGCACACCATCCTACTCCCCACCTGGACAAACTCACATTGTACACCATCCAAATCCCCAGCTGCACACACTCACACTAAACACCATCCAACTCCCCACCTGCGAAAATTCACACTGCACAACATCCAACACCCCACCTGCACAAACTCACACTGCACACCATCAAAATCCCCACCTTCACAAACTCACACTTCACCCCATCCAACTCCCCACCTTCACACACTCACACTGCACCCTATCCAACTCCCCTCCTTCACATACTCACACTGTAAACCATCCAACTCCCAAACTTAACACTTTAACATTGCACCACATCTATCTCCCAACATTCACACACTCACACTGAACACCATCCAAATCCCCACATTTACACACTCACAGTGCACCCCATCCCACTCCCAACATTCACACACTCACACTGCTCACCATCCAACTCCCAACCTTCACAAACTCACACTGCTCACCATCCCACTCCCAACATTCACACACTCACACTGCACACCATCTGGCTGCCAACATTCACACGCTCACACTGCACCCCATCCAAATCCCAACCTTCACACATTCACACAGCACCCCATCCAACTCCCAACCTTCACACGCTCAAAATGCACCCCATCCAACTCCCAAACTTCACACGCTCTCACTGCACTCCATCCAACTCCCAACCTTCACACAATCACACTGCACAGCATCTAACTCCCATCCTTCACACACTCACACTGCACACCATCCAACTCCCAACCTGCACACACTCACACTGCACCCCATCCAACTCCCAACATTCACAAAGTCAGACAGCACACCATCCAAATCCCAACATTCACACACTCACACTGCACCCCATCTAACTCCCAACCTTTACACACTCACACTGCACCACATCCAACTCCCAAACTTCACACTCTCACAATGCACCCCATCCAACTCCCAACCTTCACACGCTCACACTGCACCCCATTCATCTCCCAACCTTGACACACTCACACTGCACACCATCTAACTCCCAACATTCACACACTCACACTGCACACCATCCAACTCCCAAGCTTCACACACTCACACTGTACACCATCCAACTCCCAACCTTCACACACTCACACTGCACACTAACCAACTCCCAACCTAAACACACGCACATTGCACAGCATTCATCCCCCTACCTTCCCAAACTCACATTGAACAACATCCAACTCACAACATTTACAGACTCACACTGCACCCCATCCAAATCACAACCTTCAAAAACACACACTGCACCCCATCCTACTCCCAACCTTCACAAACTCACACTGCACATCATCCAACTCACAAACTTCACACACTCACACAGTACACCACCAACTCCCAAGTTTCACACACGCACACTGCACCCCATCTAACTCCCAACTTTCACACACGCACACTGCACCCCATCTAACTCCCAACCTTCACACACTCACACTGCACCCCATCCAACCCCCAAGCTTCACAAACTCACACTGCACACCATCCAACTCCAAAGCTTCACACACTCACACTGCACACAATCCAACTCCAAAACTTCACACGCTCACACTGCACCCCATCCAACTCCCAACCTTCACAAACTCACACTGCACACCATCCTGCTCCCAACCATCACACACTCACACTGCACACCATCCAAATCCCAACCTTCACACATTCACACTGCACCATATCTAACTCTCAACCTTCTCAATCTCACACTGCACACCATCCAAATTCCCACCTTCACACACTCACACTGCACACCATCCAAATCCCAATCATCAGACACTCACACTGCACAGCATCCAACTCCCAACCTTCACACATTCACACTGCACCACATCTAACTCCCAGCCTTCAGAAACTCACACTGCACCCCATCCAAATCCCAACGTTCACACACTCACACTGCTCACCATCCAACTCCCAACTTTCACAAACTCACACTGCACCCCATCCAACCCCCAAACTTCACACACTCACACTGCACAACATCATACTCCCAACATTCACACACTCACACTGCACACCATCCAACTCCCAACCTTCACACACTCACACTGTACACCATCCAACTCCCAACCTTCAAACATTCACAGTGTACCCTATCTAAATCCCAACATTCACGCACTCACACTGCACCCCATCCAACCCCCAACCTTCAGAAACTCACACTGCACACCATCCAACCCCAAACCTTCACAAACACACACTGCACACCATCCAACTCACAACTTTCACAAACTCACACAGTACACCATCCAACTCCCAAGCTTCACACACTCACACTGCACCCCATCTAACTCCCAAACTTCACACACTCACACTGCACACCATCCAACACCCAAACTTCATAAACTCACATTGCACAACATCCAACTCCGAACATTCACAGACTCACACTGCACCCCATCCAACTCCCAACCTTCACACACTCCCAATGCACCCCATCCAACTCCCAACCTTCACACACTCACACTGCACATCATCCAACTCCCAAGCTTCACACATACACACTGCCCACCATCTAACTGCCAAACTTCACACATTCACACAGCACAACATCAAACTCCCAACCTTCACACACTCACACTGCACCCCATCTAACTCCCAACCTTCACACACTCACACTGCACATCATCCAACTCCCAACCTACACACACGCACACTGCACACCATTCAACCCCAACCTTCACAAACTCACACTGCACAACATCCAAATCCCAACCTTCACAAACTCACACTGCACCCCATCCAACTTCCAAACTTCACACACTCACACTGCACGTCATCCAACTCCCAACCTTCACACACTTGAACTGCACCCCATCCAAATCCCAACATTCACACATTCACACTGCAACCCATCTAACTCCCAACCCGCACACACTCACACTGCACAAGATCCAAATCCCAACCTTCACACACTCACACAGCACAACATCCAGCTCCCAACATTCACAGCCACACACTGCACCCCATCCAACTCACAACGTTCACAAACTCACACTGCACCCCAACCAACTCCCAACATTCACACACTCACACTGCACACCATCCAACTCCCAACCTTCACACACTCACACTGCAGACCATCCAACTCCCAACCTTCACACATTCACACTGCACCCCATCTAACTCCCAAACTTCACACACTCACACTGCACCCCAACTAAATCGCTACCTTCACACACTCACACTGCACAACATCCAACACCAAACATTCACACACTCACATTGCACACCATCCAACTCTCAAGCTTCACACACTCACTGCACCCCATTCAAACCACAACCTTCACAAACTCACACTGTGCAATATCCAACTCCCAACATTCACACATTCACACTGCACCCCTTCCAACTCCGAACCTTCACACACTGACACTGCACACCATCCAACTACCAATCTTCACACATTCAAACTGCCCCCCATCTAACTCCCAACCTTCACAAACTCACACTGCACACCATCCAACTCCTAACCTTTCCAAACTCACACTGCACCCCATCCAACTCCAATCCTTCACAAACTCAGACTGCACCCCATCCAACCCCAACCTTCCCAGACTCACACTGCACACCATCCAACCCCCAACCTTCCACACACTCACACTGCACACCATCCAACTCCCAACCTTCACACAATCACACTGCACACCATCAAACTCCCAACCTTTACAAACTCACACTGCACACCATCCAACTCCCAACCTTCACACAATCACACAGTACACCATCCAACTCCGAAGCTTCACACACTCACACTGCACCCCATCTAAATCCCAACATTCACACACTCACACTGCACCCCATCTAAATCCCAACCTTCACACACTCACACTGCACACCATCCAAATCCCAAACTTCATAAACTCACACAGCGCAACATCCAACTCCCAACATTCACAGACTCACACTGCACCCCATCCAACTCCCAAACTTCACACACTCACACTGCACCCGATCCAACTCCCAATCTTCACACACTCACACTGCACCCCATCCAAATCCCAACCTTCACACGCTCACACTGCACACCATCAAACTCCCAATCTTCACACACTCACACTACACACCATCTAACTCCCAACCTTCACACACTCACACTGCACCCCATCTAAATCCCAACCTTCACATACTCACACTGCACTCCATCCAACTCCCAACCTTCACACACTCACACTGCAACGCATCCAAATCCCACCTATCACACACTCACACTGCACAACATCCAACTCCCAACATACACACACGCACACTGCACCACATTCAAATCCCAACCATCACAAACTCACACTGCACAACATCCAACTCCCAACATTCACACACTCACACTGCACCCCATCCAAATCCCAACCTTCACACGCTCACACTGCACACCATCAAACTCCCAATCTTCACACACTCACACTACACACCATCCAACTCCCAACCTTCACACACTCACACTGCACCCCATCTAAATCCCAACCTTCACACACTCACACTGCACACCATCCAACTCCCAAACTTCATAAACTCACACAGCGCAACATCCAACTCCCAACATTCACAGACTCACACTGCACCCCATCCAACTCCCAAACTTCACACACTCACACTGCACCCGATCCAACTCCCAATCTTCACACACTCACACTGCACCCCATCCAAATCCCAACCTTCACACGCTCACACTGCACACCATCACACTCCCAATCTTCTCACATTCACAATGCACCCCATCTAAATCCCAACCTTCACATACTCACACTGCACTCCATCCAACTCCCAACCTTCACACACTCACACTGCAACGCATCCAAATCCCACCTATCACACACTCACACTGCACAACATCCAACTCCCAACATACACACACGCACACTGCACCACATTCAAATCCCAACCATCACAAACTCACACTGCACAACATCCAACTCCCAACATTCACACACTCACACTGCACCCCATCCAAATCCGAACCTTCACAAACTCTCACTGCACCCCATGCAACTCCCAACATTCACACTCTCACAGTAAACAAAATCCAAATCCCAACCTTCACACACTCACACTGCACACCATCTAAATCCTAACCTTCACACACTCACACTGCACCCCATCCAACCCCCAAGCTTCACAAACTCACACTGCACACCATCCAAATTCCAAGCTTCACACACTCACACTGCACACAATCCAACTCCCAAACTTCACACACTCACAGTGCACCCCTTCCAGCTACCAAACTTCACACACTCACACTGCACCGCATCCAACTCCCAACATTCACAAACTCAGTCTGCACCCCATCCAATTCCCAACCTTCACACACTCACACTGCACACCATCCAACTGCCAACCATCACACACTCACACTGCACCACATCTAACTCCCAACCTTCACAAACTCACAATGCACACCAACCAAATCCCCACCTTCAAACACTCACACTGCACACCATCCAACTCACAAGCTTCACACACTCACACTGCACACAATCCAACCCCCAAACTTCACACGCTCACACTGCACCCCATCCAACTACCAACCTTCACACAATCACACTGCACGCCATCCAACTCCCAACCTTCACACACTCACACGGCACACCATCCAACTCCCAACAATCACAAACTCACACTGCACCCATTCCAAAGCCCAAGCTTGACAAACTCACACTGCACACCATCCAACTCCCAACCTTCACACACTCACACTGCACACCATCCAACTCCCAACCTTCACACACTCACACTGCACACCATCCCACTCCCAACCTTCACACAATCACACTTTACACCATCCAAATCCCAAACATCACACATTCACACTGCAAGACATCTAACACCCAACCCTCACACACTCACAGTGCACATGATCCAACTCACAACATTCACACGCTCACACTGCACCCCATCCAACTACCAACCTTCACACACTCACACTGCACACCATCCAAATCCCAATCATCAGACACTCACACTGCACACCATCCAACTCCCAACCTTCACACATTCACACTGCACCACATCTAACTCCCAGCCTTCAGAAACTCACACTGCACCCCATCCAAATCCCAGCCTTCACACACTCACACTGCACCCCATCCAAATCCCAACATTCACCGACTCACACTGCACACCACCAACTCCCAAACTTCACACATTCAAACTGCACCCCATCTAACTCCCAACCTTCACACACTCACACTGCACAACATCAAACTCCCAACATTCACACACTCAGAGTGCACACCACCCAACTCCCAACCTTCACACACTCACACTGTACACCATCCAACTCCCAACCTTCAAACATTCACAGTGTACCCCATCTAACTCCCAACATTCACGCACTCACACTGCACACCATCCAACCCCCAACCTTCAGAAACTCACACTGCACACCATCCAACCCCCAACCTTCACAAACTCACACTGCACACCATCCAACGCACAACTTTCACAAACTCACACAGTACACCATCCAACTCCCAAGCTTCACACACTCACACTGCACCCCATCTAACTCCCAAACTTCACACACTCACACTGCACACCATCCAACACCCAAACTTCATAAACTCACATAGCACAACATCCAACTCCGAACATTCACAGACTCACACTGCACCCCATCCAACTCCCAACCTTCACACACACACAATGCAACACATCCAACTCCCAAACTTCACACACTCACACTGCACCCCATCCAACTCCCAACCTTCACACACTCACACTGCACATCATCCAACTCCCAAACTTCACACATTCACACTGCACACCATCAAACTCCCAACCTTCACACACTCACACTGCACACCATCCAACTCCCAAACTACACACATGCACACGGCACACCATTCAACCCCCAACCTTCACAAACTCACACTGCACAACATCCAACTTCCAACATTCACACACTCACACTGCACACCATCCAAATCCCAACCTTCACAAACTCACACTGCACCCCATCCAACTTCCAAACTTCACACACTCACACTGCACGTCATCCAACTCCCAACCTTCACACACTTAAACTGCACACCATCCAAATCCCAACATTCACACATTCACACTGCAACCCATCTAAATCCCAACCCGCACACACTCACACTGCACAAGATCCAAATCCCAACCTTCACACTCTCACACAGCACAACATCCAGCTCCCAACATTCACAGACACACACTGCACCCCATCCAACTCACAACATTCACACACTCACACTGCACCCCAACCAACTCCCAACATTCACACACTCACACTGCACACCATCCAACTCCCAACCTTCACACACGCACACTGCAGACCATCTAACTCCCAACCTTCACACACTCACACTGCACCCCAACTAAATCGCTACCTTCACACACTCACACTGCACTCCATCGACCTCCAAAACTTCACACACTCACACTGCACCCCATCCAAATCCCAACCTTCAAACACTCACACAGCGCAACATCCAACTCCCAACATTCACAGACTCACACTGCACCCCAACCAACTCCCAACCTTCACAAACTCACACTGCACACCATCAAATTCCCAACCTTCACAAACTCACACTGCACCCCATCCAACTTCCAACGTTCACACACTCAGACTGCACCCCATCCAACCTCCAACCTTCACAGACTCACGCTGCACACCATCCAACTCACAAACATCACTAACTCACGCAGCACAACATCCAGCTCCCAACATTCACAGACTCACACTGCACCCCATCCAACCCCCAACGTTCACACACTCACACTGCACCCCATCCAACTCCCAACATTCACAAACTCCCACTGCAGACCTTCCAACTCCCACCCTTCACACATTCACACTTCACCCCATCTAACTCCCAACCTTCAAACACTCACACTGCACCCCATCTAAATCCCAATCTTCACGCACTCACACTGCACGCCATCCAATTCCCAACCTTCACACACTCACACTGCACACCATCCAACTCCCAACCTTCACACATTCACACTGCACCACATTTAACTCCCAACCTTCACAAACTCACACTGCACACCATCCAACTCACAAGCTTCACACACTCACACTGCACACCATCCAACTCCCAAACTTCACACGCTCACACTGCACCCCATCCAACTCCCAACCTTCACACACTCACATTGCACGCCATCCAACTCCCAAACTTCAGACACTCACACTGCACACCATCCAACTCCCAGCCATCACACACTCACACTGCACCCCATCCAACCCCCAAGCTTCACAAACTCACACTGCATGCCATCCAACTCCCAAACTTCACACACTCACACTGCACACCATCGAACTCCCAACCATCACACACTCACACTGCACACCATCCAAATCCCAACCTTCACACATTCACACTGCACCCCAACTAAATCCCTACCATCACACCCTCACAGTGCACAACATCCAACACCCAACATTCACACACTCACACTGCACAACATCCAACACCAAACATTCACACATTCACACTGCACCCCTTCCAACTCCGAACCTTCACACACTGACACTGCACACCATCCAAATCCCAATCTTCACACATTCAATTTGCACCCCATCTAAATCCCAACCTTCACACACTCACACTGCACACCATCCAAATCCTAACCTTTACAAACTCACACTGCACCCCATCCAACTCACAACCTTCAGACACTCACACTGCACACCATCTAACTCCCAACATTCACACACTCACACTGCACACCATCCAACTCCCAACCTTCACACAATCACACTGTACACCATCCAACTACCAACCCTCACACATGCACACTGCAACCCATCTAACTCCCAACGTTCACGCACTCACACTGCACGCCATCCAATTCCCAACCTTCAGAAACTCACACTGCACACCATCCAACCCCCAACCTTCACAAACTCACACTGCACACCATCCAACACACAACCTTCACAAACTCACACAGTACATCATCCAACTTCCAAGCTTCACACACTCACACTGCACCCCATCTAACTCACAAGCTTCACACACTCACACTGCATACCATCCAACTCCCAAACTTCACACGCTCACACTGCACCCCATCCAACTACCAACCTTCACACACTCACATTGCATGCCATCCAACTCCCAAACTTCAGACACTCACACTGCACACCATCCAACTCCCAGCCATCACACACTCACACTGCACCCCATCCAACACCCAAGCTTCACAAACTCACACGGCACGCCATCCAACTCCCAAACTTCACACATTCACACTGCACACCATCGAATTCCCAACCATCACACACTCACACTGCACCCCATCCAACTTCCAAACTTCACACACTCACACTGCACGTCATCCAACTCCCAACCTTCATACACTTAAACTGCACACCATCCAAATCCCAACATTCACACATTCACACTGCAACCCATCTAAATCCCAACCCGCACACACTCACACTGCACAAGATCCAAATCCCAACCTTCACACTCTCACACAGCACAACATCCAGCTCCCAACATTCACAGACTCACAGTGCACCCCAACCCACTCACAACGTTCACACACTCACACTGCACCCCAAACAACGCCCAACATTCACACACTCACACTGCACACCATCCAAATCCCAACCTTCACACACTCACACTGCATGCCATCCAACTCCCAAACTTCACACATTCAAACTGCACCCCATCTAAGTCCCAACCTTCACACATTCAAACTGCACACCATTCAACTCCCAACCTTCCCAGACTCACACTGCACACCATCCAATCTCCAACATTCCACGCACTCACACTGCACCCCATCCAACCCCCAACCTTCACAACTCACACTGCACACCAACCAACCCCCAACCTTCACAAACTCACACTGCACCCCAAACAACTCCCAACCTTCACAAACTCACACTGCACACCAACCAAATCCAAACCTTCATAAACTCACACAGAACAACATCCAACTCCCAACATTCACAGACTCACAGTGCACCCCATCCAACTCCCAACCTTCACACACTCACACTGCACCCCATCCAACTGCCAACCTTCACACACTCAAACTGCACCCTATCCAAAACTGAACCTTCCCAAACTCACACTGCACCCCATCCAAATCCCCAACTTCTCAAACTCACACTGCACATCATCCAACACCCAACCTTCATAAACTCACACAGCACAACATCCAACTCCCAACATTCACAGACTAACACTGCACGCCATCCAACTCCCTACATTCACACACTCACACTGCACTCCATCGACCTCCAAAACTTCACACACTCACACTGCACCCCATCCAAAGCCCAACCTTCAAACACTCACACAGCGCAACATCCAACTCCCAACATTCACAGACTCACACTGCACCCCATCTAACTCCCAACCTTCACACACTCAAACTGCACCCCAACCAACTCCCAACCTTCACAAACTCACAGTGCACACCATCAAATTCCCAACCTTCACAAACTCACACTGCACCCCATCCAACTTCCAACGTTCACACACTCAGACTGCACCCCATCCAACCTCCAACCTTCACAGACTCACACTGCACACCATCCAACTCACAAACTTCACTAACTCACACAGCACAACATCCAGCTCCCAACATTCACAGACTCACACTGCACCCCATCCACCCCCCAACGTTCACACACTCACACTGCACCCCATCTAAATCCCAACCTTCACACACTCACACTGCACACCATCCAACTCCCAACCATCACACACTCACACTGCACACCATCCAACTCCCAACCTTCACACATTCACACTGCACCACATTTAAATCCCAACCTTCACAAACTCACACTGCACACCATCCAACTCACAAGCTTCACACACTCACACTGCACACCATCCAACTCCCAAACTTCACACGCTCACACTGCACCCCATCCAACTACCAACCTTCACACACTCACATTGCACGCCATCCAACTCCCAAACTTCAGACACTCACACTGCACACCATCCAACTCCCAGCCATCGCACACTCACACTGCACCCCATCCAACCCCCAACCTTCACAAACTCACACTGCACGCCATCCATCTCCCAAACTTCACACACTCACACTGCACACCATCGAACTCCCAACAATCACACACTCACACTGCACCACATCTAACTCCCAACCTTCACAAAGTCACACTGCACACCATCCAAATTCCCACATTCACACACTCACACTGCACACCATCCAACTCACAAGCTTCACAAACTCACACAACACAACATCCAGCTCCCAACATTCACAGACTCACAGTGCACCCCAACCCACTCACAACTTTCACACACTCACACTGTACCCCAAACAACGCCCAACATTCACACACTCACACTGCACACCATCCAAATCCCAACCTTCACACACTCACACTGCGTGCCATCCAACTCCCAAACTTCACACATTCAAACTGCACCCCATCTAAGTCCCAACCTTCACACATTCACACTGCACACCATTCAACTCCCAAACTTCCCAGACTCACACTGCACACCATCCAATCCCCAACATTCCACGCACTCACACTGCACCCCATCCAACCCCCAACCTTCACAACTCACACTGCACACCAACCAACCCCCAACCTTCACAAACTCACACTGCACCCCAAACAACTCCCAACCTTCACAAACTCACACTGCACACCATCCAAATCCAAACCTTCATAAACTCACACAGAACAACATCCAACTCCCAACATTCACAGACTCACACTGCACCCCATCCAACTCCCAACCTTCACACACTCACACTGCACCCCATCCAACTCCCAATCTTCACACACTCACACTGCACACCATCCAATTCCCAACCTTCACACATTCACGCTGCAACCCATCTAACTCCCAACCTTCACACACTCACACTGCACACGATCCAACCCACAACCTTCACAAACTCACGCTGCACACCATCCAACTCCCAAGCTTCACACACTCACACTGCACACAATCCAACTCCCAAATTTCACATGCTCAACTGCACCCCATCCAACTCCCAACCTTCACACACTCACACTGCACACCATCCAACTCCCAACCTTCACACATTCACACTGCACCACATCTAACTCCCAACCTTCACACATTCACACTGCACACCATCCAACTCCCAACCTTCACACACTCACACTGCACCGCATCTAACTCCCAACCTTCACACACTCACACTGCACACCATCCAACTCCCAACCTACACACACGCACACTGCCCCCCATTCAACCCCCAACCTTCACAATCTCACACTGCACAACATCCAACTCCCAACATTCACAGACTCACACTGCACCCCATCCAACTCCCAACCTTCACACACTCACACTGCTCACGATCCAACTCCCAACCTTCACACACTCACACCGCACCCATCTAACTCCCAACCTTCACACACTCACACTGCACCCCATCCAACCTCCAACCTTCAGAAACTCACACTGCACACCATCCAACTCCCAACCTTCAGAAACTCACACTGCACACCATCCAACTCCCAACCTTCACAGACTCACACTGCACACCATCCAACTCCCAACCTTCACACACTCACAATGCACACCATCTAACTCCCAACTTTCACACACTCACACTGCACAACCTCCAACTCCCAACCTTCACACACTCACACTGCACACCATCCAAATCCCCTCCTGCACACACTCACACTGCACACCATCCAACTCCCCAGCTGCACACACACACTGCACACCATCCAAATCCCCATCCTCACACACACTATACCCCATACAACTTTCCACCATCACACTTTCACACCGTACCCCATTCAAATACACAAACTCACACAATCACACTGTAACCCAACCAACTACTCACATTATCATACACACAGTGTACCCAATCCCACTCCCCACGGTCTCACACACTGCACCACATCCAACTCCCCACTTTTACACACACACTGTATCCCAAGCAACTCCCCAGCTTCACACACTCAAACTGTACCCAATCCAACAACCCACCCTCTCACACACTGTCCTCCAGCCAACAACCCACCCTCAGACAAACTATACCCCATCAAACTCTCCACCATCACACACTCAGACTGTACCACATCCAACTCCCCACACCCTCACATACTGTACCCCATCCAACCTCCCACCTTCACACACACTATACACAGTTTGACTCCCCACCCTCACACACTCAAACTGCACCCTATCCAAATCCCCACCCTCACACACTCACATTGTACCCTATCCAAATCCCCACCCTCACATACTCACACTGTACCCTATTCATATGCCCACCCTCACACACTCACACTGTACCCTATCCAAATCCCCACCCTCACACACTCACACTGTACCCTATCCAAATCCCCACCCTCACACACTCACATTGTACCCTATCCAAATCCCCACCCTCACACACTCACACTGTACCCTATTCATATGCCCACCCTCACAAACTCACACTGTACCCTATCCAAATCCCCACCCTTTCACACTCACACTGTACCCTATTCAAATGCCCACCCTCACACACTCACACTATATCCTATCCAAATCCCCACCCTCACACACTCACATTGTACCCTATCCAAATCCCCAACCTCACACACTCACACTGTACCCTATCCAAATCCCCACACTCACACACTCACACTGTACCCTATCCAAATCCCCACCCTCACACACTCACACTGTACCCTATCCAAATCCCCATACTCACAAACTCACACTGTACCCTATCCAAATCCCCACCCTCACACACTCACACTGTACCCTATCCAAATCCCCACCCTCACACACTCACACTGTACCCTATCCAAATCCCCACACTCACAAACTCACACTGTACCCTATCCAAATTCCCACCCTCACACACTCACACTGTACCCTATCCAAATCCCCACCCTCACACACTCACACTGTACTCTATCCAAATCCCCACCCTCACACACTCACACTGTACCCTATCCAAATCCCCATACTCACAAACTCACACTATACCCTATCCAAATCCCCACCCTCACACACTCACACTGTACCCTATCCAAATCCCCACCCTCACATACTCACACTGTACCCTATCCAAATCCCCACCCTCACACACTCACACTGTACTCTATCCAAATCCCCACCCTCACACACTCACACTGTACCCTATCCAAATCCCCATACTCACAAACTCACACTATACCCTATCCAAATCCCCACACTCACACACTCACACTGTACCCTATCCAAATCCCCACCCTCACATACTCACACTGTACCCTATCCAAATCCCCACACTCACAAACTCACACTGTACCCTATCCAAATCCCCACCCTCACACACTCACACAGTACCCTATCCAAATCCCCACCCTCACACACTCACACTGTACACCCTCCACCTTCACACAATTACAATCAGCCTCTCCACCTTCTGACACACACTGTACCCCATCAATCTCCCGACCTTTTCATACACACTGCACCCCATCCAACTCTCCGCCCACTCACACACACTGTACCCAACAAACTTCACACTCTCTCAGACACACTGTACCCCATCCAACAGCGCACCCTCTCACACACAAACTATACCCCCTCCAACTCCCCAAACTCTCACAGACACACTCTACCCCAACCAACACCCCACCATTCTCACAGACTCACACTGTACCCCATGCAGCTCCTCACCCTCTCACACACACACTGTACCCCATCCAGCTCACCATTCATTCACACACACGGAACCCAGTCCAACTCCCTATTTCACAAACTCACACCGTATCCCATCAACATCCACACCCCTCACACATGCTGTACTCAAGCCAACTGCACACCCACTCACACACACTGTACCTCATCAACTCCCCACCCTCACACACTCACTCTGTACCCCATCCAACTCCCCACCCTCTCAAAAAAAACTGTACTCTATCCAACTTCCACCCTCCCACACACACAGTGTCCCAACCAAATCCCCACCTTCACAAACACACACTGTACCCCATCCAACTCCACACCTTTACACACACACACTGTAACCCATCAGCCTCTCCCTCTGACACACACTGTAACCCATCCAGCTCACCACCCTCTCACATGTTACCCCGTCCAACTCCCCAACCTCGCACACTGTCACTGTACCCCAGCAATGTCCCCACCCTCTCATACGAACTTCACCCCATCCAACTCTGCACCCACTCAAGCACACTGTACCCCATCCAACTGCGCACGGTCTCACACACACACTATGCCCCCTCCAACTCCCCAACCTCTCACACTCACACTGTACCTCATCCAGCTCCCCACCCTCTCACACGTACACACACTGTACGCCATCCATCTCCCGACCCTCACGGCCTCACATTGCAACCGAACCAAAATCCCAACCCTCTCACACACACTCTGTACCCCATCAAAATTCACACCCTCTTACACACACACACTGTACACCCTCCATCTCCCCACCTTCACACATACACACTGTAACCCATCAACCTCTCCACCCTCTGACACACACACTGTACTCCATCCAGCTCACCACCCACCCACACACATGGAACCCCGTCCAACTCCCCACCTTCACAAACTCACACCGTACCCCATCAACATTCACACCCTCTCACACACTCTGTACCCAAACCAACTGCGCTTCCACTCACACACACCCTACCCCAACAATTTCCCCACCCTCTCATACACGCTGTATTCTATCAAACTGCACACCCTCTCACCTATACTGTACAACATCCAATCTCCCACCCTTCACACTTTCACACTGTACCCCATCCAATCTCCCCACCTTCAGACTGTCACACTGTACCCCATCCAACTCCCCTTCTTCAAACACTCACACAATGCCTCCTCCTACTCCCCACCCTCTCACAGACACACTCTACCCCATTCAACTCCCCACCCTCTCACACACTCACACTGTACCCCATCCAACTCCCCACCCTCGCACACTGTCACTGTACCACATCCAATTCCCCAGCTTCACAAACTCACACCCTACCCCATCAATTTCCCCACCCTCTTGTACTCACTGTACCCCATTCAACTTTGCACCCTCTCACACACACTGTAGCCCACCCAATCTCCCCACCTTCACACACTCATGTTGTACCCCATCCAACTCCCCACCCTCTTACCCACACTGTACCCCTACCAATCTCCCCACCTTCACACTATCACACTGTATCCCATCAAACCCCCACCCACACACATTCATACTGTATCCCATCAAACACCCTCCCTCACACACTCATACTGTACCCCATCCAACGCCCCACCCTTTCACACACACACACACACAGACACACACACAGACACACACACAGACACAGTATCCCATCCAAATCCCCACCCTCTCACACTGTAACCCATCCAGCTCCTATTCTTCGCACACATACACAGTACCGCATACAACTTCCCACCCTCACACACTCACACTGTACACCATCCAACTCCCCACCCTCTCACACACTCACACTATACCCCATCCAGTTCCCCACCCTCTCACACACACACACTGTACCCCATCCTGCTCCCCACCCTCTCACACACACTCTGCACACCCTCCATCTCCCCACCTTCATACACACACACTGTACCCCATCAACCTCTCCACCTTCTGACACACACACTGTACCCCATCTAGCTCACCACCCATTCACACACACGGAATCTGTCCAACTCCCCACCTTCACAAACTCACACCGTACGCTCTCAACATCCACACCCTCTCACACACGCTGTACCCAAACCAACTGCCTTCCCACTCACACACACCCTACCCCATCAATTTCCCTACCCTCTCTCACACACTGTACCCTATCCAACTCCGCACCCTCTCACCTACACTGTACCCCATTCAATCTCCCACCCTTCATACCCTCACACTGCACCCCATCAAACCCCCACCCACACACACTCACACTGTACCCCATCAAAACCCCACCCATACACACTCACACTGTACCCCATCAAACACCCTCCCTCACACACTCACATTATTCCTGATCCAAATGCCAACCCTCACACACTCACACTGTACCCCATCCAACTCCCCACCCTCTTAAATACACACTGTATCACATCCAACTTCCCAACTTCTAACTCACACACTGTACCCCATCCAAATGCCCACCCTCACACACTCACACTGTACCCCATCAAACCCCCACCCTCACATACACACTGTACCCCAGCCAAATCCCCACCCTCTCACACACACACACACACACACACACACACCCACTGTGCATCTTCCCACACACTCACTTTACCCCATCCAGCTCCCCACCCTCTGACACACACTGTACCCCATCAAACCCCCATCCAGACACACTCACACTGTACCCCATCAAATTCCCACCCTCACACTGTAAACCATTCAACTCCCCACCCTCACACACACACACACACACACACAGTATCCCATCCAACTCCCCATTCCCTCACACACACACTGTACACCATCGAACTCCCCACCCTCTCACACTGTACCCCATCCAACTCCCCACCCTCTCACACACTCACACTACACCCCATCCAGCTCCCCAACCTCTCATATACTCACACTGTACCCCATCCAACTCCCCAACCTCTCACACACTCACACCGCACCACAACCAGCTTCCCACCCTCTCACACACACACACGGTGCCACTTCCAATTCCCACCCCCACAAATACACACTTTACCACATACAACTCCCCACCCTTTCACAAGCACACTGTACCACATTCAACTCCCGACCGTCACACCCTCACATTTCAACTGACCCATCTCCCCACCTTCTCAGGCACGCTGTGTACCCCATCCAACTCCCTGCTCTCACAGAGAGCCTCTTCCAACTTCCCACCTTAACTTATACACACTGTAACCCATCACCCCCCACCTACACATGCTCCCACTTTACCTCTTCCAACTCCCCACACTCACACACTCACACTGTACCCCATCCAACTCACCACCCTCTTGCACACACACTTTAACCAATCCAACTTCCCACCCTCTGACACACACACTGTACCCCATCAAACTCCCACCCAGACACACTCACACTGTACCCCATCAAATTCCCACCCTCCCACACTCACATTGTACACCATCCAACTCCCCACCCTCTCATACACACACACACACACACACACACACACACACACACACACACACACACACACACACACACACACACACACACACACACACACACACACACACACACACACACAGTATCCCATCCAACTCCCCACCCACTCACACTGTACCCCATCCAACTCCCCACCCTCTCACACACTCACACTGTACCCCATCCAGCTCCCCACCCTCTTAAATACACACTGTATCTCATCCAACTTCCCAACTTCTAACTCACACACTGTACCCCATCCAAATGCCCACCCTCACACACTCACACTGTACCCCATCAAACCCCCACCCTCACATACACACTGTACCCCATCCAAATCCCCACCCTCTCACACACACACACACACACACACACACACAGGCACACCCATTGTGCATCTTCCCACACAGTCACTGTACCCCATCCAGCTCCCCACCCTCTGTCACACACTGTACCCCATCAAACCCCCACCCAGACACACTCACACTGTACCCCATGAAATTCCCACCCTCACACTGTACCCCGTCTAACTCCCCACCCTCTCACACACTCACAATGTATCCCATCCTGCTCCCCACCCTCTCACACACTCACACTGTACCCCATCAACCTCTCCACCCTCGGACACACATACTATACCCCATCCAGCTCACCACCCATTCAAACACACGGGACCCGTCCAACTCCCCACCTTCACAAACTTACACCGTACCCCATCAACATCCACATCCTCTCACACACGCTGTACCCAAACCAACTGCCTTCCCACTCACACACACCCTACCCCATCAATTTTCCCACCCTCTCATACACACTGTACCCTATCCAACTCCGCCCTCTCACCTACACTGTACCCCATCCAATCTCCCCACCTTCACACACCCACACTTTACCCCATCCAACTCCCCATCATCTCACACACACAAGCAATCAAACTGTACCCCAAATGACTCCCCACCCTCTCACACACACTGTAGCCCATCAAACACCCTCCCTCACACACTCACACTGTACCCCATCAAACCCCCACCCACACACACTCACACTGTACCCCATCAAACACCCTCCGTCACACACTCACTATTCCTGATCCAAATGCCAACTCTCACACACTCACACTGTTCCCTATCCAACTCCCCACCCTCTGAAATACACACTGTACCACATCCAACTTCCCACCTTCACACACACACAATGTGCCCCATCCAAATGCCCACC
This sequence comes from Isurus oxyrinchus, assembly GCA_026770705.1. NCBI lineage: Eukaryota > Metazoa > Chordata > Chondrichthyes > Lamniformes > Lamnidae > Isurus > Isurus oxyrinchus. The sequence continues at coordinate 65,832,158 of JANJGN010000012.1, read as the reverse complement.
CTCACACACTCACACTGTACCCCATCCAACTCACCACCCTCTTACACACACACTTTACCCAATCCAACTTCCCAATCTCACACTCACACACTGTACCCCAACCAACCTCCCACCTTCTAACATACACTGTTCCCTGCAAACCATTCCGCCCTCGCACACAGAATGTACCCCATCCAACTCCACATCCTCTCACACATACACAGTACCTCGCCCATCTCCACACCCTCTCAAACACACACTGTACGCCATCCAAATCCCCACCCTCTCACACACTGTACCCCATCCAAATCCCCACCCTCTCACAAACTGTAGCCCATCCAACACCCCACTTTCACACACACACACACTGTACCCCATTCAACTCCCTACCCTCACACACTTTCTCTGTACCCCATCCAAATCCCCATCCTCTCAAACACTGTAGCCAACCAATCTCCCCATCTTCAGATTCTCACACTGTACCCCATCCAACTCCCCTACCCTCTCACACATTGTACCCCATCCAACTCCCCACCCTCTCACACATTGTACCCCATCCAAATCCGCACCCTCTCACACATTGTACCCCATCCAACTTCCCACCTTCACACACATTGTACCCCATCCAACTCCCAACCCTCTCACACATTGTACCCCATCCAACTCCCCACCCTCTCACACATTGTACCCCATCCCCACCCTCTCACACATTGTACCCCATCCAAATCCCCACCCTCTCATACACTGTACCCCATCCAAATCCCCACTCTCTCACAAACTGTAGCCCATCCAACACCCCACTTTCACACATACACACTGTACCCCATTCAACTCCCTACCCTCACACACTTTCTCTGTACCCCATCCAAATCCCCATCCTCTCAAACACTGGAGCCAACCAATCTCCCCATCTTCAGATTCTCACACTGTACCCCGTCCAACTCCCCACCCTCTCACACATTGTACCCCATCCAACTCCCCACCTCTCACACATTATACCCCATCCAACTTCCCACCCTCTCACACATTGTACCCCATCCAACTCCCCACCCTCTCACACATTGTACCCCATCCAACTCCCCACCCTCTCACACATTGTACCCCATCCAACTCCCCACCCTCTCACACATTATACCCCATCCAACTTCCCACCCTCTCACACATTGTACCCCATCCAACTCCCCACCCTCTCACACATTGTACCCCATCCAACTCCTCACCCTCTCACACATTGTACCCCATCCAACTTCCCACCTTCACACACACACATTGTAACCCATCAGCCTCACATTGCAACCGACCCAAATTCACACCCTTTCACACACGCACTGTACTCCCTCCATCTCCCCACCTTCACACATACACACTGTACCCCATCAACCACTCCACCCTCTGACACACACACTGTACCCCATCCAGATCACCACCCACCCACACACACGGAAACCAGTCCAACTCCCCACCTTCACAAACTCACACCGTACCCCATCAACATCCACACCCTCTCACACACGCTGCACTCAAACCAACTGCGCACCCACTCACACACACTGTACCCCATCCAATCTCCCCACCCTCACACACACACACTGTACCCCATCCAACTCCACATCTTTACACACACACACTGTAACCCATCAGCCTCTCCATCCTCTGACACACACTGTAACCCATCCAGTTCACCACCCTCACACACACGTTATCCCGTCCAACTCCCCACCCTCGCACACTGTCACTGTACCCATCAATATCCCCACCCTCTCACACACACTGCAACCCATCCAACTTCGCACCCACTCAAGCACACTGTACCCAACCAACTGCGCACTCTCTCAGACACACTGTACCCCATCCAACTCCCCACCCTCGCACTGTCACTGTACCACATCCAACTCCCCACCTTTGCAAACTCACACCCTACCCCATCAATTTCCCCACCCTCTCATACACACTGTACCCCATCCAACTCCGCACCCTTTCACACACGCTGTAGCCTATTCAATCTCCCCACTTTCACACTCTCACACTTTACCCCATCCAACTCCCCATCATCTCAAACACACACGCACCCAAACTGTACTCCAAACGACTCCCCACCCTCTCACACACACTGTTCCCCGTCAACCACTCCACCCTCGCACACACACTGTGGCACAACTAACTGCCAGCTCTCACACCCTCATATTTCAACTGACCCATCTCCCCACCCTCTCAGGCACGCACTGTACCCCATCAAATCCTCTGCCCTCACATAGAGCCTCATCCAACTCCCCATCTTCATACTATCGCACTGTACCCATCAAAACCCCACCCTCACACACTCACACTGTACCCCATCAAACACGCACCCACACACACTCACACTGTACCCCATCCAACTCCCCACGCTCTCACACACACATACACTGTACCCCATCCAGCTCCCCACCCTCTCATACATACACACACTGTACGCCATCCATCTCCCGACCCTCACAGCCTCACATTGCAACTGAACCAAAATCCCAACCCTCTCACACACACTCTGTACCCCATCAAATTTCACACCCTCTCACACACACACACTGTACACCCTCCATCTCCCCACCTTCACACATACACACTGTACCCCATCAACCTCTCTGCCCTCTGACACACACACTGTACCCCATCAACCTCTCCACCCTCGCACACACATTGTGCCACAATAACTGCCAGCCCTCACACCCTCACATTTCAACTGACCCATCTCCCCACCCTCTCAAGCACGCACTGTACCCCATCAAATCCTCTGCCCTCACATAGAACCCCATCCAACTTCCCATCTTCACACTATCACGCTGTACCCCATCAAACCCCCACCCACACACACTCACACTGTTCCCCATCCAACTCCCCACCCTCTCAAATACACACTTTACCACATCCAACTTCCCAACCTCTAACTCACACACTGTACCCCATCCACCTCCCCAACCACTCACACACTCACATTATACCACATACAACTCTGCACCCTCACATACACATACTGTACCCCATCCAAATCTCCAAGATCTCACACACAAAGTGTACCCCATCCAGCTCCCCACCCTCTGACACACACTGTTCCCCGTCAACCATTCTGCCCTCACACACAGAATGTACCCCATCCATCTCCACACCCTCTCACATGCACACTGTAGCCCATCCAAATCCCCACCCTCTCACACACTTTACCCCATCAAATCTCCCACATTCAGACCCTCACTCTGCACCCCATCCAACTCCACTCCTTCACATACTCACAGTACCCCATCCAACTCCCCACCCTCTCAAACACACAATGTACACCAAGCAAATCCTCGCACTCTCACACACTGTACCCCATCCAACTGCGCACCTTCTCACACACACACTGTACCCCATCCAGCTCCCCACCCTCTGACACACACACTGTACCCCATCCAGCTCTCCACCCTCTGACACACACACTGTACCCCATCAAACCCCCATCCTCACACACACACACTGTACCCCATCAAATTCCCACCCTCACACACACACACTGTACCCCATCCAGCTCACCACCCATTCATGCACATGGAACCCTGTCCATCTCCCCACCTTCACAAACTCATACCGTACACCATCAACATCCACACCCTCTCAAACACGTTGTACCCCAACCAACTGCGCACCCTCTTATACACACTGTATCCCATCCAACTCTCCTCCTTCACACACACACACTGTACCCCATGCAACTCCCCACCCTCAAACACTGACTCTGTAACCTATCCAACTCCCCACCCTCTCAAACACCCACTGTACTTCATCCAACTTCCACCCTCCCACACATACAATGTACCCCAACCAAATCCCCACCCTCTCACACACACTGTACCCCATCCAACTCCACACCTTCACACACACACTGTAACCCATCAGCCTCTCCACATTCTGACACACACACTGCAACCCATCCAGCTCACCACCCTCTCACATACATGTTACCCCATCCAAACCCCCACCCTCGCACACTGTCACTGTACCCCATCAATCTCCCCACCCTCTCATACACACTGCACCCCATCCAACTCCGCACCCACTCACACACACTGTACCCAACCAACTGTGCAATCTCTCAGACACACGGTACCCCATCCAACTGAGCACGCTCTCACACACACACACTATACCCCCTCCAACTCCCCACCCTCACACACACTCACGCTGTATTCCATCCAGCTCCCCACCCTCTCACACACACACTGTACCCCATCCAGCTCCCCACCCTCTCACACACACACTGTACTCCATCAAACCCCCACCCACACACACTCACACTGTACCCCATCCAGCTCCCCACCCTCTCACACACACACTGTACTCCATCAAACCCCCACCCACAGACACTCGCACTGTACCCCATCAAACCCCCACCCACACACACTCACACTGTACCCCATCAAACCCCCACCCACACACACTCACACTGTACCCCATCAAATCCCCACCCACACACACTCACACTGTACCCAATCAAATCCCTACCCACACACACTCACACTGTACCCAATCAAATCCCCACCCACACACACTCACACTGTACCCCATCAAACACCTTCCCTCACACACTCACACTATTCCTGATCCAAATGCCAACCCTCACACACTCAGACTGTTCCCCATCCAACTCCCCACCCTCTCAAATACACACTGTACCACATCCAACTTCCCACTTTCACACACACACACTGTAGCTCATCCAAATGCCCACCCTCACACACTCACACTGTACCCCATCCACCTCCACACACTAACACTTTACCCCATCCAACACCACACCTTCTCAAACACACACTGTACCCCATCCACCACCCCAACCACTCAGTCACATTATTCCACATCCAACTCCCCACCCTCACATATACACACTGTACCCCATCTAAATCCCCAAGCTCTCACACACAAAGTGTACCCCATCCAGCTCCCCACCCTCTGACACACACTGTTCCCCATCAACCATTCTACTCTCGCACACAGAATGTACCTCATCCATCTCCACACACTCTCACACGCACACTGTAGCCCATCCAAATCCCCACCCTATCACACACTGTACTCCATGCAATCTCCACACCTTCAGACTCTCACTCTGTACCCCATCCAACTCCGCTCCTTCACATATTCACACAGTACCCCATCCAACTCCCCACCCTCTCAAACACACACTGTACCCCAACCAGCTTCCCACCCTCTCACACACACACTGTACCCCATCCAACTGCACACCTTCTCACACATACACTGTACCCCATCCAGCTCCCCACCCTCAAACACACTCACACTGTATCCCATCCAACTCCCCACCCTCAAACACACTTACACTGTACCCCATCCAACTCCCCACCCTCTCACACACTCACACTGTACTCCATCCAGCTCCCCACCCTCAAACACACTCACACTGTATCCCATCCAACTCCCCACCCTCAAACACACTTACACTGTACCCCATCCAACTCCCCACCCTCTCACACACTCACACTGTACCCCATCCAACTCCCCATCTTCACACATACACACTGTGCCCCATCAAACTCTCCAACCTCTGACACACATAGTGTTCCCCATCCAGCTCACCACCCATTCACACACATGGAACCCAGTCCAACTCCCCACCTTCACAAACTCATACCCTACCCCATGAACATCCACACCCTCTCACACACTCTGTACCCAAACCAACTGCGCACCTTCTTATACACACTGTATCCCATCCAACTCCCATTCTTCACACACTCACACTGTACCCCATGCAACTCCCCACCCTCACACACTCACTTTGTAACCTATCCAACTCCCCACCCTCTCGAACACCCACTGTACCCCATCCAACTCCCCACCTTCACTCACACACACACACACTGTACCCCATCAGCCTCTCCACATTCTGACACACACACTGTACCCCATCCAACTCACCACATTCTGACACACACCACTGTACCCATCAGCCTCTCCACATTCTGACGCACACACTGTACCCCATCCAACTCACCACCTTCACACACACACACTGTACCCCATCCAACTCCCCAGCTTCATACACACACACACTGTACCCCATCAGCCTCTCCACATTCTGACACACACACTGTACATCATCAGCCTCTCCACATTCTGACACACACACACTGTACCCCATCCAACTCACCACCTTCACACACACACACACTGTACCCCATCCAACTCCCCACCTTCACACACACACACACACACACACACACACACACACACACACACACACACACACACACACACACACACACACACACACACACACACACACACACACACACACACACACACACACACACACACACACACACACACACACACACACACTGTACCCCATCAGCCTCTCCACATTCTGACACACACACTGTACCCCATCCAACTCCCCACCTTCACACACACACACACACACACTGTACTCCATCTAACTCCCCACCTTCACAAACTCACATCGTACCCCATCAAACTCTCCACCCTCTCATACACACTGTACCCCATCCAACTCCACAGCCTCTCAGACACACTGTACCCCCTCCAACTCCCCATCAACTCACACACACACACACTGTACCCCATCCATCTCCCCACCCTCTCAAACACACACTGTACTCCATCCAACTCCACAGCCTCTCAGACACACTGTACCCCCTCCAACTCCCCATCATCTCACACACACACACACTGTACCCCATCCATCTCCCCACCCTCTCAAAAACACACTGTACCCCATCCAACTCCCCACCCTCTCAAACACACACTGTACCTCATCTAAATTACCACATTCTCATACACATTGTACCCCTTCCAACTCCCCACCTTCACACACTCACACTGTACCCCATCCAACTCCCCACCTGCACACACACACTTTACCCCATCAACCTCTCCACCCTCTGACACAAACTGTACCGCATCCAGCTCACCACCCACTCACACACATGGTACACTGTCCAACTCCCCACCTTCGCTTACTGACTCTGTAACCCATCCAACTCCCCACCTGCACACACACACTTTACTCCACCAACCTCCCCACCCTCTAACACAAACTATACCCAATCCAACTCACCATCTTCACAAACTCACAATGTATCCCATCCAAATCCCTACCTTCACACACTTGCAATTTAACCAATCCAACTCTCCACACTCTCACACACAGACTGTACCCGATCCAACACCCAAAGCTCTCACACACACACACTGAACACCATCCATCTCTATACCCACTCACACTCACACTGTACCCCATCCAAATCCCCACCCTCTCACACACTGTACCCCACCCAACACCCCACCCTGTCACACACCCTCTGTACCCTATCAAACGCCCCATCTTTACACACTCATACTGTACCTCATACAACTCTCCACCTTCACAAGCACACACTGTATAGCATCTACCTCTTCACCCTGTGACACACACACTGTACCCCATCCAATTCCCCACCTTCATACACACACATTTTACCCCATCATCCTCTCCACTCTCTGACATACGCTGTACCCCATGCATCTGACCAGCCTCTCACACACACGGTCTCCGTCCAACTCTCCACCCTTGCACAATGTCACTGTACCCCATCTGACTCCCCACCTTCACAAACTCACACCATACCCCATCAAACTCACCACACATCGCATACACTGTACCCCATCCAACTCAGGGGAGACAGTGGCACACTGGGAATGCCATTGATTGAGTAATACCGAGGTCCAGGCTGATGATTTGCAGACAGGTGTCTTATTCCCACCATGGCAGCTGGTGGATTTTAAATTCAAATAATAAACCTGGAATTAAAATTCAGTCTGATGATGTCCATTGTCGATTGTCGTAAAACCCATCTGGTTCACTAATGTCCTTTAGGGAAGGAAATCTGCCGTCCTTACCTGGTCTGACCTACATGTGACTCCAGACGCACAGCGATGTGGTTGGCTGTTACCTGCCCTCTGAAATGGCCCAGCAAGCCACTCAGTTGCATCAAATTATTACATTAAAGGGAATGAAACTGGACAGACAACCCAGCATTCACCCAGGCACCAGAACGACAATGTCAATCGCAGCCCTGATGACCCAGCAGAGTCCTCCTTTCTAACATTTAGGGGCTTGTGCCAAAATTGGGAGCGCCGTCTCACAGACTAGTCAAGCAACAGCCTGACATAGTCATCCTCATGGAATCATACCTTACAGATAATTTCACAGACATTACTATCACCATCCCTGGGTATGTCCTGTCCCACTGGCAGGACAGTCCCAGCAGAGGTGCCAGCACAGTGGTACACAGTTGGGAGGGAGTTGCCCTGGGAATCCTCAACATCAACTCTGGACCTCATGAAATCTCATGGCATCAGGTCAAGCATGGGCAAGGAAACCTCCTGCTGATTATCATGTACCACTCTCCCTCAGCTGATGAATCAGTATCCTCCATGTTGAACATCACTTGGAGGAAGCACTGAGCGTGGCAAGGGCACAGAATGTACTCTGGGTGAGGGACTTCAATGTCCATCACCAAGAGTGGCTCGGTAGCACCACTGCTGACCGGGCTGTCCGAGTCCTAAAGGACATAGCTGCTAGACTGGGTCTGCGGCAGGTGGTGAGGGAACCAACAAGAGGGAAAAACATACTTGACCTCATTCTCACCAACCTGCCTGCCGCAGATGTATCTGTCCATGACATTATCAGTAGGAGTGACCATTGCACAGACATTCTGGAGACGAAGTCCCGCCTTCACATTGAGGATACCCTCCATCGTGTTGTGTGGCTCTACCACCATGCTAAATGGGTTAGAATTTGAACAGATCTAGCAATTCAAAACTGGGCAACCATGAGGCACTGTGGGCCATCAGCAGCAGCAGAATTGTACTCAAACACAATCTGTAACCTCTTGGCCCGGCATATCCCCCACTCTACCATTACCATCAAGCCAGTGTTCAATGAAGAGTGCAGGAAGGTATACCAGGAGCAGCACCAGGCATACCTAAAAATAAGGTATCAACCTGGTGAAGCTATAACACAGGACTATTTGCATGCCAAACAGCATAAGTGGCAAATGATAGACAGAGCTAAGCGATTCCACAAACAATGGATCAGGTCTAAGCTCTGCAGTCCTGCCACATCCAATTGTGAATGGTGGTGGACAATTAAATAACTCAATGGAGGAGGAGGCTCCACAAATATCCCCCTCCTAAATGATGGAGGAGCCCAGCACATCATTGCGATAAATAAGGCTGAAGCATTCACAACAATCTTCAACCAGAAGTACCATATAGATGATTCATCTCGGCCTCTTCCAGAGGTCCCTAGCATCACAGATGCCAGTCTTCAGCCAATTTGATTCAGTCCATGTGATATCAAGAAACGGTTGAAGGCACTGGATGCTGCAAAGGCTATGGGCCCTGTTGATATTCCAGCAAAAGTATCAGAAGACTTGTGCTCCAGAACTCTCTGCGCTCCTAGCCAAGCTACAACACTGGCAAGTACCCGGCTATGTGGAAAATTGCCCAGGTATGTCCTGTCCACAGAAAGCAGAACAAACCCAACCCGCCCCATTAGTCTACTCTCGATCATCAGTAAAGCGATGGAAGGGGTCATCCGCACTGCTATCAAGCAGCACTTGCTTAGCAATAACCTGCTCACTGATGCCCAGTTTGGGTTCCGCCAGGGCCACTCAGCTCCTGACCTCATTACAGCCTTGGTTCACACATGGACAAAAGAGCTGAACTCCTGAGGTGAGGTGAGAGTGACTGCCCTTGACATCAAGGCAGCATTTGACCGAGTGCGGCATCAAGGAGCCCTAGCACAACTGAAGTCAATGGGAATCAGGGGGAAAACTCTCCGCTGGTTGGAGTCACACCCAGCATAAAGGAAAACGGTTGTGGTTGTTGGAGGTCAGTCATCTCAGCTCCAGGACATCACTGCAGGAGTTCCTCAGGGTAATGTCCTCAGCCCAACCAGCTTCAGCTGCTTCATCAATGACCTTCCTTCCATCATAAGGTCAGAAGTGGGGATGTTCACTGATGATTGCACAATTGCACCATTCGCAACTCCTCAGATTCTGAAGAAGTCCATGTCCAAATGCAGCAAGACCTGGACAATATCCAGGCTTGGGCTGACAAGTGGCAAATAACATTCGCACCACACAAGTGCCAGGCAATGACTATCTCCAACAAAAGAGAATCTAACTACCACCCCTTGACATTCAATGGCATTACCATCACTGAATCCCCCACTATCAATATCCTGGAGGTTACCATTGACCAGAAATAGAACTGGACTAGCCATATAAATACTGAGGCTACAAGAGCAGGTCAGAGGCCGGGAATTCTGCAGAGAGTAACTCACCTCCTGACCCCCGAAAGCCTGTCCACCATCTACAAGGCACAACTCAGGAGTGTGATGGAATACTCCCCACTTGCCTGGATGAGTGCAGCTCCCACAACACTCAAGAAGCTAAACATCACACAGGACAAAGCAGCTGCTTGATTGGCACCACATCCACAAACATTCACTCCCTCCACCACTCATGCACAGTAGCAGCAGTGTGTACCATCTACAAGATGCAGTGCAGGAATTCACCAAGGCTCCTTAGGTATCACCATCCAAACCCATGACCACTATCATCTAGAAGTACAAGTGCAGCAGACACATGGGAACACCACCACCTGGACGTTCCCCTCCAAGTCACTCACCATCCTGACCTGGAAATATATCGCCGCTCCTTCACTGTCGCTGGGTCAAAATCCTGGAACTCGCTCCCTAACAGCACTGTGGGTGTATCTACACCACATGGACTGCAGCGGTTCAAGAAGGCAGCTCACCATCACCTTCTCAAGGGCAACTAGGGATGGGCAATAAATGCTGGCCCAGCCAGTGAAGCTCACATCCCATGAGCAAATAAAGAAACCTTACCACCCTCTCACCCACACAGTGTACCCAATCTATCTCCTCACCTTTTCAACAGAACCTTTACCCCATTCATCCCTCTGACCTTTCAAACACAGATGTGCCCAACTTAGACCAATGTTATGCCAGGCCTACATTTCAAGGTTCTCACTTGAAACATTTGTCAGTTTTGTAGCAATTTCTGATCCAGCAGCTCACTGTGGCATTTGTAGGGGTTTCATTCCACTGACTTACTCTCTGTTCAAATTGATTTTACAGGAAAACGAACCAAGTGGAATTTCCTGGGTGATTACTAATTTCCATCATCCTAATAGTGCCAATTTAATCCTGTTATATCATCACTCAATTCTGTCAGATCCTCATTCAAACTAGTTTGATTTTCATTCAATCCAGTCAGATCTTCTTTCAATCCAGTTAGATCCTCACTCAATCCAATTAAATCTCCATTCAATCCAGTTAGATCCTCGTTCAATCCAGTTAGATCCAGTTAGATCCTTATTCAATCCAGTTGGATTCTCATTCAATCCAGTTGGATCCTCACTTAGAACATCAGATTCTCAAAACTGCTACCATCTTTTTGTGGAACACCTTTTCTGTTTTTCTGAATGCTGCTGGGACCTTGTTGGACCACTGTTGGATTTATGCTGAAGCATCTGTTGAGAGCTGTGTTTCAAATCCCAATGGACACTTGCTGCATGTCTGTTCAAGCCCTGCTGGAGCCTGTTTGGAACTATCAGTATAGACATTCTCCTACATCCCTGGGAGTATTTCTCGATGTTGCTCAATTAACACCTTGACCTCCTGCAACCTCTCGGGCATCTTAATGTTCCCTAGAACAGAAATAGCTGAGAGGCTTAGGATCGTTTGGAAATTTATCAACAGCAATAAAAATAGATAAACTCTGCAAATCTCTCTCTTATCATATGAACATGTTAAAAGTGTTGCTGTGGCGAGCTATGTCTCAGAGGCTGAAGTCACAACAGTGCATATGCAGAGCAGATTGGGAGAAATCTTGCACCTTGAAAGATGTGATGGCAAAACCCAGGAGAGTGCAGGAATCAAACCTCAAAACCTCTGCACCATAAGGGCAGGAACAATGTTGCTGAGAGATACAGGGTGTTGATAGAAAAATACAGCATGCTGATGGTCAGATACAGGGTGCCAATGTTGAGATACAGGGTGCTGATGAAGAGGTACAGGGTGCTGATGGTCAGATACAGGGTGCCAATGTTCAGATACAGGGTGCTGATGGAGTGATACAGGGTGCTGATGGAGAGATACAGGGTGCTGATGAAGAGGTTCAGGGTGCTGATGGAGCGATACAGGGTGCTGATGGAGAGATACAGGGTGCTGAGGGAGCGATACAGGGTGCTGATGGTCAGATACAGGATGCCAATGTTCAGATACAGGGTGCCAATGTTCAGATACAGGGTGCTGATGAAGAGATACAGAGTGCTGATGGAGAGATACAGGCTGCTAATGGTCAGATACAGCGTGCCAACATTCAGATACAGGGTGCCGTTGGAGAGGTACAGGGTGCTGATAGAGAAATACAGGGTGCTGTTGGACGGATACAGGGTGCAGATGGAGAGATAAAGGGTGCTGATGGAGAGATACAGAGTGCTGATGGAGAGATATTGGGTGCTGATCAGGGTGCCAATGTTCAGATACAGGGTGCAGATGGAGAGATACAGGCTGCTGATGGAGAGATACAGCATGCTGATGGTTATATACAGGTTACTGATGGAGGGATACTGGGTACTGATGGAGAGATACAGCATGCTGATGGTTATATACAAGTTACTGATGGAGGGATACCGGGTACTGATGGAGAGGTAAAGGATGCTGATGGAGGGATACAGGGTGCAGATGGAGAGACACAGCATACTGATGGTCAGATACAGGGTGCCAACGTTCAGATACAGGGTGCTGAGAGAGAGATACAGGGTGTAGGTGGAGAGATACAGGGAGCTAATGGAGAGATACAGGGTGATTACGGACGGATACAGAGTGCAGATGGAGAGAGAAAGGGTTACGATGGAGAGGATGAGATAGAGGATGCTGAGGGAGAGATACATGGTGCTGAGGGAGAGAAACAGTGTGCTGAGGTGAAGTACAGGGTGCTGATGGAGAGATACCAGGGACTGATGGAGAGAATCAGGGTGCTGTTGAAGAGATACTGGGTGCTGATGGAGAGATACAGGTTGCGTATGGAGATATTCAGTGTGCTGATGGAGAGATTCAGGGTGCTGCTGGGGAAATAGAGCATGTGTATTTTTAGGATCGGAATGGGAAGATTGCACAGTTCATCTTGCCCACCACACCACAGTTTGCAACATTTGTGTACATGTTACATTCACTCACGAAAATGGCCCATTGTTCACCTTTGCTACTGTTAAACCCAAAAAAGAAGAAATGTAAATTTATTAGTTACCAAAACAAGAGAAAAAAATAAATGCAGCACATGTATGCACAGATTATATATGAATGATGAGTCCAGAAATAAAAGTTAAAAAGATATACAAATCAGTCTTTGGCTGGTCCCTGAGGAGTAAACGATGAAACGTTGCAGCTGTTACGTTGGGTGATCCGGTAGAGCTGACTTTAGCAATTGAGCAGTGATTTTGGAGATTCTTGGTTCTGCAGGTTGCCTGAAAGGAGTTGTCCTGTTTCCTTTTCAACTGTTGCTTTGTTGACTGGTGACTTGCTTCCAACAATCAGAGAGCGAGAACATTTTTTACCTGTAAGCGCAGGGATGCCTAGTTGATGTTCTTCAGCTGTGACCTTCACAGCACACCCTCACACAACAGGCCTGGCACACCAAAACTATACACAGAGACCAGGGTTGCAGTTGGCTTTTAACCCTTCTTGTTGTGTATTCCTAGAAGGGAAAAACAAACGTGTCTTTTGCTCAGATCTGCTTTCTTTTCAACTCACGTCATGCCCACAGTCTGGGATATAACTCGCAGGAAATGGCTCCTGTTAAGATGGTAATCAGACTTCATTATCTCCACAACCACAGGAGATGACAGTTCAGGTTTTGCATTGCATCTCTTACTTTGAAGTGTCTCTGTCTGAAGTAGGCCTTGACACATTTTTAGGTGCGAAATTCCATTCTCTGGGCTAGTCAGTGAAGTTGTAATCCATGTAGAAATTTTCCAGAAAGTGGTTATTTAAAAGTTCATTATAAGCAAAAGCTGGCTGAAACTATAAAGGTGTGTGTTTTTGAAAAGAGGACGTACAAGTGTTGGTAAGTATTTTGGGCTTTGGTCTGCTGTCAAGGCAGTGCAGAGACTAATCGTTGGTCACAGTAGTTGTCTGGATGTTCTTTCCAAAAAAATCTTAGGAGTGGAGGTAGAGTCGGAAAATCTTTGGGATTTCTCTGTCGAATCTCAGCCCTTTAGGTTTCCAAATGCAGACGAATTATACTGAGTTGAGGATTCCTGGCTGCATACTGATAACTACATTATGGGTGGAATTGTCCCTGATTTGTCTACATGCTGTAGCAGGCACAAAAACATTTTACCTGCTGGCTGCAATGGGAGCTTTTCATTCCATATCGTCCTAATCCTCCCTCATTAATCATGCATTCCCAGGTAACATGTTATTTCGATGGCAGGTATCCCTCATCCACCCATCATGTTTTCACCTCGCTGCTCCCTCACGCTGGGCACCATATTTAAAATGCAGCCATGAGCACACATTTCAGTGCTTCCAGCCCAGGGCTGCTGCACAGAAGACATGGCCCCAAAAGGCAGAAGATGGCAGACCCCCACCCCCCACCCCCCGACCCCTGTTTAGTGACATGTCCCATGAACACCTTTTAGATGCCATGGAGGCTTGCTGTGATGCCCTCTACACCTGCTCTGGCTGCAGGAGGGGCAGCAACATCACTGTTCCAGTTTAGGACATGATGGCAGCGGTGGTCAGCACCAAGCCCCTGTAAAAGAAGCCAGCCACCCAGTGCTGCAAGAGGATGAATGATCTCCTCTGTTCCACCAGGGTAAGTCACTCATCTCATCACTCCCAACTCACAAACTCATCACACATCCACAGGGATCTCCCTCACTGCCAGTGCAAGGGACATCACCATTCACTCTCTCATACATAGAGCTTCATCGTCCTCATCCCATCCATGGTGCTACTCACCACCCACACATGCCAGGCATACTTATCATCTGGCCCGGCAGGTGTCCTGCTTACACTTCCCCTTTTACTGTGTGCCAGCTTGTCCTGCATGAATACTGATGGGGAGACATCACAGACTGTTGGAGGAATACCTGAAATCAAGGCCCTCATGGACTTTGAAAACAGAGCCATCCAGCTGGCCGGCAATGACCGGAACCAGTCCTGTGCTGATGGTGAGGTCGGTGCTGCTCTACCAAGTGAAGGTCCAGCAGTGCAACATCCATCAGACAACCATGGTTCCTGCACAAGATAAAGGCAAATGGCAGAGTCCAGGGCCTCTTCTCTGGGCTTTATGCAGCTTTCAGACCAAAGTAATGGTCTAGTCTCACTCACTGGACACATTACTGATGCCTGCATCTTGACAATGCTCACCATTGCTGCCAGAATGTAGTGGGAAGACATCATAGAGTTCCCTTATTCTCTCTGTGTGCTCTCAGCATCTTTAAGGTGAGGCTGACCCCCTCCCCCCATCTCTTTAGCATCTGTGCCCAGTGATGCTGTGCTCCTGAAGGGCTCAGGTGCTGAAAGTGGACACAGGGTAAAATGCATTTAAAGTTTCACAGCTGTGTCTCTGATATCACCCTTATTATGGAGCACAAGTGAGCTGCCCTCAGCCCGACAGGAGTCAGACATTCTCAGAGGCTGTGTGAAGGTCTATGGAGTGTCCTCACTGCATCTCATCATCATCATTGTCCACCGGCTATTGATCGACTACTAGGGCCTCCACTGTGTCTCCATGACAGAAGCATTCTCACAGAGGGTGTGTGTGCTGTCATCAGCCAGACAGGAGTCAAACATTCACAGATGCAATGTGAGAATCTATGGTGTCTCCTCAGTGCATGTCGCCATCATCCTCCCCAAATCTGGCAGCTATGAGGGTCTCCCGAGCACGCCTGCTTCGTCTGGCCAGTGCAAGGGCCCCATCCCCGTCAATGCTGCTTTGAGGCCTCCTCACCCTCATCCCCGTTGACATCAGCCTCATTGGAGGAGACCTCCAGTTCCTCCACCTCTTCCTCAGGCAGCTCCTCTCCCTGTTGCAGCGCCAGGTTGTAAAGGGTGCAGCAGACAATGAGGATGTGTGACACAGTATGTGCGATACTGTGGACTGTATTGCAGGATCCACCAGACCGGTCCAGGCACCGGAACCTCATCTTCAGCATCCCGATGGTCTGCTCCACCAAGTTCTGAGCTGCTGCATGAGCCTCATTATAGCATCACTCTGCTGCAGTCTGAGGCCGCCACACGGGTGTCATCAGCCACGGCCTCTGTGGGTAGCCCTTGTCCCTGAGGAGCCAACCCTGCAGCCTCTGTGGACCCTGGAAGACATCAGGAATCTGTGACTGACTGAGGATGTAGGAGTCATGGACACTCCCTGGAAACTGTGCACACACCTGCAGAATGTGTTTCTGGTGGTTGCACTCCAGCTGCACATTCACCAGGTGGAAGCCCTTGCGGTTGACATAATTGACCATGTGTTGCAATGGAGATCTGACTGAGTGCAGTCGATGGCTCCTTGAACATGTAGGAAACCTGAGAACTGGGCAAATCCCAGTGCTCTTGCATCCTGGCTTTCCTGGTCCCAGGTGAAATGCACGAATTTGTGTGCCCTCGTGAAGATGGCATCCGTGACCTCGTGGATGCATTTGTGGTTGGAGGTTTGTGAGATCCCACAGAGATCACCTGTGGAGCCCTGAAAGGAGCCACTGGTGTAAAAATTGAGCACCGCAGACACTGTTATGGCCACTGGCAGTGGATGCCCTCCATGTCCCTGTGGCGCCAAATCCTGCAGCAAGTGGCAGATGTGACCGACCAGTTCCCTGGACATGCACAGTCTTCAATGACACTGGTTCTCGGTCATCTGCAGGAATGAAAGGCGGTGTCTATAGACCCTGGGTGTTGCTAGGCACCGACCAGCGAAAGCTCGCTGTGGCTATTCAGCGGCGTGTGCAGGATCCCCAGCCGCCCCTTCTTCCTGAGGGTGCTGCTCCTTCCTCTACCCAGCCAGGCACCTCTGTCGCTCTTTTCTCTATCATCTCCATCCTCTGTACGCCATGAGGCATACAGCTGGGTCACCAGGCTCCATGCTCCTGATGTAATCCTCCTGCAGGATGAAAGGGAGACACATGGGTTAGCATGAGTGTACTAAGAACCTGTCCTGGTTGAGTCTGAAGTCTTAACACATCCCGGAGAGTGCTGACCACCACTTTGATGGCCAGAGTTTAGTGTACTGCATGGTAGCCCGAGACCCCATCCAAAACCGCCCCACTCCACCTGACCGATTGGCAGCAGTTTTGCCCGTTGGACTGCATGCTGTGCTGTCAGCTCAGGCACAGGCATTCTCCTAACCCACACTGCAAGGCTGCACTGTTAGCTTGAATCATAGGGGAGACTGCTCTAAACTGAGATGATGACATTGCAAGGGGCTGCTCCATGGCTAACTTTAGCAGGGAGATTGTACAACGTGCCCAGTCATCCAATTGTCCTGCTGTCCACTAAATGCTCATTAGTTTGCAGTCTGTGTCTGAGGGGTGAAAAGCTCTGGAGCACTTGGTGGCCTCTGCTAGAGGCCCCATTCCAAGCATATTAATGTGGCTGCACCTGAACTGTCTCAGCTGTGGAGGAATGGTCAATTTATACAAGGTTTCCCTAATGCGTGGCCACGTCCCTCCCCCTAACCCCACACATGCTTGTGCCCTTCCCCACCAACTTGCTCCAACCGTGGGAATAGCCATTGCCCCGGCACCACGCTGTCAGCCACCGGGAAAAAGCAACTTTCCTGTGCCCCCTTCTGAATGGGCGGCACCTCAACCTTGAGGTCCAACAGGCAACCCTCGCGAGTGCTGCCCAACATTACTGTGCACTCACCTCCGAGTTCCCCTCGAAGCAGCTTACCAGGTGCATACCTTTTAAACGCTGCTGTAAAACACGCTTGGG